>NW_019379709.1:501994-516685 GCF_000648655.2 Copidosoma floridanum
ATTTATTACTTTTGTAATAAATAAATAATTATCAAAAAAGTCTCTTTTTTTAATTTTGAAAATTTTTTTAATCAGTTTTAAATTTTTTATGTAGTCTACGCAAACGTTAATTGATTTTAATTATGATTTTTTAATCAATTATTTTTTTTTTTTGTGACTGAGACGATTTTTTGATTTCAGGACGTTTATCACAGTTAGGGGAGGAAAATTTTAGAGAGGTAAGAGGAGCGCAAATATGTGTAGTAATGCAGGCAATTGTTTTTCTCATATGGATATACTTACGTACAAACTTTTACGCATATTTGACCTCTTGTTTTTTGTTTTATTAAAAAAACAACTTGTAAATCTCATTAAACATTTATTAATTTAACCTAAAAGTAATCTTTCTTACACAAAAAGTGAAGCGATTTTAACAGGTCATATAAATTAAGTTTTATATTATTCTTTTGTTGAGGTAAATGTTACATTGAGACTGTTTTGAATGAAACATAATAAAACTTGTACTAGCCAGCCTGGCAGCACGTCATGCCCTGGCTTTAACGTACACTATTTTTTTTCGTCGTTATATGGTGTCAGTAACTGCTCATTAGTTAAGTACTAAAGTATTTATAAAATCAACATCAAATTAACGCACGTATACTCATTAAAAAAATAATTGCATCACCTTCATACACAATATCGTTTCGTAGAACGTACATTTATATTTATATACTGTCTGCCATATAATTCCATAGGAGGATAACTTTAGCCCTGGATACCCAAACACCCACTGTTCATTGGTTTTCATTATTATGTATCTAACGACTTATAACAGAACTTCTTCCTTATTTGCTTATTTTTGAATTGACGAAGATGTAGATGGTTTATTTTTAAATTCACTAAGACTTGAAACTTACAAATGTCAAGATCTTAGTCAGCAAAGTACTATTATCGTTCAAAATCAGGTGAAAAACGATAAATAAAGATCTTTACACCTGCAAAACAGTATAAATATTTCAGGCACATTTTATATAGTTTGAAAGTCTGCATCTCCATTTTTAATTCATAGAATAGACCAAAGTGTAGAACACAGATCTTCCGATAACTTGAAGGGTGCTTGGTATGTCAACGTTAATTTTTAGGCTTCATAGATTCGCAATTATCATTTTACACTAGATGTCAAATATTAGTAGTTTAGCAGGCATGACTTTAGTAATATTAGAAATTAATACGTTAAGAATCTTATGTTGTATCTTTTCACTGTTAAGTACAAGGGATAAAATAAAGTAAAATCTAACTTTTCCCTGACTTGGAGAAGTTATTAGTTTTTGCAAAAACACATTTGTATATTATCAGATAGATTTCATTTGGGTAACTCGAAATAGTATGTACAGACTGTCACAATATTAAAAGTCTGCTTGATGTGTGTATACCAACGTAAGGCTGAGAAAGTCTTCTGATTAATCGAATTTCTCTGATTTCGTACTCTTACACTTCTGAAAACAACTGATTGCAGAATATGAAGTTGAGAATGATGGCAGCTAAAGTTAGTAAATTAGGCCCCTGATAAGTAAGAAAAGTTGGTAAATGAAGCTGAAAGGGCATTAGAGCCTCATACATATAAGTGATTATAAGTCAATGAATAATAAATGTAGGTATACATGTTGACAAACTACTCGTATTTTACGTGAAGTATTTATGTGAAGTCCCACATACTAAATACATATCAAATTTCAAGTGAAAAAATCCATCCACGCAGATATTGACGTAGAATTGATCAATTACCATTTTAAGCTCATAGAAAGTAAAATTATATAATTCTATGCACATATATTAAAACTCAAGCTTCTTATCATGTGCCTTAAAAAGTAAAGTAGTCTCCTTACTTGAATGCTGTAAAAAAAACATATTTTCCATATCACTTTTCTACTTTCAAAGTTGTGGTACCTCCATAAAAACTTCCTTTAGCAAAAGTAAAAGATAAGGCAAGTTTTGCAGGTGACAATATAAATATTATCAGTTACACACAAACTATTCATTCTTATTAAGAGTTATTAATAATAAACTTGCTGTCATCACACTACTAAAGTTAAAAAAAAAAATTCAATAACATGTGTTGATACAATTGTGTATTTTACCTTTCAGTACAGAGGTCATTTTTTAATAGAAATGATAACTACACCTAAGCATTATTATTTGTCGTAATATAAAATACGTCATTATATTCAAGACAAATCGTTTACACGCTTAGAGTGTTAAATCATTATGAAGTTTTTTCTAACTTCCACACAACAGCTATACGCCAGGTGAGTATTTCTCGTGCGGAGTATTCGTGCTACCTCGTAGATTTTTATTGAAATAATAAGGTGATAGAAACAAGAAAGACAATGTATTAAGAGAAACGTCCAGTGCTATATGAGCGATGAAACTAATACGAACTACTGTGATTTTAAGACAGAGGTAATATTTACGTAAGTTAAAAAAAATACGCAGATTAGGAAACATTTAAGGATGTTATTTATTCTTTAAGTTGCCATAAATTAATTTGAACATTAACTCCGGGCTTTTTTCTCTATATTAGGACAGTTAACTACACAACAACAACGATTAGATCCACTGGTTCCACTCATTTTGCTGGTTGTTGAAAACTAATTTGCAGCGACTGTTTTAGATATTGAAGTCGGCTTCCTAGTAGAGAATCCCTTCTCTATCAACTCTTCTACATATTCATGTGTTTAACTTACTTCATTTACGTAGTTTTCACTCAATGTTACAAAAGCTTCAGAAAAACTTTACTTATACTGTGCCTCGGTTTTACATTTCCGGAACGCTAATCTTCTTACTGCAAACGTATGCATGCATCATAGCTATGAAGAACATTAACAAAAAAGAAAAAAAAATCAGTAGATTTGGTATGTTTTACTCCCTTCTATCACCTAACTATTCAAAGATCTTGTTAACTGATGGCATTGTCAGCAGTAGTCACTTAGCGTATAGTATCGATAAAGTACATATGTGAGCGTGTACTGTTTATGATACACATGACAAAGTTGAAAATCAAACGGTTCTCTAATAAAACGGTGTACATAACAGATATTGTAACCTTTACAAAAAAGAAAATGTATTTCTCGTAATGATAACATTACTTTAACCTTAAATTTGAAAATTAATAGGCGTGTGTATCTTTAAACATCGTATAAAATTACTTTCAAACATAATAATTTTTATAATACTAAATAGCAAAGCAGTGGTATTAGAAATTCTACTATGGTAAATTAATATGGTAAATTACACTTTAGAATATGGAAAATTTTAAAATAATTGCACCAAAATTTACTATGTTGCAAATTAAAAATTGTATCGTGACGATTTTTGCTCTAATAGACATAGTAATTTTAATTATATATAACAATACTTGTAGTGTTGCTATACTGCTGCATAGTGATGGTTGATGTATGCACGAGAAATAGTTCTTGTATTATTAGATCGATAAAGTGAGATTAATCAATCCTATAAGTTCTACTGAGTAGTTAGAGTACTCCAACATAAATATTTTAGTTTCCATTTATATTATACAAATTATTATTTCCGTCAATATTATACAAATTTTAGCAAAACATTTGCATAAGCATTTTAAGCTGGAATATTCGCTGTTTGCAAGCCTCTGGATGGGGTAAGAAACAGCGATCATTGAGCCTATGGTGAGAGAAATGTGAAAAATTTCAGGACTCTTGAGTACTCATACTATTGTTAATTGCGCGTCATTGAGTTTTTCAATATTTTGAATCACCAAAAGTAAATATAATTATTTACATGATAAACTCATGGTTCCCAACTTTTTTATTAAGAAGATATTGA
The DNA here is from genome assembly GCF_000648655.2 of Copidosoma floridanum. The sequence continues at coordinate 505,832 of NW_019379709.1, forward strand.
ATGTAACCTTAAATCATACGAATGGTAACTATTAAAATAAAGCCAGTGAAGATGTCACTTACTGTCATTTACGTCATACCCACGCAACTTTACGGTTAAGATGAGTTTGTTCTGCTTCGATACTACAATTTGAGGTTATGCTACTGGCTTAGCTGGCCTTTTTGTTTAATAATTATTTCTCAGTTAATATCTGAGCTGATAAATTTGGTGACAGTAATGACAAGTTTTTTGCCAGGAAGTACATGCCAAACTACTAAGAGCTCTTACTCAGCTCTCAAGAGTAATAGTACATGGGCCTAAGAACATATTATAGCTAGCTGGTACCAGAATAAGGTTGTATATTTAATAAGGAAAAAAACAGAACCATTGATATGTAACTGGGTGTCTTAAGAGGTACTTTTTGCACATACATATGGACCATACAAAACACACCACTCAGTGAGTGACCAAGCTTGAACCACATATCAAGTTGTTGTAGTTTAGTAGCAACGCAGCATAGTCCAGACCGTTAAAAGCTACCTGACTGTCATAAGTACGAGGTTATGTGGGCCTAAAAACTCATCAACTAGCCATTGAGTGAGCTACTATATTTAGTAAGTATAATTACAAGGTCAATAGCTAAAAAGCGTAAATAAAACCACCAAGAGCTCACTAGCTCTCAAGAGTAGTGATGTATGGGACTAAATACTGGCTCACTAGCTTTTGACTGAGCTGGTATATTTGATGAGTAGATAATTTTGAATGTATGGGCCAGGAAGCTTAAACTAAACCATTGAGAGCTAACTGGCTCACAAAAATGTATTGATGTATGTGCCAAAAAACTGGACAACTAGCTTTCGACTAAGCTGGCATTTTTCATGAGTAGATAGTTTTATATTTGTGGCAAAGAATCACGAAAAAACCACTAAGAGCTCGCTAGCTCTTAAGAGTAGTAGTGTATGGGACTCAAAACTGACTGACTAGCTTTTGACCAAGCTGGCATATTTGATAAGTATAATTGTAAATTTATCGGCCAAGAAGCCCAAACTAAACCACTGAGAGATAACTGGCTCTCAAGAGTTTAGTGGTGTATGGGACTGCTAACTAGCTAACTAGTCTTTGACTTAGTTAAATTATTTAGTAGGTAAATAATTTTCAATTCTTGGGCCAGGAAGCACAAACTGAACCACTAAGATCAAAGTAACTCTTAAGAGTTTGGTGGTGTATGAGACTGATAACTGGCTATTAACTAGCTTTTGACTAAGCTGCTATATTTGATGAGTGAGTAATCTTTAATTTTTGGGCCAGGAAGTACAAACTGATCCACTGAGATTTGAAGTGACTTCCAAGAGTATTGTGGTGAGTGGGCCTAAAATCTGGCCAAATAGCTTTCGACTAAGATGGTATATTTGTTGAGTATAATCTCATATATATTACCCACATATACTACTACAAATGCCCACACACACTACTACTTATGAGAGTCAGATAGCTTTCAACGGTCTAAGCTATGCTGCGTGGCTACTAAACTACAACAACTTGACTTATAGTACAAGCTTGGTCACTGGCTGATTGGTGTGTTTTGTGTGGTCTATATGTATGTGCAAAAAGCATTTCTTGAGACACCAAGTCACATAAAAGACCACCCAACCCACTGAGAGCTGACTGGCTTCCAAGAGTATAGTGGTGTATGGGACTACAAACTGGCTAACTAGCCTTTGACTAAGTTAAATTATTTGGTGGATAAGTAATATTTAATTTTTGGGCCAGGAAGCACAAACTGAATAACTGAGATCGAAGTGACTCTCAAAAATATAGTGTTGTATGGGACTGCTAACCAGCTAACTAGCCTTTGACGCAGTTGAATTATTTGGTGAGTTAGTAATCTTTAATTCTTGGACCAGGAAGCACAAACTGAACCACTGAGATCGAAGTAACACTTAAGAGTTTAGTGGTTCATGGGCCTACAAACGGGCCAGCTAGCTTTTGACAAAGATGTTATACTTGATGAGTGAGTAATCTTTAATTTTTGGCCAGGAAGCACAAAGTAAACTACTGAGATCGAAGTGACTCACAAGAGTATACTGGTTCATGGGCCTACAACATAGTAGTGTATGGGACTGCTAACTGGCTAACTAGCCTTTGACTAAGATGGAGTATTCGATGAGTAAGTAATTTTAAATTTTTGGGCCAGGAAGCACAAACTAAATAACTGAGATCGAAGGGACTCTCAAGATTATAGTGTTGTATGCTACTGCTAACTAGCTAACTAGCCTTTGAAGTAGTTGAATTATTTGGTGAGTAGGTAATCTTCAATTTTTGGGCCAGGAAGCACAAACTAAACCACTAAGATTGAAGTGACTCTCAAGAGTATAGTGGTTCATGGGCTTACAAACTGGCCAGCTAGCTTTTGACGAAGCTGTTATACTTGATGAGTTAGTAATCTTCAATTTTTGGCCAGGAAGCACAAACTAAGCCACTGAGATCGAAGTGACTCTTAAGAGTATAGTGGTTCATAGACCTACAACATAGTGGTGTATGGGACTGCTAACCGGCTAACTAGCCTTTGACGTAGTTGAATTATTTGGTGAGTTAGTAATCTTTAATTTTTGGACCAGGAAGCACAAACTCAGCCACTGAGATCGACGTGACTCACAAGAGTATAGTGGTTCATAGGCCTACAAACTGGTCAGCTAGCTTTTGACGAAGCTGTTATACTTGATGAGTAAGTAATCTTTAATATTTGGCCAGGAAGCACAAAGTAAACTACTGAGATCGAAGTGACTCTCAAGAGTATACTGGTTCATGGGCCTACAACATAGTGGTGTATGGGACTGCTAACTGGCTAACTAGCCTTTGACTAAGATGGATTATTCGATGAGAAAGTAATTTTTAATTTTTGGGCCAGGAAGCACAAACTAAATAACTGAGATCGAAGGGACCATCAAGATTATAGTGTTGTATGGTACTGCTAACCAGCTAACTAGCCTTTGAAGTAGTTGAATTATTTGGTGAGTAAGTAATCTTCAATTTTTGGGCCAGGAAGTACAAACTGAACCACTGAGATCGAAGTAACACTTAAGAGTTTAGTGGTTCATGGGCTTACAAACTGGCCAGCTAGCTTTTGAAGAAGCTGTTATACTTGATGAGTAAGTAATCTTTAATTTTTGGCCAGAAAGCACAAACTAAACCACTGAGATCGAAGTGACTCTCAAGAGTATAGTGGTTCATCGACCTACAACATAGTGGTGTATGGGACTGCTAACTGGCTAACTAGCCTTTGACTTGGTTAAATTATTTGGTGGGTAAGTAATCTTTAATTTTTGGACCAGGAAGCACAAACTAAACCACTGAGATCGAAGTAACACTCAAGAGTTTAGTGGTTCATGGGCCTACAAACGGGCCAGCTAGCTTTTGACGAAGCTGTTGAATTTGATGAGTAAGTAATCTTTAATTCTTGGACCAGGAAGCACAAACTGAACCACTGAGATCGAATTAACACTTAAGAGTTTAGTGGTTCATGGGCCTACAAACGGGCCAGCTAGCTTTTGACGAAGCTGTTGAATTTGATGAGTAAGTAATCTTTAATTCTTGGGCCAGGAAGCACAAATTAAACCACTGAGAGATAATTGGCTCTCAAGAGTATAGTGGTGTGTGGGCCAAAAAACTGGCCAGATAGCTTTTGACTCAACTGGCACTTTTTTAAGTAGATAATTTAAGTTTTGTTCTGTTAAACGCATTTAGGCAGGCAGTAATAATGCTTGCATATGTCAGCAGACAGCAAAATTATACTATTCGAAGCTACCTGGCCTTTCTGTTTAATTCGTAGTTTCTTTAACGAATGGTTCTCTAGATCTGATTACGGCAGCCCTATATTACGTGGTATTAATATTTTTAATATCCGCATTCACATACTCCGAAGATAGTACTGTATACTTTTTATGAAGGTCAATAAGAACTCTTTTTTTACTATTACTCCTGACCCTGTTTACAGCTTTGTTTATTATAATATAAATAAACATACACAATTATATAGAAAGTTTAAATATTGTCATGTATTTCGTTGTACTTTTTTTGTGATTACAGATAATTAATCTGTGGATTTTTCTCATTTCATTTAGACAGTATGAAAGTTTTTATGTTTTTTTAATTATCATTCTGATCAGGTTCAAGAAAATATTTTTGAACTTTTAAATCTATTTTTGTGTGCAGTATAGTCAATAAAACATCAAAGTAGTCTTTTTATTTGTTGAAATAATTTTAGATGTTCAAATTTTTCTAAAAATTTTTGATCTCTTTGCTCAACTACAAAAAATGGTATTGAGATAGTTTCAACTGTTAATTTGTAATTTACTGAAAAAGCTATCCATGACAAGTGGCTAGTTTGGTTTTTTTACCAAAAAATAATTTTGGAAAGTGAAATTTTCTCATAATTTCTTAAGCTACTTTCGTGACTTTGTAATATGTTGACGTTTCTTTTTTGATTATTGATAACTGCACAGACACAATATTTATGTTTTAAGACTATTAATAATTTTGACGGGACAAATCTTTGTATGTATTTTAACGTATTAAAAATGATATTAATTAAAAAATTTGTAGGTAGATAAGTAATATTGATATATTATTTGCTACAAAAATGATTGTAATAAAACAAAATATAATTTTCAATGCAACATAAATTGACGATTTCTCTCTGCGTTGATCGGGTTAAGACTATCATTTAGTTCACAAAATTTTTTTTATTAACTCTAAACGTTGAACGAGACGTATTTTATTAATTAGTAAACTAAATATAATTTTCAATGCAATATAAATTAACGATTTCTCTCTGCGTTGACAGGGTTAAGAATGTTATTGAGTTTACAAAATTTATTTTATTAACTCTAAACGTTGAACGAGACGTATTTTATTAATTAGTAAACTAAATGCCCACATAAAGAAATTTTGATTATATTGCATTTGTCGCTTAAGATAAATAAGATGTATAGTTTTCGCCAGCCTCTAAGATACATCCTAGTTTAAATAATAGTATTCTTTTGATACTCTGATTGAACTATTTCCATAATTTATTTTAGTGCTCATCAGAAGCAGTGCATCTTATTTTTTGCCATACAAAAATGATTCTTTTTTTGTTTACCTCATTATCAGTAGAAATCATTTTATTAAATTTGCAATACTTAAATATTTAACCAAGTTTGTCATTGCGAATTATTCAGCCGTATTAATTTTTATTGCGGCGAGTTACTTAGCCATATATATTGCGGTGAATTGCTCAGCCATATAATTAACGGCAAATTACTCAGCCATACAATTTGCAGCAAATTTTTGAGTCCCATGCAGAGTATCACATTACTCTGCATTAATATTTCTGAAATTTTTGTAGCTTAATAGTTGGTGTTTTATATGCAAGTATATCTACTTTTACTTTTTACTACTACTTTTTATTTGCATAAAGCACAAACCAAAGAATGTAGTGCAATATTATTTCTTTCAATACATTGTCTATGTGAAAATCTTTTGCAAGGACTACATTGGAATTCTGTGCATTCAAGATTTGTAAAATCACTGCGTCTTGAGAAACAAAATTGACAATTGAACTTTATGCATAATGAATTCACGAGCAGTAGTTTAGCTATTCTCATCCTAAATTGATGAGGATCAAAATTTATATGAAATTTTTTGTTTTTGCCTCACACTCCATATAGTCCATTATCAAAACACCACAGTTTTAATTTTCTTTTTGTGTGAATCTGCCTCTTTTGTCCACTTTTCTTGTCCAGTTAGTAATCGAGTTCATATTATTTTTGCAAACCAATTTTTATCTGGTTCCTTATTTGACATTTCTACCAGAAGAATATTTGTTACTTGGGTCAAAAGTACAGTTATACTATATTTCTTTTCCAAATAAATTCCAAATGCATCCATCACGCTTCCCTCAATTGACCCATCATTTACATTTTTGCCAAATAATGTTAGATATGAATCTGAGAATAGAAATAACTCATAATTTTTATTGAAATTCGAAGGTGGGTTTCTGTAAACGTCAATTTCATGGTTATCTCTGAAGGGGTGATTATCTATACTATTATATCTCGCTACGGCAAACTGGAAATCATTTCAATTGTAATGTTGAATATTAAGTAGAAGTTCATTTTTCATTAGGACAGATTCCATTATTTTCTATAATTTTCTACTCCGGATTATTTCCTTTCCAGATTCCATTATTTTCTACTCCGATATTTTTTATTTTCATACAATTTGCAGATTTTATAGTCATCTTATCGACTGTTATTTTCAAATTTAATAAACTATCTGATTGTGATTCTTGATTGTTACAATGCTGTAGCACTTTGCGCACGTCGTATTCACATTCTGTTATGGAGCGATCACTTACATAAGCATTGTCATCATTAACTTTTTCTAATTTCATGATTTTACAAGGTTTTGTCAAATAAATTTAATCTTGAGTATTTTTTTGGTTAGCTTCATTATTGAATGAAAAAGGGCTCTCATAGAATATGTCATGATTTAATTCCGTGTGTTCCAATGAATAAAGTGTTTTGAAAACTTTTGATTCATGTAAATTGGAATCTGTTATTTTTATATCTCCATAAAAAAGATTGTCGTCTTCTGAATTTCTTTTAGAACATGTACTGTGCAGCTAACATAATTGCACGGGTGGATTCATAGTTTAATCTTGATCTGAGGTCACTTTTATCTAGAAATAGCTTACTCCATGTTCTTTCAGGTCTTGCATTTGATTTAGGAATACAAAAGACATTAATGGCAAAATTTGCTAGATTGACAAATGTACAATTATCATGACCATTATGTTTTTTAATCTCGTTCTAGAAAGAGTCTGTGTCACAAACTTGAATTTTTTTAATTATATCACATTTTGGTAAATTCATCCACTCTTGATTTCTTTTATCTTGTAGGTCAATATCTTCTGAATTAATAACTACTCGATAAGTTGGGAAAACGTACAGAGGGTTGGATATTTTTCGTAAAATTTCTGATTTAAGGCAGTATTTGGATTAAAACACATCATATTAAATGTCCTAGAATCACTGAGCTTAAATCTTTTCTGCATCTATAGACATAGGTTGACATAAAGTTCTAAACGAGACTGTTTAAAAAGGCGTTTATTATCTTCGGTCAATAAAGATGATTTCAGAAAATCATCAGTATTTGTACCAATACGTACATCCGTAACACATTTATAGTTATTTCGATCCAATATACCTATACGATCTATCGAGTATTCCGTAGCATGTTTTTTTACATACTGGTTGTTCATAAACAGCTTCAGATAGTCTAAATAAACATTCAAGACTTCATTACCATCTTCTGGAACTGTACATTTTTCTGTTTGTAATTTTTCATTAAGTTTTACTAATCGTGACAGAGCTCCTTCTAGGAACATAGAATGTGCCTGTAGAGTATCATTAGTTAGCAATTTTAGTATATTATCTACTTCTATAAAGTTATCTTGATCCTTCGAATTAATCAACTCATTCCTAAAGAAATTTGTTAATGCTTGCCATCTTCTAAGGATTCGCAGGATGCATTGATACAGTGATGGCCAATGCGTTTGACAAGGACGTAATGCTTGTAAAACTGGAAAGTCTAAAATTTGTTGTATTATTCTAAACTTCCGAGACCTTTTTGAGCTCTTTGACATGTAGTTGATAATTAAATTTACTAAAGACGTACAATCAGGTGATAATGTAGCAACGGCATCACGAGCACACAAATGTTCTATGTGAAAATCACATTTTGCTGGTATAATGTCAGGTATAATATCTTTAAATCTTGATAATACGGAGTTATGCTCGCCTATCATCACATTAGCACCATCCAATGAAAAAGAAATGATACTTAAAATGTTAAGTCCCGCAACTACAAACGATTGAACTATCAATTCGCATAAATGTTCAGCATTTGCAGATGTTTTTACATCGTCATCATATACAAGTAATAAATCCCACAATGTGTCGACTATCTTTTCTTTTTCTTCATCAAAGTATCTAACATTAATGCACATGTATTTATCAACAGTATTATCCGTAGATTCATCTACCATCATAGAAAATTTTCTATTTTGCAAAATTTTAATTAGTTGTTCCTTATGCGCAGGCGAAATATTATGTACTACAATATCTCTTACGCGCCTTCTGGACATAGAAATTTTTTGGAGCATCGGAGAGTCAGGAAAACAGCTTTTGAAAAATTCTTGTATCTGTTTAGTTTGTAGAAATGATAAATTTAAGCTGACACACGCTCCAGCAATACGTAGTTCTGCTTGAGCTATTTTGCGTTTTTCTTCTTTTTTTTTTCATTAGTATTTTCAATATATTCAACAGACAACAAATGTTGATCAACTTTTCTGATAGATATTTGTTGTTGGCAATCTAAACATTGAGCTGTGTCATTTTCTTTATTGATTTTGATTCGATCACAATTATTTTTAAAGCTTCTTAAGTCATCTAAATCATGATCATTGCTAGAAGAAGATGTCATCTGAACGATTTTTTCAACACTTTTATCATTTTCTATTTTTCTATTTTTAACCCCAGCACACTTATCAGATTTATATGTCATGGCTTTTCCAAACTGGTGATTTACCAAAGCCGTGTCATATTCTACATGTTCTATTAGGTCATCCGTTTCCATAAGATTTTCATTGGAGTTACAATTTAAACTTTTATATTTGTCAAAATCTTTCATAGGATGTAATGTCTCTTTGCTTCTCTTCACTTGTTCTTCCAATTTTTTTTTCAAATTCTCATTGTGTGTGATACAATTGTTATGTTCATGGATGTTATTGGTTTAGGGATAAAATGTGATACTGCAAATTTTACAACGTGCACGTCCTGTATTTAAATCTTGCTCTAGCCAGTAAGAGTAGCGTTCATCCTCTTCCCACTTTTTTTTGTACAATTAAAAAAATTCATTTTTTTCATGATCGCTTGTAAAGAATCAAAAATATTTCTCATTTGTATCTCCTGTAGACATGCTGTTATCTAGAAATAATTATTGTTAATAATTACGAAAATTACATTCTAATAATTTTAAATAAGAAAACAAAAAAACTTCACAAAATAAAGTTTCATAGAGTTAAACAAAAAATTGTCTATAAGCGATACATTTTATTTCAACATACCCCCGTTGAAAGACGATATTTCTTCATTAATAACAGAGAAAAAAGTGCTGCATTCCTCACGTGTAATAGGTAAAATTTTTAGCTTAAAGAAATAGTATATTGCGCACCAAGGGAAGAAAGAATTGCATTTACTCCTGGTTATGAGTTGACATTATTGACAATCACGAGGGTGGAAAATACCTGAGAGGTGATGCAGGACTTTTTTTTACTATTTATCTTTTCATATGTACATATATATGTACAAAAACGTACGTAGTATATTAAAATATGTATACGACAACTTAACCTTTGAAAACAAAAAAAAAACGCTGTATCTCGAAAGTAAATCAAAATTTGCCAAAAATAACAATTTCTACGGGTTTCCTAAAAAGGATCTATATGATCGAGGAGAAATATAGAGGGGTTGAACTATACACAAACATAACCTCAATTTTTTTTCTAACAGTATCTTGAAAAAAAGCGAATAAAAAAATTTTTCTTTTGTATCGACGCCTCGTACAAAGTCTAGCCTTATTCAGATTTTCTCATTTAAATTAACATTGGAAAATCTGAATAAGGCTAGACTTTGTAAGAGGCGTCGATATACGGTGTACGTAAAATTAATATAGACATTAATAAAATTTTCAAAAAAACTTCTGTCGCAAAGTAACCCCTAAAATTAAAAAAAAAAAAAATCTCAAAAAGGAAGTTAGGTAGACTCAAAATAACTATTTTGACGGTCTTCTAAAGAAGTAATATATGATTGATGTGCACAAATAAAGATGGGTTAGGCTATGCACTAACATTACCTCAGTTCTTTGACTGCGTCTTGAAAATCACAAATAAAAAAATATTTTTTTATTCAGTATGGCACGTTTGGAAAATTAATACGCAAGTTGGCAAATCTTTGAAAAATTTTTATTACAACATAACCTCCCAAAATCAGAAAAACAGTTGTATCTCAATAACGAAGCCAGATAGGTCAACAATAGTTACAAGTATAAAAAATAATTATTGAGATGCAAAAACATGTGACACGGATTTATACAAGTAATCGTAATAATTTTGAAAATAATAAGTCATATCTTAAAAAGCTACAACCTTCATACCCTACCTATGAATTGATTTATATTGTGTCCTCTATAATGCATTACTCTATATGAAAAATTGTCACTTAACCAAAACAAGTATAAAAAATAATTATTGAGATGCAAAAACATGTGACACGGATTTATAAAAGTAATCGTAATAATTCAGAAAATAATAAGTCATATCTTAAAAAGCTACAACCTTCATACCCTACCTATGAATTGATTTATATTATGTTCTCTATTATGCATTACTCTATAAGAAAAATTGTCACTTAACCAAAACCTATATTCTTTTTATTAATTTTGACATCAGTAGAAATTAGTTTAGCACGGGTAGGCAAAATTGATAAAAATTCTTATTTGTCGGATAAAAAGATTACAACAAAATTTATTGTACACATAGGATGTCATATCAAATGCACGAATATTAATTTTACATAAAAGGAAGTTTTATCCCGCTTAATGGAAAGTTAGGTGTACTATAATTTTCTCAGTTTCTATTATACCTAGTTTAATTACATTTGAGTTTAAAGTGTCACTTCTGTGAGGAGTCCCGAGCCTCACAACTGGTTTTTTTTAACTTCTCATATTTTTGGAAAAAGTTTTTTAAAAAATCAATCAAAATGAAAAAAAAAA
>NW_019379709.1:520303-586337 GCF_000648655.2 Copidosoma floridanum
ACTGCGTGTACCTAAGCAGTGGCTAATCAACGATCATAGAAGTAAGTTAAGTTAAGGAAACTATGAATTGCATAACATTGTTAATGCGAATCCAAAACTTTATTGTTAACACTATTTGTAAAATTAACTATTTCCGGTTTTTTCTAAATTTATTAAATTATCAGTTAAGACATAACTTGGTTGTTGATTGCATTAATTTTTTTTAATTTAAAAATATTTCAATTACTAATTTATTTGAAACATTTCAAGATCTAATAATTCTAATTAATTGACACATAATTCTTACCTTGATGAATGAATTGAATATCGAGGAAAAATAAAATAGACACTGTCTGACAAAGACCTTTACAAGGACGTGAGATAAAAAGATACGCTACTACCGTATGATAAAGACCTTTACAAGGACGTGAGATAAAAAGATACGCTACTACCGTATGATAAAAACCATAAACTCTAACATTAAGTATTAATAAAAAAATATGTTAAAACAATGGAAAAACAAGGAAATTAAAAAACTTGGACAACGATGGCGAAAAAATGAATAAATTAATACAACGATTCTGAATACACAGATAGTGATTATGCACTAAGATACCTACTAAATAGCACGGACTTAACTATCTTACCAAATAACTAGAAAACAAAAATAAAATTGATGTATAAGAGTTAACTTTCAAAATATAACAAAAAACTACTTCGTTAAAATCGAAAGCACCATGAATATAGCACAAGAGATGTAGTATATGTGCAAAATAAAAATAGACCAAACAGACAAAAATTAAATGAATTAGAAGTTGGACCTTACAGAATATTAGAAGAGTCTGTGTGTGTGTGTGTTTGTGTATGGGAAGGGGAAGTATGTATGTGTTTAGATATGAAAAACAATAAAATTTTATAAAAATTTAAGCCTCTGGTATATATACATATTTAAATCTTGTACTTTTATTTCTAATGATATACAGTATGATTGTGAAACATAAAGTTTCATGGGATAGAATATTGATTACGTTTTGTTTATAAATATTAATAAATATTTTACTTGGTTGACAGAGAAACTAATTTGGTTTCATTCATTGAATTATTTGCCTCATACAATAATTCTTCTTAAAAAAATTAAAGAACACGAACAATGAATAAATTCTTGTTGAAATTTCAACTAGTAGCAATAGCTGACAAAACATTAAATATATTAGCTTTAAGTGCAATTTTTTCTGAATTAGGTGAGACTTGTATAAATCCAGAAAATTATTAGCTTATGAATCATCAGATTAAATGATAAAAACTGGATTTTTCATGTAATCAAACATAGTCTGAAAGTCAGACATGAAACTAGAAAAATATGGATGTCAACGAAAGCAGGATTAAAAAAATTTTATGTGGAAAGAGATAATAATATTTAATACTAATGGTATGTATTCAAAAGAAAAAGAAATTATGACTGATACGTTGCAAGATAGCTGAATTAAATAATAAAAAAATAGTAGAAATAACATAAAAAAGGGGGATCAAAATATAAAAGAATTAAAAGATAAATTTATAAGCAATAAATTTACAAGTACAAACTCAAATGCCCTGCAATAAATGGAAAATTTGTAAGATCAATGTTTAAGGTTCGATGTAGTAGAAAATGAATCTAAAACTAAAATATTCAGAATATTTTTCAACAAACTCTACCTGGATTCATACAGCTCTATGTTAACTTAATTAAGTATAATCTTCCCATGGAAAAACTGAAAAAGCATGATTCCTAGAAACAGTTTTAGTCGTGGATGACATACAGTAACATATGCTCTAGTGTTAAAGTACAGAGAAGAAATGCTAACCGACTCTGCTTTGAGAAGAGAGAAACTTTTATTGGATATTAAAAAGTCAATAAAAAATCCTAAAGATAATGAATTGAACAAAAGTGGAACATAAAATTGAAGAGCAAAAACTGAATGAAAAATTAAAAACTGAAAAACAAAATTAGATTAAAGAAAATAGAATTTTTTACGAAAGAATGAATCAAACGAATAAAATAGTCCTATCAAAAAAAATTAGCAAAAAATTCATCAAAGATATACATAAAGAACTGTGTGTTACATAGAAATTAGGCAAGTACAGAAAAAAATCAGTTCAATGTACACAGTAACAAATTTAACAAAAAATATCTCAAAAATTTGAAAAAACTGCAGAGTATGCATAAAAAATAAATCATAGGGACAAGGATAATTTGGTTTGTTATCCTAATAGAGACCTGTGACAAAACCATTCGGGATAGTTTTAACAGATGCAATGGGAGGCTTTAGACGATCTCGATTGACAAAAAAATACTAGCATCTTTTGGTTGATGACTTCAAATGAAAAGATTTTATTTTAACTTAAAAACCACAGAATTTGAGCAATTTTTTTAAATTAGTAAAAAATATTATAACAACAGATAAAATTTAAATAAATCAATATCTAGAAACCAATTTAAAAGAATTTAAAGATTTTTTAGAAAAAAACAAATTACAATTAATTTTTATAGTAGTAAGCACACCCTTTTTAAACAGATTGAAAGAAAAATTAAACCAAACACTTATTAATAAAAAAATATGTTAAAACAATGGAAAAACAAGGAAATTAAAAAACTTGGACAACGATGGCGAAAAAATGAATAAATTAATACAACGATTCTGAATACACAGATAGTGATTATGCACTAAGATACCTACTAAATAGCACGGACTTAACTATCTTACCAAATAACTAGAAAACAAAAATAAAATTGATGTATAAGAGTTAACTTTCAAAATATAACAAAAAACTACTTCGTTAAAATCGAAAGCACCATGAATATAGCACAAGAGATGTAGTATATGTGCAAAATAAAAATAGACCAAACAGACAAAAATTAAATGAATTAGAAGTTGGACCTTACAGAATATTAGAAGAGTCTGTGTGTGTGTGTGTTTGTGTATGGGAAGGGGAAGTATGTATGTGTTTAGATATGAAAAACAATAAAATTTTATAAAAATTTAAGCCTCTGGGGAGCGATCTAAAGAATAAGTATTTGTTTCAATTTGAATTTTGTGGCAATCTAGATATATATTAAAAGCTCTTATAAAAGAAGATAAAGGATGTAAGATAAGGAAATGTGAGGGAGACGAAGAAGATAGCGATTCTCAAAATAGAACAGACGAGTCTCTCAAAATAAAAGTGAGATTTACAAATAAAAATGGTAAAAAAATTATGTAGTGTAAATAAAGAATACGACAAAGAATAACCTTTCACTGTCGTTTTTTTGTTTACAGGTGAACTATTGTATATTAATACTTACTGTAAATAACTTATGGAATAATAAAACTTATACTTTGTTTACAGAGAAATAAATTTGGTTTTATTTTTTGAATTAATAATCTTACATCCATTTACTGGTATACGTAAGTATCAGTTTATATGGATAGAACACTTGTTATTAAGTAAGAAGTCAAGTCTATTGTATGTATAATGTATTATGAAGTTAAAAAACTAATGCAAACTTTTGTAACCAAAATTTTTGTATGTGATTCACTAAGTAACATGACATAATGTACTACTTATTTAGTTTTGTCATAATTTTTTTACTTATTCTATTGAAAGATTCTATTCGAAAAAACTTTTCCTCGAAAATGTAAGTAAAGCACACCTAGGTCATCTTCATTGTGCATACGGTATCTACAATTATTTAGTGTGTATGCTTACGTATAGTGAGACACTATCTTTGTTATGATATCATTATTTTCACTTATAATTAGTTTTTTCTCCTACTATTGTTGTAATTTATAAATTTCGTACAGAGAGATGTTCCTGAGGATGTCAGTGGGATATTGCCAAAATATTAGTTAGAATGAAGGTCCTGCTTCTGATATCCACTTTATCTTTCCGTTTACAATTTAATTTAGACAGTGAGAGCAAGTTCTAAGATTGAATTATATCAACTATTTTCACTGTCTAAAACTCAACTATATTACTCAAACAACATGCCAGTGGTGATAGTTCTAGAAAAGTTAAAAGAAAGTAAAGCAGAAGTTACTATTTTTTAAACAGCGTAAGAACTATTCAGATTTTTAAATTAAAAAATTAGAGATCAACTATAATTGTATACTTCTGTAGATTTCCAGACAAAAATAAGTATTAAAAATAAAGAATACATCTGACCAATTGCAGAAGAATAATTGTCAAGCGCAATTGAGGCTGGGTTCATACATAAAAAAAAAAAAACAAAACTTTAAAAAGGATATGTGATTTTCCTATTGCGTTAAATAAAAGCGAGACTCTTTCAAAAATACAATAAGAAAGTAAGTAGTTTAAAAAATGTAGTTCATAAATATAAATAAAATATACAAAAAAGATATACTACCTAAGATTTCATCTTACATTGCCTTAATTAAACATTGCAAAACGCACTTTGAGAATCAAAAACTAAATGAAAATATAAGTTTAAAACGGAGTGAGGAAATAGTTTTATATTTAACTGGTTAGAAAAAAAATCGCTTCATTTGAAAAATAGCGAAGCTAATCGATAAAAAGCTAAACAACATTTCATACATGCAATTCTACCCTTTATGGTTCATAGTATATTGTAGTACAAGAATTGTATCGTATTGCTCAACGTGACGTAAGAATCTCTTATATTGTCTTCCTTTAGAATAAGGTCTGCTTTATACCCTCCTCTTTATATCTTTATGGAATGATTTATCCGTAGGACATATTTTAAAATAAATAAACATGGGTTTAGAATACACGCTTATTATAGCACACAAGACCAATGTTCAGTACACCATTGCCCTAGAGCCAAAGTACGTACATTTTGGTCAATACCTAGCTGGGCCCTGCTAAGTTTTTTCTTTTTCACTATGTTATGAAACTGAGAACATCAGAAGAAAAGACCATCAACTTGTGTTCCAACGTTAAAACTAGCAGCCTAATTTTTGTCATCACCATGAGTGCTCTCATGTAGGATTAGAAACATCGTTGCGGTTAACCTTGTAAGATCTTTCGACTGCGTGCGCGCGAGCAGTGGCTAACGAACGATCATAGAAGTAAGTTAAGTTAAGAAAGCTATAAATTGCATAATATTGTAAATGCGAGTCCAGAGCTTTGTTATACTAGTTGTAAAATTAACTATTTCTAGTTTTTCTAAATTTATTAAATTATCAGTTAAGACATAACTTGGTTGTTGATTGCATTAATTTTTTTTAATTTAAAAATATTTCAATTACTAATTTATTTGAAACATTTCAAGATCTAATAATTCTAATTAATTGACACATAATTCTTACCTTGATGAATGAATTGAATATCGAGGAAAAATAAAATAGACACTGTCTGACAAAGACCTTTACAAGGACGTGAGATAAAAAGATACGCTACTACCGTATGATAAAGACCTTTACAAGGACGTGAGATAAAAAGATACGCTACTACCGTATGACATAAAACATAAACTCTAACATTAAGTCAATACCAGCTCAGCGTACATCACTCCATAGATATCGCTCGGTGAAACCTAACACCACAACACCGAGTCGTTGATTTCAAAGAAAAGTATACTGTAAGTAAAAGTAAATAAGGCCTGTGGGCTAATGGCTGGTTCCTGACGAACAAAAATTAAATTCATTTGTTTGTAGAACGAATCTACGAGTTCCGCCCTTCGCTTATAGAAGTTTGGACGTAACACTAGCACCATCACTATAGACACCACCAGAATTTATTCTTTTAGAATCACTGGTTTCTAAATATTTTTTCTAGTAGAATTTATTTCTTAATGTCAAGATAACAATAAACGTACTTACTTGTGACAGTTTTAATAAGATTTAATCAGTTTTTTCAGTACGATTGATTAAAGTTATAACAAGGGGCATTGTTACTCAAAGACTGTGATTTATTCAAGATCTATACTGTTACGTCAGCGTAATGTGTAGGGTTTTAAGCTAAGATTTCGCTTGTTGCTCAGGATTTTTTTGCTTATATCTTCTGTTCAAGAAATCAGATGGACGGAGATAGGCCGCAGTGCGAGGTGGTAAGGTATGTGAGGAAAATGCAACCCCACAACAGCCACTCTCGCGAGATGGTGCAAAGTTTCTCGTGAGCAGATCAATTCGCTCGCTCCTTCGCACAAAGACAAGCAGCCAGAAGGGTTCAGGAGGGCTGCTCGTGAGGATTGGTGCGTAGGCAGAAATTAAAAAAAAATTCGTTTTGTTTTCTTTTTGACTTACTGTTTTTATTGTCTGCCAATACTAAAGGTAATCCAAATTGACCGATGTTTTGACTGAAGTAATCAAGGGTGATTTGGGAGAGTGTCACCAATTGAGAGCAGTAGTATAAGGAACTTGACCAAGACGAGTCAAGCAGAGGATCTTGACCAAAAAAAAAATCGAGGATGGAAAAATCGATTTATTGAGACTGGCTAGTGTAGGAGGCTTAGGGCCTTATACACGGTTTCACATGGGTCAATTCGAGGGTTCCATCCTTGTGTACACGCAGAGTTGGGGTATTGGAAAAAGGTCCCAAGTGCAACCAGGAAAGCTATTATCAAATAGAAAAGCTTAGTTTGGAGGTCACACCCTTGCATAATTCAGGGCCACCACTCAGGCTCGAGCACGTGATAATTTGCAAATTTCAGAAAATCCTCTTCCCAGTCCAACACACTAGAGAGAGGGGAGACAATATCCCTTTTTTTCACCGTCTTTTCGTACAGCTGGCATTTTTTATAATTCTTATTATTGCTAAGGTAGTGCTAGTTATTAATAAAAGAGCAAGCACGCTCAACTGATAAAGAAAAGAGATGGTTGAGAACTTACTCGTAATGATGATAGTAACGGTAGTAATTAAAATGATACAAATAGTGATAATAATAATGGTTGTAGCAATAGCAGTGATAATAAAAAAAACAACAGCAAATATTACATTTGTAGTAACAACAACAACAGTTCCTGTTGGGGTAGTAGTTACAATAACAAAATAATCGTGAATCATAGTAATAATAACAGTAGTTCCGGTAGTGGTAGTGGGTATAATAAAAGTAGTGGTAATACTAATCATACAAGTGACAATAATAATAATAATAATAAAAGTAATAATAATAACAGACGTAATAGTATTAGTAACAACATTGGTATTAATGATAGTAATTTTGTGAGCCTTATTCATTAAAATAAGCGTAAATGTTATCAGTAATTATTCTTATGTTGTTTATTTATGTTTATAAATAATCGTGCTCTCAACGTACTGTTCATATTATTAAGAGTAAAAAGAATACGGAAAAGTATTCCAGTGCATAAGTAAGGAGGGCACCAATGGCCGATGAGGTGTGTGGCTTCGTTTTAATTTGACTAAAAACAACATTTGGTGTTTGTCATATCTTAGAATTTTTACATAAGTTGGCGTGTTTGCAGCGTCCAGGTTCTCATGGAAATTTGTATCTAAAACAATAAAGGTGCACTGTATGTGGATGTGACTTCTTTGAAACAGTTTCTTCTCGAAGGCGATAAAAAACGTCAAATGCCTTTCTTTTTTGGTAGTGTTAGTGTGGATAGATAGGAATTGTAGAGAGTGAGGACGGTGAAAAAGAGTGGGTGTGTTAGGCAATTTAGAAATTTCCAACATTTGGCTGCTGATGTTACAATACTGTACGCCTCTAAAATGTATAATCCTGACATCCTACCAAGACTATTTTATCGTTTATAGTTCTCGTACAACTTGTAATATTATTATAGCGATATATCGATAAAAGTAACTATTTTTTAATGAGATTTTTTAGCATTTTTTAGATTGTTTTCAATAAATTCTAGATGAGGAGTTGATTAAAATAAGACTTTAAATCGAAATTTCATAAATGTATCTAGATACATGTATCTAGATACAATAATACTGTTTAATTTTATACCACCTTTTGGTAGTCTCTTCTTTAGTATTTTAGTTACATAACATAATCTCAAATAATTATGATTAAAAACAATACAGAATAGTTCTTTTATGTTAGTACATTTTTTTATCATTAAGTTAGTCAGACAAAAGAGTATGAAATTAAAGTACGATTATAGTGAAAGACTAATATTAAATTATAAAAATCTTCAGATACAAAACATGACACAACTAAAAAGACTGATAAATGTTAATTTTCAGTACGCTTTACTTTAGGAATAACATTAATATCATGTATTATTCACATATTCTTAATGAACATGATTTAGTGGATATATTTTGTTTTCAATTAACTCGATAAGTTTTATTTACTTTAACGTGTTTAAGTTTTTAAAAAACGAGCAAGCGGAAGTTCCGAGGAAGTTACTCTTTTTAATTTATTTACTTGAAATATCAGAATCATGGACTAGCAAATGTGTTATTTAGTAACATTAACTAAGACACGATACTCAATATTTTAAGAAAAATTATTGATTTGCGTGTGTATGTTTGCAAATTATATCGCACCCAACATGCAAATGCACTTTTCTCTATGCCAAGCAAGTTTAACCTATTGTTAAAATTCATACTAGATGCCTTTATTACAGAGCAGGGACTGCATTAAA
The DNA here is from genome assembly GCF_000648655.2 of Copidosoma floridanum. The sequence continues at coordinate 528,838 of NW_019379709.1, forward strand.
TGAACAGACAAGGAATCTTAGGAAAAGGAAGAGAATCATTTCACTGTCAATCGCTAGCTGGAGCTGATAAGTGTGGTGTGATAGTGATCCAGCCACAGACAAACACAACTAACCCTCGCACTGATACGTATTATTATAACGAAGACAAGATTGACACTAACATGGAAAACTGGCATGTATTTTTAATTGTATTCCTATAATAAATCCTGATCTCCTGAAACCACTTGCTTATTTATTTATAGAAATAACAGCAAATAAGACAGTATACTTGATATTTTAGGCAGGATTATTAATTTACGTGTGTATGTGTGCTAATTATATTGCACCCATACATACATATGCCCCGTGCTAAGCTAGTTAAGCACACTGTTAAACTTCATACTTAGTGCCTTTATTATAGAATGCAGAGTGCATTAAGAGGGCTAACAAGAAACAGCAGAAAAAAAGGAGAGAATTGTTTCGTCCTTGGTTGATAGCTGGAACTCATTAGTGTGGTCTGCTATCGATCTAGCCACAGGTGAATACAACTGACACTTGCACTGATACATATTACTATGAGTAAGACTTCCTTGGGATGGAGAAAAGTGCGTATGAACATATGGGTGTCATATTATTTGCACACACACAAATCGATAATTCTGCTTAAAAATATTGAGTATAGGATTGGAATTAATCTTATTCCTATAAATAAATAAGCAAATAGTTTTAAGAAATAAGATTGAAGTAGTCTTGTTCAGAGTGGTTAATTATTGAGTAGTCTTATAAGTCAAAACATTTTAAAAGAAGAAAAGAAGTTAATTTAAAAAAAACTTTTTTTTATTGTGTATTGGTGCTGTGTCTACCATGAATTGAATCACTCTGGCTCTCAATTTGACTGTTAAGCAGTTTTTCTTGTCATTATCTTCTTGCAAGAATCTTTTTCTGAAGTACTGCCTTCTGAAGTATTTTCTTCACTACTACTTTTCTTACTACTACTCCTCTGTTCCACAGCCTGTTTTTTACTGTTTTTTTCTAAGATACTGTTAATTTTTTACAATTCCTTACCACCTCGACTTTTTGTTCTAGGTGTTTTTACACTTTTCTTTGGTTTATTATTCGAATCATAAAATTTACTTACAATGTAAGCATTTATATTACCTAGTTTTATCTCAGCATCTATAAATGTTAAGTTACGCTCTATGGCCAAATAGTTTATGAAAGTTCCATGGAAAAAAAAACTATAAATAGTACGTATAAAATTTAACAAAAGTGTATAAGAAATATAAAAAAGACAAATATTTATTACTTTTATTCTGAGCCTTAACTGCTATTAACTTATCATCATCTATTTTGACCTAGGCCACAGAAGTTTTTATGGTATCACATTTGCGTCCTTTCACGCTACTCTGTCTTAAAACCTCTCTTTCAATGATACTTTTAGCAGGATCCCAAAAAAAAAACATAGAGTATCCTTTAATTTTTTATTTTAACTAAGCTGCAACCATAAATGAATTAACAGCTTTTAATTATGCACTCCTGAATATTTATGCTTTGAATCCACAATAAATCTGAAATTATTTTATTTTAGTAGAATTCTTATGGTTTTACATTGTTTAAAGACATTAAAGTCTTTTTTTAGTATTGACATTGTTAAAATGTGTCTGAATCACTGTCAATTAGCTGATCTCAGACCTACTTATTACCATTCCTTTGTCCGTTACTTAATCAATTTGAATCTCAGTAAATCAGCAAAGTAAGAAAAAACTCATAAATTATTATTTTAATTAGAGCATAGCACAAGTAATTATATTTATACTTGTACTCTGGTACAAAAAAAATTATGTAACTCTTATGATACAACAATTTTGCAAGTTTTACGTAAAAAACATATTTTACTTTCACCAACAAGGTCATGCTGTTTGACGAAAACGACTACTCTTATTTATTGACTGATTTGATAACGTTGCGACAAGTCATAAAATATTTAATTAGAATAAACGATCTAATTTTATTAATAGATTAATAATGACTGAATAAATAAATAAACATGAGTCACATATTACATAGAAATTAGCGAATACAAGTGTGTGCATGATCGTAGTAAGATAAATTTAGGAAAATCCTGATTTTAATAACAATCAAAACAGTAAAAGATGAATTTCTTACCCAGTCATGATGAAAAATACGACGTGCTACTTAAAATTAAAGCAGATTATTTTTAGTAATACGTATATTTACTTTACCAGGTTTTTTTTTATGTTTTCAAATCCAATTAAAATGTCAGTTAAATTATCAAGTACAAACAGATAATTATCTCTAGCAGCTAAAGACGAAAAAAAAAAAAAGTGAAGAAAACGTTAGTTTTTCTAATTTTCTTTATTACACTATTTTTTTACCTGAAAATAAAAAGGGGCACCGATGCAGCATTCACAAATCTTGTTCTTGTTCGTCACCCTTGTCCCTAGTACGCTTTGGGTTTTTTCTCATAAAAAAAAAGGATAAGCGTGGGAGCTCTCACGTTCTACGGGGAGAACTGTTATTTTAACAACAGCAAATATCTTAACTGTTCCTTTATTTCATTACTTATAGACTAAAACGCAGTGTCTTCTTACACTATATACGACACAGTCCCTTAAGTCATCACCTGGAATGCGCTGCAGCGACTCTGCCTCACACCACATGAGTCAAGAGTCCACGTCCACTAAATCCTACTCGTCCTGGACCAGGAAGAGCTTCTGCTTATCCTTATCCCACGCTACCATATACACACTCACACTCCGTCCACAATTCAACACACTACTATATTTTACTAATCCTCTCTCTCTCTTCGTCTGCTCTGCCCTGCTCGCTCTTGCTCTTTTTACTCGCACACTTTTTTTTCTGATCTACTTTAAGAAGCTACTTTCTCTCTCTCTCTCTCTCTCTCTCTCTCTCTTTCCCTCTCTGCCTCTATCGTGCTCAACTAACGTGTCATTGTCCTAATCGTTCTCTCCTTCTCCCTCTCTCTCTCTCTCTCTTTACTCTTCTATCTATTTTCACGAACCCAGTGAAACGTGTGAATAATGGCGGTACTCCCGAGCACGCACCTCGTTCGTTCTTTCTTATCCACTTCTTTCTGTCTGAGCTGCTTCCGTCAATCTCAACCTGGAGACCTCGTTGTCCTGGGAGAACACAACAGCTGCTAGATCTTCACACACACTTCTCTCTCTTCTCTCAACTCTTTACATACCTTCTCGAAAACTTTCTTACCTCTCTCTCATTCTCTTGAACTCTTCTCTCGCAACAAACCCAAAAAATCAACAAAACTCTTGCTGCTCGCACTCGACCAAGCAGCTACTGTGTATCCTAGTAGTAGCGTTCGCATTTCCTTGTCCTTTCCCACTGGCGCTGCTGTGTCTCTGCATCTCAGCTAGTTAGGCCCCCTTTCAGTGTATATACAGCTCCTGAAAAACATAAGAATTTGGAGAAGCTTCAAGTTTGTGCTCCATTTACATACGTTACGTTGGCGAGAGTTTTTGGGATATGGAGGCCATTTCTGCATTGTCGCATCTCCTTTTCTCTAATCTCTATTATACACGTGTATTCGTGTATTTTTAAGCATTTTTGATTACTTTAACGAAATGCAATCTTTTCGTTTAAATTTAAGTTGTGTACAGTAAAAAATGTTCAACGTAAAGAGTTTGGTATCATTTTTTTCTACTTATAATAGTTTTCGTCTGATTTAGATACATGATAATTTCTTAAAACTTTCCATATTCGTCTATTTTTAACAAAACTTTATCTTGTAATCTATTGTTTTATACTTGTAGAGCTTCTTTTTCTCTTCTTAAATAACGTATTTTTTATCATTTTTTTGTTCTATTATCATTTTATATTCAACTCTTCAGTATATATGTTGTTCAGTACAGATATTTGAAAATGTTTTTGCACACCTTAAAATACGAATTTGAAGCTTTTAAGCTTAGCAATATGAAAATTATCATTGAATTTGATTATTTTTATGATGCTCTACCTACCTATTGTATGCTAGACATGCACTTAGTAGCATCAAAAAAGAGCGTAGCAATATTCAAGTAGAAGCAAATATACTTAACTTGCCATGTTTTAAACAGAACCTTTAAATGGATACAAAAAAACTTTATACTTAACAAATAATTACAAATCTTTTTTAGGGAGCCAGACTTATGATTTAGATTTTTCTTACTTTCCTCAGATTTTTTCTTTTTTTTTAATTATATTTGTAACTTATTGTAGACAACTTGCTTCAAGTTGTTTAAAGTTTTAATCTGACTCTAAAAAAAATATGGTTCAAAAAAAAATGACACGAGTGTGGGAATGCAGACGTGTGCCACCTCTCTCTAACAAACAGCTTTATATAGTGGTTTTTTTCCTTGCTAGTTATTTAACTGAATAAATAGTCTCCTTTTTTTACGGAGTTTCTGCCGAATTAATAGTAGTGGTTACTTATGTGATGTTGCTTTTTAAATGTTCTCTTATAAATTGTTGCTCTTTTTTGTAGGCTGATTTGCTGTGTAAGTAACTATGTTTACATGTGCTGGCTGTGATCAAAATTTTGAGGTGGGCAGCATAATTGCTGTTTGACATATTTCTAGTAGATCTTAAGCTCAGCAACCATCGATCTACCATAGCTAATGCCGAAGTAAACAAACTCAAGAGCAATCTTGAGTCCTTAAGCTTTAAAATCAAAAAACTTTGTAAACATAGTGAGGTGGACATAAATCCTCCAAATCATGCTCAGTCTCAAGATATTATACAAGATATGCTGAATTAGATGCAAAATAGGTCCAAGCAGATATTTAACGTGCAGCTCTTCGGTCTACCCAAGGTCAGGAAGACTCTTAAAACATTTGAAATTTCTATTAAGATGACTTCAACTAATATAAGAAAAGTTGAAAAGGCTAGTACGAAAATTAGGCTCATCGTAGTCACTGGGCAAAATAAGGAAGCTGTTAACTTTGTACTGCGAGGGAGAAAGAAGCTACCTGATGGGTTTTCAGAGACCATGGACCTCACATTGTTGCAAAAACAGTCTTTCAAGAAATTAAGAGACAAGCCCAAGTTATTGCAGGGAAAAAGTGCTCAAATAAAGATCAAAATGGTTAGAGGAGCTCCAACACTGTATAGTTCACCCTCCAAAAAAAAAAAAAAAAAATTAATAAGAATATAAAATCTTCAAAAAACTAGTTTAAATAAATGTAAATGGTCTTCGTGACTCACTCACAGTTCTGAGCAACAATGTTAATTAACTTGTTTTTACACTGAATGTGACTATTATGACTAAAAATTATCTGTATAACAGTATTCTTGATAGTGTATTGAGTATTCATAGGAATTATGTAGTCCACAGAAGAAATCGACATGTTGATGGTTCTTTAGAATATGGAGGAGGTGTACTTACGGATATTTATCGTTCTCTTGTTAGTAACGTAGTCCAGTGTGACGATGATGTTGAGCAGTTATTTGTATTAATTAAATATCTTGTACGTTAGTACGTCATTGGTACAGTATATATACTACTCTACTTTTTTGTGCTGACTTAAATAAAATTTTTTGAAATATAGCATTGAATACAAACGTCAATAGTTTTTATTCTATCACTGCTGACATGTTTAAGCGGCTTGTACCTCAGTACAACTATAGATCCAGTACATACCCTGTTTTATTCTTGCCTGATTTTAGGAATTGAATCATAAGGTAAAAGTTAATGCAAAAATATGGCTTAAATCTGATCTTTTATGTGATTATGTTAAATTTAAGAGATTGGTAACGTTACGTTCAAGACGATCACATATGTGTTAAAGAGTTTATAATGATCAATATCTAATGAGTATCAGTAATTTAAACTGATTGTTCTTGAAATATGTTAATTATATACAAAAATAGTATAGTTCCAGGCACTATTAGCCTCAACGGAGTGATTGCTTGAAGCCCTTGGATTGAGCTAAAATGTTTTTAAATATCTTTGGTTCAGTTTTTCGAGCTGACAATACGTTAAACAATAATGAATTATTCAGTAAAGTCAAGGGGGACGGGCGTCTTAGTGCTGTTGAGATAACTATTGCAGATGTTGAGGCTGCTATTGACAGATTAAAACAGGGAGCTAAGCAAGGATCTCACATTTGCCATGCAATCTTACAAAAATTGTTTTCAAATTAAATCACATTAATTATCAATTACAAATCATAACTTTCAATTACAAATCTAATGATCCATAGTAACTCAACCTCTGAGGCGTTAAAAACTGGATGCCAGCGTGACTTGGTATACTTCGATATTTCAAAAGCTTTCATTCTATCGACCACAGTATTTTAATATCGAAGCTCTATCAGTATATTCTAGATGGTTTATTGTTGACCTGACTGTGCTTTATTATATAAAAGATCAAATGCTTTTAAGACCTATTTGATAAGGTATTTTTTTCTAACACATGTTTATTCTATGTGAATTCTGTAATTTTTATTTTCCTGTTCACTTGATTCATTTACTGTGTCATTTTTCTCGACAAACATATCACTTTCATTACGTTTTTAAGTGAAAATTTCCTAATTCAATTATATTTTTGCAACAATTTCATTTCTTTGCTTTACGGCACTACCTTGAAATAAATAATTTCATAAATGGTCATACATTTGACCATAGTATGTTATACTGTATATTGTACAAATGAGAACAAATATAGAAAATTGTTTATTTAAAATAATGAAATTGGTCAATGCTGAAAATTGTACAATTTATTAGCTTCATCCTATTTTAACTGTTCTCTTACTTTGTCTGAAGTAAAAGTTTTATTTATTCACTGACTTTTCAATAATATGCATCGTTGTAGTTCAAGTAAAATCTTACTTTTCCGCCCTCGGGTGGTTTTGGGAGGCTGGTACTTCCTTGGGCAAAAAAGCAGTTTTCCGGAACTCGTTCGAAAAGTCTCCTTTACGAACCTCGTTACGTCCCTCGCCTTCGGCTCGGGCCGCAAACGTCTCAGTTCGCAAACAGAGACTTTTCAAACTCGTAGGAAAACTGCCACAAGATACTCTTATTTTTCATTTACATAATAATTAGAAGGAATTTGAATATTTTGAGCCCCTTCCATTATTAATGGTCAATATGTAAAAAAAGAAAACAGCGACCTGTTAGAGGCGAATGTGAAAAACGAATACAACACAGTATTATATTTTCCTTATTAGTGTATATTTAGCGACGTTTCACTGGCCGGTGTGCCAGCCTCGTCAGGCTAAATCTATTTAAGACGAATATTAACATTAAAAGTGACAAAATTTGAAATTGCAATACTTTTAAGATTTATTTAGTTGTTTCGAGAACCACATGTTCTCTCGGTGGTGAAAAAGTATAAACTGTTATTTTTAGTTGTTTCGAGAACCACATGTTATCTCGTTGGCGAATAAGTTTATACTTATTTGCCGACGAGAGAATACATGGTTCTTAAAATAACTAAATAAATCTTAAATTTATTGTACTTGCGAATTTTGTCAATTTTGATAATAATATTCGTCTTAAATAGATTTAGCCTGATGAGGCTGGCACACCGGCCAGCGAAACATTGCCAAATATACATCAATAAGAAAAATGTAATACTAACTTGTATTTGTTTTTCACATTGGCCTCCAACAGATCACTGTTTTTCTTTTCTACATATCGATTATTATAATTAGAACTTGACATACGAACATTTATCTTCTATGCAATCAATGACTGATGTCGAGTTGGGTCCCAAACTGATTAAAAGTGCCGAGTTGGGTCCCGGTCATTAAATGTCGGTACCGAGTTGGATCCTGGTCATTAAATTTCGGTACCGAGTTGGGTCCCGATCATTAAATGTTGGTACCAAGTTGGGTCCTGACACTCGTGGCTAGTAATTTTTGCATAGTTACTTTTTAACTTTTTCAGCAACAGAGAGGACTCCTTGTCATGAATGAAAATCTTTGGTAAAACAATCACTAACATCATTTGGCTTAACAAACTGAAAAAAGTTTTGAAAATTTGCCTATTTCAGATTGCACGTCTTTGTAGTGTGCACTGAGACCAAGTTCCTGTATTTTATGCCACCAACTTTGTCCTACATGGAAACGACATCCACGTACAATGATTCTTGGAAAGACTTATTTAATACCCCAATGTATCGCTAATTTATAGTTTGCAAATATGTATATCAGGTTGAATACTAAAGTGTATTCTTCAAATTTAGATTTTAAAAAGAAAAAGCTTGTTCGTATGTTGTTTTTTTATCGGGAAGAAGAAAAAATGCCAAAGGTATGTAGATACTATGTTGTCTACCAGACTAATCGTTAATTTGCACATGATTATGTGCTGTAGAATGCTGAACTATCTATTCTTGTCTTATTCTTAGGTAGCTATTACACTTCGACACTGAGCACTTCCAGCGATTTACGTTGTCACTAAATTTTTTGTGAAATTAGTACATAAAGGTATCAATTTTAATTAAAGTTTTACCTCTTCCACTAGTACAAAATTCCATCATTAAATGCAAATAATAATTTAAAACAACGTTGACGACTAACGGCAGAATCGGACCAATCGGCTGATAATCGTGAAGCAAGAAATTGTATTGCATATGTAGCACACATATTCACAAATTGTAGTGTTTACTATGTGAGAAAGTAGTATTGGTTTGTTATTGCCATAATAGTATATCACAGTTCAAAGCAACATTGACGACTAAGGGCAGAATTAGCTGATAATCGCGAAGCAAGTTATTGGATCTTATAAGTAGCATATATTTTTTCAAATTTAACTGTTTACCATGTAAGAAAATAGCTTTTGTTTTTTAGCATATCCAATACCCTCTCTGTTGCTAAAAAAGTTAGTAAGTAACTAGGCAAAAATAACTAGCAACGAGTGTCGGGACCCAACTCAGTACTGACATTTAATGACTGGGACCCAACTCAGCACTGACATTTAATGGCCAGGATCCAACTCGGCTACAGGATTAAGAAATCTTATCATCTGGGACCCAATTTGGCTCCTCCGGAATCAATATGATGTAATTTTTTGTGTAGTATTTCTTTCAAACGATAACCTATTTTAGGTTTGTAGAACAGTCTTACTAAGTCTATCTAAAATATTTATTTGGCGTTCTTAATATGATTAAAATACTTTCTTTTACGTTCAAAATTTTCTGAAACTTACATTTCCGCCTTTATGTTTTATTGCTCTTTTTTTTTTTGTACAAGGATGAAGATTGATAAATTGATCTACCTAATCTTAAAACAAACTTACGAGCTAAAACATATTGATGAAAACATATGGATTTTTGAAATTATTAAGCAACACAAACTGTCTCATTGCAATAAGAATTTATTCGTTACAGTTGTAAGTTGTAACATCGGTATATCCACATTAATTTTTTTTTTTTTTTTCCTTTGCTTCAAAACTTTCCGTGCCGATCTTAGAACACCAAACGCAGGGGCCAATATTCATCTGAAAAAAGATGAATCACCTACAAAACTGCTCGTAGTTAAGGTACTACGACCATGCATGACTCACATATATGCACGCTGGCCCATGCTGACTGGAAAAGAAATCAAAAGAAATACTTTTCAAAGCGTAAAATAATAAAATAACCTTAAAGAACTAACAGATGCAAAAGGCTAGCTAGGAGCAGTTGCGCCGATAGATAAGAACTAAAACAAGTAGTCTGAGATAGAGTTAATGTATAGTTGATAAGCAATTATAATATGAATAATAATGTTAACTACTGTAAGCCTAACAAAGTGACATTATTAGTTTTTCGCTCGGTCTTGATACATGAGTTGCCAAGCTACCCTCTTACACCATACAATTTTTATACTGGTTGCAAAAATGTAATTTTTGTAATCTGGACAAATGTTGCTACTTTTCAATGTGTAAAGGAAAGCGGGAAAGTTGAGTCAACAGTCAACAATAGCTCCTTCCGCTTTTCCTGACTCAGATATGTCGAGATAGAGGTCGTACGACCAAGCCAATAAAAGTAACGGAATTTCCAAGTCCCCAGGGCACCACGTACCAACATCCTCTCCAAAGATTAAGCAAAAGGGGAAATGAGAACTGATCCCACTTCTAATATCTCAAAATATATTCGTAGCTAACAATAAATTAAAATGACCGACAAGATTAGTTAAGTTAACAAACAATGGGTCACGACGAACACCTGATTTGTGTTTGGACCACAACTACAGCTACTTCGGAGATAAGTAGTTGGGCTGCTGTTAACAATTACTCTTTCCGAGTATCAACTTATTTAATTAATATATCTGGCAACTCTAGCAACTATTATAGTTATTAATGTGTAAAAATTATTATTACTGTCTCTATTATTAATATAGCAACGCAGTGAACGATTATTCAGTCAACACCTACATGAAATATTGGGCGATTTTCACCGCTCTTTTTGCAATAAATTTTATTGAATAAACGAACAATGTTTAGTCTAAGTAAATTCCAGCAATATGCTATCCAAAGGTTAATATTAAATAACATGGTAAATTCATAAAATCTTGATGTAAAAGAGAAAGGAAGGGTACAAGTGAGTGAATCACCTTCCCCTCACTTGACGCATATAGGAAAGCTAGCCAGACGTGGGAAGTGCCAATTTTGAGTGGCTAAACTAGAGCAACTCCAGCCAATTAGATCTTCGGTCATTGTCTTTTCCCCCAAAATTTTCGCTGGCAAGCTTTCCTGCGTCTTTTGCCAGCCAGCGCGTGGTCGAGGTCCACTACTCCTTATAAAAAGGCCCAGAGGCCCCGAGAAAAGCACTCGACTCGACTCGACTCGGCTCGATGATAGCCCTTCAAAGTATACTGAGTAGTAAGATTCCGCATCTGCTACAATCCAGTCTACTGAGAAGCAAGGTACAGTGACAGTTTAATTTTACCTTCGAACGGTTGACTAGGTAGCTAGAGTCCGCCTCTGCTATCTCACGGTCCTCCACGAGTGCGGTTTTCAATCTTCGATCTCCAACACCTCGCACTGGCTCACTCCGCTGTACTTAGTGTATCAAAAAATAAAAGTAAGTCGAATTCAAATACTAAAGTGACAAGTTCTTTCCATTTTTTCTCTTGGTTTTAAACGTGGACGTGTTTTTGTTAGAGTTTGAAAGTCGGTATCGGTAAATACCACGTTACTAAATTAAATAAACAAATTAGTCCTCACGTAAAGTCTAAGGCAATCACATTTACTCAGGATGGTACTGGTGGATCCTAGACCGGTTGCGAACTGAAACCATTTTCCCCCTTGCGTAGCCTCTAGAGTGTAACTACCTTTGCTCGTTACGGTATCGCGAACGGAATACTATCCGACTCATTGCACCAGGTGTTCTCAATGGATCCAAGGCGTGCTGCGAACAAGTGCATCGCATTATTGCTTGACAACCGCATCGATTTAATCAAAACAGCCGTCCTCACTCCTTTTCGAATACTCGAACAGAAATATAAATACCTTTCGGCCCCGCAACTCACCTACGCGCCCAGTGTGAGTCCCGAGTTATTAAGCGAAAGCTTAGACTCAAATAATACGTTGCACCGATGTAACAAAGTAATTAATTTACCATTAACTTAAATCAAATGGTTAATAAATGTCCGGTAAAGTAAAACACAAAAACACTTGTCACAAATGCAAGTTTGTACTTAAAGTATTAAATATAAGCAGAGACATTAATAATTCTTACGGAAATCTTGCATGACAGAATTTCGTCCGTAAAAGAATGGACAAATTTTTTATAACAACAAACCTTCAATAAAACGTGCTTCTTTAAGAGAGGGGAAAAATATACCCTGAAGATATAAGTTTTATCTTCTATATTTTATCTTCAACGTAACACTTAGTTAACTCTAGAATCTTTAAAGTCTCTCTTGATTTTTTTAACCAAAAAAAGAACTTGGACAAAATTTTCTTCATTTGTTACTGCAGAGCCGTATTTATTATCGAAAATTGTTTCACAGAAGATTCCTACTTAAATATGTTAAGAAATTTTGCAATTATTTTGTTTCATATAAATGTCATTACTAGAAACTTGCTCATAAAATTTTGATATTTAATAAGTAACAAATGATGGCACCCATTGAGATTGGGCTAGTTGTAAAAATTTTCAAATGGCGTAGAATGAAAAAACTAATGTTCATATCAACTTGAATTTAATTTGACAAAAATTCAGTGGTGTATATTATCAATTAAGTTAATTTTTTTATCATCACTATTATTTTTATATCATTGCTAAAATCTTTTCTTAAAAAATATATTCTCATTTGTATATTTTACAGACCTTTAATCTCATGATTCACAGTAATTCAATATAGTTGCAATTTTTATTCTGAATATTTCAATTTTTTTAAGAAAAAATAATTGCAAAATTATTCAAATTGTTTAGTGCAGCTCATTTTGTAATTTTTTATTTTTTAATCATCAACCAAGGACTGAGTTAGCAGCATTTAGCTCAATACGTACATGGTGAACTATAAAATAGTAGTAACAGTACGTAAAATTTTGCATGATACAAACCAAAATTACTCACTGTTCGTCACAATCCGTTGAATTCAAAATAGAATGAGTAAGATAACTTACAATATTTATTTGTGTATCATACAACTTGTTATTAACCATTATATATTTTTACATCCATTGCATTCTATTATACTTAATACAAAATTTGGGCGTAAACAATACAAACAAAGCAATTTCAAGTAACAGTATCTTATGAGTAATGTCAGTGACTTTCGTAACAGTTTCGTAAAAAGAAAGTATATTTTTGTTCTTCATTATCTATGACTGAGACTTTTCGCCTGATATGATTCATGTCAATAGCCGCAAGTAATTTATGTTTATTGAACACTTTTAAAACGTGTTTAATGTCGGTTCTTCATTATTCCCATCTAATTTGTTATCACGTAAATCTACATTTACCCACCAATTTGACCTGTTTGTACAACTGCTAAATTATGTACTTTAACGATATCATTACTAACTGTTTGGATAATTGAATTATTAGTTTTCAGTTTGCAACCATAGTAAGCAGTATGAATGGACTTGAAATTGTTAATACATCTACTAAACACTTGAGCTTTTGTACGTTCGTAATAAACATCTGGAGATAGATGCTGTACTTCTTCACTGCACGTTATATTTCCTACAAAAGTTGTATAATTAATAATTGTAACATTTTTTATTGGTCCCATATTATTTATTAAAAAGTGGCAATATTGCATGAAACGTGATTCATTATCGTTGTTGGCAAGATATTAAAGCAAAATTAATTTTTTGTGCCATTTTGTTAAAAGTAACTTAGATATACGCAACTTTTTCCTCATTTACTATGTCATGAAAGTGCTCAAGTTTTAAAGTCACCTCACTCACGAATGAAAAAATTGTGAAATGATGAAACGTAATAAAAATCAATTATTGTTTCTTGAAAAAAATTATTTTTTCATTTATGTAATTCATGATTGCACTAAATTTATAAAAAATCAGTTAATAAAGATCAACATAAAAAATGAAAGACCAATTACATTATTACAAGAAGTAATCAAAAATGTCGCTCATAGTAGGGTGGGTAGGGGCCTCGGCTAATGCGCAGGAGATTAGATTTTGGAGGTTGGAGGTTTAAATCCATTTATAAACTGTTTTCTCTACAGTTGGGTAAAGAAAAAGAAATAAAAAAAAGTTTAGTAATATTCAAAATGTGTGCTATGCCACGCCGTGGTGGTGTGGTGTGATGTGGGTAAAAGGTGGGCAGTGGTACGGTGAGGGAGATGGGGTGAAGGGGAAGTCACGCGCAGAATCTATTTTCGTTACTATTTTTCTTAAGGTCACCAATCATAAAATTTTGATTTACTCGGGCACATTACGCGCCGATTGATGTATAACTTTAAAAAAGCCGCAATATTTCGCTCATAAGTTTCTCTTGTTTCAAAGTCTGACACCTTAAAACCATTTCACCTAACTCTAGTAATTCTTTGTCAAATACTGGCATACATTATTTATGTGTTTTGGACTTAACTTTTTTTCCGTTTGTCACTAAGCAGCTAGAATAATATTAGAATGATAAAAACGAACTTCTGAAGGAAGTTCATTTAATTAAGGTCGATCGGCCGATAATTCTTCTTTGCACTTTTAGATAAACTATCTCCATTTGAACTTTAATTTAATTTATATCCTGGGCATTAACTACTAAGGATACTCATACATTTTTCCAGCCTGGATATCAGAAACAGTTTTATCATTCTGTTCAGAAAGTCTTTTTTCTCTCTGCGATATTTTTCAAATAGTTGTTTATATTGGGTACGTTTAATAATAATTTAAATTGATATCTCAGTGGACTAAGGAAATAATTCATGGGACAAAACAAAATAGACTCTGCATAATCGAAACATTTTTTTCATATGGTAACGTTTTGAATACAACCAATGCTGAGCAATAGTATGCTACGTTTTTTGATAGTCTAAGCTACTGTTTTTAAAAAAACATGATACAGCAAGCTTACTATCATCCCCTACATAACTTGAGAGAGTATTATAAGGTGATTTAAGCTTTGTTATTTGATAACACGTTAATACATGCTTCTTAAGATTTAAAATAGAAATAAAGTTACGATTATTGTTTTCCTTTATGCAACGATAGTTGTAGACCATTATTTATATTATTACCACTTAAGCAAACCTAATGCAATATATTTAAAGTTGATTACTTTTTTTGAAATATTTATTCAAAATGGTGAAAATAAATAATATTTGCTTATCAGATACTATTTTGATATTAAAAATACCCTACTGTATAAGATAGCAAATTTTGTGACTCTTGACGAGGTAAGCTATATTTTCAGATGTGTACATTTTTAAAAGACTATCTAATGCCTTCAAAAACGGTTGTACTTTATAGCTGATACTGAATGAATGCTTTGCTATCTCTTATTTATTTATTGACTTTATTAGTATTGTTATTATTATTGTTACTATTANATGATTATTATTTTGAAATGAAACTTCTTTAGGCTCGCTTTACATGCTAACTTGTGAAACGAGCGAGCTAGCAAACGCTGCCGTGCACATAAGTATCTATATATATATTGTCTGTAGGCGCTTGATCTATTTGAAGTCTTCGAAAAATATTGTATAAATCGTTTTTTTCCTATTTATATTTTCATGTGTGTATATATATGTAAAAAAACATACGTCAAATATTAAATATGTATAACAGGATAACGTAAGTTTGAACAACAAGAAAAAATGCTGTATCTTTAAAGAGAAGCAAAATTGGCAAAAAAACAGTTTCTACAGGTCTCCTAGAGGAGATCTACATGATCGAGGTGCACAGATATAGATGGATTGGACTATGCACAAACATAACTCCAATAATTTCTTTTTTTGACAGCATCTTAAAAGAAACAAGTAAGAAAACATTTTCTTTTTGTGATCCGAGTGTAAAAAATTAGTATGGACATTTACAAAATCCTTAAAAAATTTTTTCACAATATAACCTATCAAAATTTGAAAAACAGTCATATTTCGAAGAAAAATAGATAGATCCAAAATGACTATTTTTACGGGTTTTCTAAAGGGGTACTACATGATTGACAAGCACAAATAGAGAGGAGTTAGACTGTGTACAAACATAACTTCAATTTGTTGGTTTTTCGACTGTATCTTAAAAAGAACGAGTCAAAAAAATCTTTTTATCTAGTATGGCATATTTAAAAAATTAATACAGACGTTGACAAAAAATTCGAAAAATTTTTGTTATAACATAACCTCCCACTATTAGAAAATTGGTCGTATCTCGAAAAGGCCAAAAATAATTCCACGTATAGAAATTAATTATTAAGGTGCAAAAGTACGTTACCCGGATTTATACAAATAATTGTAATGATTCTGAAATTAAGAAGTCATTCATCAAACGCAAAGCTACAACCTTTATATCCTACTTATAAATTGATTCATTTTCTGTTGTCTATAATGGATTTTGAGAAAAATTGTTATACAACCAAAACGTATATAGTGAATTATTTTCCTTTTATAGTAGCCAAAATTAAAAAAAAATGTTATTTGTAGTATACAAAGATTCCAAAAAGCATTTGTTGTACACGTATAATGTCATATCAAATGCACGAATATTAATTTTAAATGAAAGAAATTTTTGTCCCGCGTAATAGGACAAAACTACCTTATTTCAGCGCAGTATGGTGAAAATTTTTGTTTTATTCTGCATTACATGATAGAATATTCGCGCATGTATTACATATATTACATATATTTAAATGTTTGGAATTGAAAACCCAATGATTATGGACTGTATGATTTGATTTATCGGTTCCGAGGGAAAAGAGTGGGAGCCAATTGCTTGGGTTTATTGAAGGATTAACACTCACACCTTTTTATATATAACAAAATAATAAAGTATATTAATTAATAGCAGGAATTACAATACTTGATGAGAAAAAATTTAAAAACTGTGGTAAATAACAAATTCCGTTTTATGTGCGCTAGTTTAAGGATATTGAACGAAGTTAAAAAACAGTTATTTTACTAATATAATTAAACTGAAAATTATGTTGTTTGAGTCACGCGAGTAAATTACACAAGACATTGTCTCTTTCTATTTAAAATGATTTACTCGAGAAAATGTCTACTTGGTTGGTGTACACAGTTACCACACTGTGGCTCACTGGACGGACGATCGGTGCAGACTGACTAAATGCTCACAGGCGAGCAGTCGTGAGCAGCCAAAGTAATTTAAACGTGGAGCGCTATGATTGGTGGTCACGCATGACCATCGTACGCACGCTATTGGTTACAAAATACTAAAGTTAATTGATAGCGCGCGAATATATATAAATTCTGTATAGTTAGTGTTTGTAATACTAATTTGATGTTGAACATACTATTCAGGTTGATGGACAGCAGTCAGTACGAATGTAATCAAAGAAAGAGAAAAATAAATAAAATAAACAAAGTATAACGTATAAATGGAAATTTGAAAATAATAATTTGGACCGCTTGTCTACTTACAAGGATAATTATATAATAATAATATGAACCAAATTTGAAATTGGGCCTAATAACTAGGTATTACATTTAAAATTTAATCAATGGAAACTAATATGCTCCCCTTTCTTTATATGATCAATATTAAATTCTTGTTCTAAGATTCTATTCTAACTTATTGGCGTCAATTCATACTTAGTTTTCAGCAGAATTAATTGTTGAATGGGTCTAACAAAGACAGAACTGCTGGTCCTAACCCTTACAACTCTGACTAGAGAGTTCGGGTCTTTAAAAATCTCAATTATTCGACCTAAAGGCCACTTGTCAGGTGGTTTTAACTCATTTTTTATAAGGATCAAATCTCCTACTTTCATGGATCTTTGAGACGTAATCCACTTGGATTATGCCTGAAGGGTGCTGAAGTACTCCGAGGACCACCTTTTTCAAAAAACCTGAACAGACTGTGATATTCATTTCCATCTTTGTAATGGAGAAACCCTTTCAGCTAGAAGGTCGTGTTCTGGGACAAAATAAGAAGCCCTCAGGGTTAATAAATGTGCAGGAGTTAATGGATTCAAGTCAAGTGGGTCGTCTATCAAGGGGCAGAGTGGACGAGAGTTAAGGCAAGACTCAATGCAACAGAGAAAAGTTGAGAATTTAACGAAAGTCAAGATTTGGTCACCCGAAACTTGTTTTAGATGAAACTTGGTTGATTTCACGGCTGACTTCCAAATACCACCTAAGTGGGGAGCAGCCAGTGGATTAAAATGCCATTGTGTTCCTAATGACGACAAGTAATCAGCAAATTGATCTGACTGATGTCGATCCTTTAGCATTTTTCTGAGCTCGTGGTCAGCTCCAACAAAATTTGTACCCTGATCACTGTATAAGTCAGTACAGTGACCTCTACGTGAGACGAAACGCTGGAAGGCCGCAATAAATGACTCTGTTAAATAATCTTCAACAATCTCTCAATGTATGGCTTTAGTTGCCATACACACGAAAACAATGATATAGCCTTTGAGTGTGCCCTTTCCACGACATTTTGATAGTCAAACTGGAAAAGGTCCAGCATAATCAGCTCCTGTCTTCTGAAACGGAGGACTATGAGTGACTCTGCAATCGGGAAGATCACCCATTAATTGAGTTTGAGTTCTTGACTTGTATCGCTTATAAGTAAAACAATGACTGAGTTCTGCTCACGGCCTCGTAGCACCCAATATTTTCTCCTGAGAGAGACTAAGACCATTTCGACACCTCCATGTAACATGGTTCGATAAAAGTAGTCAATCAGTAATCAAGTGATGTAGTTGTAACCATGAGGTATCAGAGGGTGTTTAGAATCTGAATCCAATAGCGAGTTGCTAAGCCTACCACCTATTCGTAGAAGTTAATGAGTAAGCACTGGTGTAAGTTTACCTAAGCGACTAAACGATGGAAGCTGTTCAAATTCATCAGGCTTGAGACTTTGGTTTCGTCGAAGAACAGCTAAATCGGCAGAAAACCAACGTTGCTTATGTGTGTAGACTAACAAGAGTGCAGCATTTTTTAATTCCTCGATTAATAGGTTGAATAAAGCTTAATTAAAATAAGTACTTACAGAAATAAAAGGTAATTAAGGTTTAAAATTGACTGTATGATTTTTTGACTTCCTTTGAATTATTTTGACAAGGAGTCTACAAAAAAATCTAAGACAGTAGGCAGTTACTTGAAGTAGTCTTTCCCATTTGGAATAACGTCCATGCAATCCATTGACAAAAGTATCTAGGCTTTTATCCTTCACTAATATATTTACATGCGAAGTATCTTCAAGGAGATCATTTTGAGCTTTGGGTATTCGGGTTGGAACTCGTGTAGTATATCTGGGCCAGAAAACCATAAACGCTGTCCACTTATTTGACGCGGATAAATTGGATAAATTCTCTGCGAGGCGATATCAGTTGGGTTTTGCTTAGACCTTATATGATGTCATTCAGCTTTAGGTACTACCTCGTAAATATTAGAGCATCTGTTGGCAATAAAAATAGGCCACTTAGAAGGCGGAGCGTTTACCAATGCAATACATTTAAAGAGTCAGTCCATAGGTGGACAGGCGCTTCCTTGACAGGACAACAATCTGAGAAATCTGAGAAAAGTCTAATTATTTTCGCAAGAAGCTGAGCAGCGCAAAGTTCTAGCCATGGAATACTCAAAGTCTTGATTGGGTTTACTTTGGTTTTTGCTAATTGGAGAGTTACATCAACCCCTTGATTATTGACAATACGAACTTATACAACTGCAGCATAAGCTGACTAAGATGTGTCTGCAAAACCATGAATTTCAAAGAAATCGAAATCAGGTGAAAAAAAATTCCAGCGAGGTATTGTAATTTGGTTCAACTGGGGTAATTCGTCCTACCAACTAATTCATTTAGAGACTATTGGTGGTGGCAAGGATTGATCCCATAATACTTTAAGCAGCCACAGGGACTGAAAGAAAATTTTGCTTAAAATGATAACAGGCGAAAACCATCCTAAAGGGTCAAAGATCTTCGCCAACTATCTCAATAATGATCGTCTCGTTCAAGACGGAGGACTAGGATCAACAATTAGTTGAAATGGAAATTCATCATTTTTGGGATTCCAAGACAAGCTAAGAACAGAGACTGTTTGATCATAGTCTTTAAATTCTTTGGGCTTTCTAATCTTAAACTTATCAGGGATCTTTGAGAGTACTTCTGCCATGTAAGAAGACCATTTTCTCAGAGAAAAACCACCTGATTGAGCTGAATCTAGAAGTTCAGCGCCCTTTTGCTGTGCTTCCAAAAGAGAGTGAGCGCCAGAGAGATAATCAGCAACATAGAACTCTTCTGAGATAATTTTAGCGGCTCTTAAATGTGAATGAATACTATCCATCGTCAGCTGTCGAAGAACACGAGTAGCCGAATATGGTGAGCTGACCAGGCCATAAGTGATTGTAGTGAGTAAATAAGTTTTTACTGGGTCAGATGGTTGTGAGCGCCAAAGAATAGCCTGAAAGACCTGATCCTCATGGTGAACCGTTATCTGTCTGAACATTTTCTCCACATCAGTAGTGAGTACAAAACTGTAAAATCTCCATTTAAGAATGATCTCAAACAAATTATGTAATAAATTGGGGCTTGAATGCAAAACGCAATTTAACGAATGGCCTTTACGATTTTTGAATGATCCATTAAATACAACTCTTAATTTTAAAGTTTTACCGTTAGTTTTATAAACACCATGATGGGGTAAAAAATATAGAGCACGATTAAGTTCATGACCTTTCCTCATATGCCCAAAGACTGAGTACTCAGTCATGAACTGATTATAAGCCTTATACATTTCAGGGTCTCTGAGGAATCGTTGCTCTAGCTGCTTGATCATTGACAATGCAGCCTGATGCCAGAACTTATTAGTGGCTTTGAGGTCGTCTGCCGAAACTTTGAAGGGAAAATGGACCATATACCGGCCATCAGGTTGCCTGGAATCAGTGTTAGAGAAATGCTCTTCACATTCAGATTCCTCAAGACTTAACGTAGGTTTAGATATGGGTTCCTCAATCGATCAAAAATTATGTACAAGATCAAAAAGATGAGAATTATCTATGATATGTAAAGAAACTGGTTGAATTTAACGACGATGATGAAGATACTGGGCCGGACAGTAGCCAACCTAGTTTGGAACTTTTAACAAAATTATTTATTATTGCAGCATGAACAGATGCATCAAGTAATAAATCTATTTTATCCAGACCCAAAAAATTGGGATCCGCCAATTGCAGACCCTATAAATGGCTTAAGTTTATTACCTCACGACAAACTGAAGGTTCATAAGAAGTGATCCAAGGCACTACCAAAGCTTCAACCTCCAAACTAAAATTGGATTCAAAATAAGGTTGAATTTTGAATTGAACTGACTGTTTTACGTTTACAGCTTGGTCTCCTATACCATACAACGAGATATTGGTACTGCGACTCTTAAAATTCAATAAGTCATAAAAAGATTTGGAGACAAAAGATGATTGCGAGCATTGGTCCATTAATGCTCTCACTTTGAGACTCAAACCATTAGAATTAACAATATATACCACTGCAGCGGCAAGAAGAACTCTGGGTGCTCTGGAAAAGTAAACTTCAGAAGCAATACCAACATTAAGACATAAACTGTTTTTAGGATCAGGAT
The DNA here is from genome assembly GCF_000648655.2 of Copidosoma floridanum. Next base: position 550,004 of record NW_019379709.1, read on the forward strand.
TCTCGTTATTCTTTCCATTATTAGGTTTGCCCTTGTGAGAATCAAACTCATTTTTTTGCATCAATGTGTTATGCCTTTCATGACATTTAAAGCAATTAAATTTTAATGTGCATTTATTTCAACTATGTTTACCTAAACAATTAAGAAAAATTGTTTTGCTTTCAACAAAACTCTTTTTTTCATTCTAAGGCTTTGATTTGAAACTGTCACATTGGTACAACTTATGAGTTTGAGTACAGAACAAACATTTTGGTGTATTGGTTTCAGAAGAATGAGCTGCAGTTTGATGTACTACAACTGAGTTATTAGGTTTGCTGCTTTGGTCCGGATTGATCGGATTTTTCCTAGCAGAAGCTTCTAAAGTTGTAATTTGGGCTGTTATGAATTCACGTAGTTGTCTTAGCGTAGGCACATTACTACTACTCCCCAGATGCTTCTGCCAATCTTCATTGGTGTGGAAATCAAATTTGCTAGTCACGAGAGCAATGAAAATGTCATTGTCGCCCATGTATCTTTCCATAGCTGTCAAAGAATCAAAGTGACCTAACATCTCCTTAGAAATGCGCTTTATTTCAGTGCAAGAAGAATTTTTCATGGTTTGGGCACTGATAATATTGCTGGTATACGAGGACACTAATCAATGCTGGTTGTCGTGGAAGGCAAGCAGGGTCTCCCAAGCCTGCGAGTAGTTTTTCTCAGTAAGAGGAATTGTTTTGATTAAATCTGAAGCATTACCAGTAACATGAGTACGTAGGTGCTGGAACTTAATAATACCTGGGAGATCCTGTTCCCTGTGTACCAAAGCTCTATACACATCTCTAAAATTCTCCCAACAATCAAGGTTACCATCGAAAACTGGTAAATCAATAGAAGGTAACGAGGCACAACTTTGCACAGAATTTTGAGGTTTGGCAAAGTTGGGAGGCACAGGAGCTGGATTATCGGTCGAAAACGAGAACAGGTAGTCCTCAAAGTCCCTAACGGCCAAATAAAAAAGGTCTTCACCACCCTCAAACACGCCAGTTTTAAAATAGTCGTGTTGTTTATCAAGAGGATCCAAAGTCATAATAGTAGTATGAATCGTTTTAAATTGTTCAAACGCATCTTTGATTTGTTGTAGTCAAGCCACAGCTTGACCCCTTGTCATTTTGGCCGAGCCAAGTTTTTTAAAATCAATGAAAGCATTCTTTATTTTGGTATAAAGGCCAAGCTGAGTTGAGTAATATGCATCCATAGTGACCAAACGTTATCTACACCTGGCAGTGACAATCAAGCTAGCTCTTAACAGTATAAATTGTTTAAATAAATGTTATAATAAAATAGTAAAAAAACTTTAAATTAAATACTTATATAATTAACGCAAATTAATACTTGCACTAGTGCTTAAATAAACTGAAATTTTCTAATTTTTATCGCTAAATTGAGTCGTGTAATAAATAGTTATTTAAATTTACTAGAACTCGCAATTTAAAACTTGTTGAAGGAGCAGTCATAGACGACACAGGCTATCAGCTACCTGCTTAATTGAGTGCGAAGAATGTATGCAGGACCTTGAAGACGACGATCATGTGCACAGGTATTCAGGCCCACGCAACCGGTATCCAGACATTGAAGTGGCTCAATAACAACGACGGTTTAAGTTGAACTGGCAGGCAATGGCAGCCTGCAGCTATGATGAGAAGCACTTTAAAATGCTATAATGCCCTGCAGTGACAGGCGAGCACACCGTAAGTGTTAGCCTGCTGCCGATAAAACCCTTGTTGTTCTGTGAAGCAATAAGGTTCATAAGTACGGTACACAAAGAAAATTAAAAGAGCAAGGTCACCAATGGCTGACTATGTGCAAGCCATGTGCTTATGAGTGCAAGAGAGCACTATGCATATATGGCTACGAAGGTCAAGGCTAAAAATATAAGCCAATTGTTTTCTATGTAGCTAAAAGCTATTTACCAAAGTAGCAAACGAGTAATAGTACTCGAGCTAGTACAGCTGAAAATAAGCTGAGCTTTTATATGAAGCTAAGAGCTATTTACCAAAGGTGGCAAACGAGTAATAGTACTCGAGCCAGTGCACGAAACAAAAAAAAATAAGGCTGTCTGCGCAACGCAGGAAGAACAAGATGGCCAGGGAGTATGTACTAGGGCCTCTGCACAAAAAGATGGCCACAAATTGCACGAGAAAAGTGTAGCAATAAGCTATGCAACGAAGCCAACGAGTATGTACTCGAGTTCGTGTCAATGAGAAAAAAGCACTGAACTTACCACAGGTACCAAGTTTTGTTGTATGCGAGTGTGTGTGAGAGAGAGAGAAAGATACGCCCAACGCGCCGGCGTGCTGACCGCGTCCGCACGTCGCTTGTGAAGAAGAAGTTGATTAAGATGGCCGACTTCGTAACTCGCTCGTGGCTAATAATAAGCCGAAGCTCTCCACTCACCCTTTTGATCTGGCTCGAAGGACAAATGTTTGCGATTGAAAACCCAATGATTGTGGACTGTATGATTTGATTTATCGGTTCCGAGGGAAAAGAGTGGAAGCCAATTGCTTGGGTTTATTGAAAGATTAACACTCACACCTTTTTATATATAACAAAATAATAAAGTATATTAACAGCAGAAATCACAATACTTGATGAGATAAAATTAAAAAACTGTGGTAAATAACAAATTACGTTTTATGTGCGCTAGTTTAAGGATATTTAACGAAGTTAAAAAACAGTTGTTTTACTAATATAATTAAACTGAAAATGATGTTGTTTGAGTCACGCGAGTAAATTACACAAGACATTTTCTATTTCTATTTAAAATGATTAACTCGAGAAAATGTTCACTTGGTTGGTGTACACAGTTACCGCACTGTGGTTCACTGGACGAGCGATCGGTGCGGACTGACTAAATGCTCACAGGCAAGCAGTCGTGAGCAGCCAAAGTAACTTAAACGTGGAGCGCTATGATTGGAAGCCACACAGGACCATCGTAAGCACGCTATTGGTTACAAAATACTAAAGTTAATTGCTAGCGCGCGAATATATATAAATTCTGTATAGTTAATGTTTGTAATACTAAGTTGATGTTGAACACACATGTATTACATATATTATAGCAAACATGAAAATATTTAGAATGCACTATCATAGCATAAGTAGTATATTAAGGTATATGTATTGTATAAACGTGTGGTTTGAATACGTAATAACAATAAAATTTTTACTATTTTAATATGGGATTCTTAAAGATCCATTAAAGCTAGGTGTAGTCTACTTTTCTCCGTTTCTATTTTATCGAGTTTAATAACATTTAAAATGGAAGTTTCACTTTTGCTGAGGGTCCTGAGACCCACATCTGTTTTTTTAATTATTTATTTGTTCATATTTTGTTCATCTAAGGTCGTCTACAATGATTAATGCACGATAAAAGGGGGTACGAATCCCTTTTCTGTGTAGGACTTGTAGTAAGCCTATAAAAGCTTATTTTTTGCAACGGTGTTATTCTCAATAACAAGTAAATACCCACTAAACTAACAAGACCTATTTTCTGAGACACTCAGCTCGGAATACGTTTTCGCATCAATATTTCGAGCCAGTGCCACGGAGTGTTGACCATTGATGTGGCCTTCCATCGGAGTGTCGTGACCGTCTTGATGTTACCTTCTCTTTATTTCGCCTGTTTATCTGCTGTTTTACGGAAACATCGATTTTTGTTGCTTTCACATGATGATAGACTGGATAAGTTAACACAGCTTGAAACTGCAATGGTCATCTAGCTTTCATCGTATTAAACTCTATCTGCGTATAGTGAGCGCCTTACTTTTGATCTCTTCTAGTGCCTTTCTAAATGCTGGGTAGCTGCCGCTATCTGCTCCGTATTTGGCAACCTTCTGTTCTGCAAGCGAACCATTGGGCCTCATCCTTGCAATCTTTTTTATAATGATTGCAGCTGCCACATCAGAAGCATAGCTTGGACTAACCCTTCTTGTGGAAGTTCCGGGCTATGTGTACATCCTTCTGACACCGGTAGCATCTGAGGACTTTAATCGTTCTCCTTACTTGGCAACTTGCGAGGCCTATTAGCAGCCTCTTTCGACATCAGTCTTCTCGGTAATCAGATTCAGATTCCGGATTTTAAGCGTTACCCTTTTCTCGTCTGTTTTTACAGATCCTAGCCCTTTAACGATCTAAGCTATACTATTAACCAGGGCTTCTCTGTAATTTACGCCTTTAACTTTAAGAATAAGGTCTCCCTTTTTAGTTACAGTGACTGTGATCTCGTCCTGTTTCGGCTTAAAATCAGTCCTCATTTTTTGTAGGACCTTGGCAAAGTTCTGCTATTCCGCGACCTTGACGAGAATTTTCTTCTTCTTTTTTCTGGCTTCACCAAGTTTGCCGCTGTCACTATCATTATATATAATCTTGGGTATAAGCTCTTAATTCGTATTAAGCTTGGCTGTCCTGTTTTTGTGTACATCGATGTTAATGCTTCCACCATATATTTGATTTTTTCCGCGACTTTTGTGAATATGGTATCGTCCTCTGTCTTCTCCATAGTAAATTCTAATCTTGAGTTTCTGGTTTATTTAAAACCTCCTCAGTGCTATTGCTGAAAAAGCTGGCAGCACTGACGTCACTCGCTCCACTTCCAGTGCTTAGCAGCCTGTCTCATCCATGATTGGGCAGGAATATAAAGTGTGTTTTCTTCTGTGAGTGTTTTCTATCAGAGGTTGTCTCCTCGCTTTTGTTCTGGAAGCCTTTATGGCCTCGCCCAAAATCCGAGGCCAACACCAGTCACCCAGGCTTTTACCAGGTTGGAACTGGTGGGGGACTTCCTTAGAGAGATTACCGCCTAGGGTACTGAGTTTTCATCAGCGTCACCCATCGTAGGATTATTTAGGAGTCCACCCTTTTCAGCGTATTGGTCTATAAAACTATTTTATTTCGTTCCAGCCACCCGCGGGTACAAGCTCCGACCGCCACAGCACCTCAGAAGCATACACCTGCGGAAAGCCTGCCTATATCCGCCACCAAGAGAGCACGCATTCAATAGGTGTACTGCCTTAGCCCTGGAATTATTATTATTATTATTACTATCATCATTCATATTATTCTTATTACTATTATTAGTATTATTAGTATTATTATTATGGTCATTATTATTATTATTATTACCATTGTTATTATCATTTCTATTATTACTTATGTTATTATTGTTACTCGTAAATAAGTGTATAGTGTGCATATGTATGCTACAATATTTATTAAACTCATTTTCAGTAACATTATCACTTTTAAAAAAAATTAAGTAACAATCTGTCAACTTCATTTAACTTATTTTCGTACGAAGACAACAATTTTTGAAGTACACACTTTCAGTTTTTTGTAAGACTATTTGTTACAATGTCATACTTTTTCAATGAATCAATTGCTCGCTGCAAAACTTAACTGTAAAAACTAAATCAAGCATCGTATTAAAAATGAATATAACTACAAACTAGTTTACAATCACAGGTCTCTTTTAAACTTGGCTACTGTACGTATAACTGAGAAAAAATTGAGCTGGTCTGATTCTGAAAATCACATATAACCGTGGAGAGTAGGAGTTGCTCCATTTATGTAGTATGTTTTCTGTTGACTCTCTATTTTTATGTAACCAGTTTTTACTTCAAGGGCTAAAATGGTAAACTACAGATGAGCGTACTTAATTAAAAAGTTTTTTGTATTACATTTACATTGTATATTAGTAATAATTGAGATAAAAATAGCCATACCTAAGTGACTAATTTTTACATTTATGTTTCTAAAACTGTTAGCACTCAAAATAATATTTCTTGGGTATCGATACTTGTCGACTTTTCTTCCATTAGACAAACAAAATTTATTATTTTTTCAAAACTTCTTCAGCACTGGTGATATAAAGTTAATTTCAACACTTTTATTCGGAAAGTTCTTTTTTTTGGCATGCCAAGAAATGAAAGTTATCCTTGTCTAGCAACCTCAATATATGATTACGATTAAAAAGAACTTTGTGTTACGTAATTAAAAATTTGAGTGCTAACACATTAAAGGGGTTGGGGCAAAAATCAAATTTCTTACGACAGTCTCCAAAAAATCAAAATGTGTTTGCTTTCATTATGTTAACAACGTAACAAAATTTAAGGAACCGGAGCGTCACAGTTTTTGAGAAAAATATAGCAAACTTAGGATCATATACACATGCTTTTGTGAGAACGTTGTCCCAAAACTTACTTTATTACCAATAACTTGAAAAATATTTTTTTTAATCATTTAAAAAACTACTGTGTTATTGTAAATACAATTAGAATAATATATTCAAATTTCAAATATTCTGTCGTCACGGGCTGACAGATATTTTAATTGAAAGTTTGAACAAAATGCTATTTGTATATTGCTATTGATATCTGTATACAGCAGGCGAGACAGAAGACATTGAGCATGTATTGAGCTTTGAAGCATTAATTTCTTATTTTCTCACTTATTAGTAATCTTTTACTGTACGATATGGAATGGCTCGTATGGTTCATCAAGAATAATGTAAAAATACACTAATTTTTTATCCAAATTAACTTTTAAGGCTAACTGTACCACTCTAACCCCCTTAAGACTTGATGGAATTGAAGACCATGATTCCACACACATGTGATTGTCACTGTGTATTAAATTCTTTTTGCTTTTCATACAAAAATATAATTGTTCGGCCAAGAGGATGAGTTTTTTGTAATTACGTTAAACTGAAATTTTTTACTTCAGTATGCTGGGGCTCCTTACAAGCAAAATCTTAATGGCTGATTACTACAGAATCGTCTGGTATACTGCCTTTTTTTTTTTTTTTTTAATTTTATCTAACAACTTAACTGCTTTAAAAGAGATTTCAATATTTTTTTTTCCACAGGCGTTTTCGAAAGGCTGGTGTGCCCTCAGTGGAAAAAATAGGATTCACCACATAAGCACCTTCGCTTCGTGGCTATATTACGTCAAACAGTCTCCGAGACGATGGTACTAATCCGATGAAAATCACCATTTCGTCGGATAAATGCCTTCGTCTCTAGGGCTATTTTTTTGCCTCCTGCAAGTTTTTTCGACCCTGCGGGAACATAGTGCTTTTTTGCTCTAGGGCCCTTAGTGATTTTTTGGGCGCAAAGTGTGCCCACGGGCGCAAAGTTGCACTTTACGCCCTTGGTAAGAAAAACATTACACGTGACTCGAGTACAAACATACAACAACTGCGCTTTCCGGGCGCTTATATTTGTAGTTTGTTCTCTAGTGACGTAATGTACCATTATCACCAGCCTTATTATTATTCTGCAATAATTCTTTTATATTGTTTGATCAAATTTACGGCAAGTATGTACGAAATCTGTCTTTTTTTTTCACCTTCTTTATGATTTTTTTCAATCTTAGCAACCACTACATCACCTATAGTATCGGGAATCTTATGAAATTAAATGCTTGAGATGTTCCTAACGACATAGCTAACACGTACATAGCGGATCCAGGCGATAAACTAGGGAGAAAGAGATCTTCATCTAAATGATTTATCTTTTATCAATAGCAAGTTTATTTTTAGCACAATGCTGACTTTACAAATTATAACGTTAGTGGGTGTCAGGGCAAGGATTTAACATGAGGAAGCATACGTCTCAAATATTCATGTGGTAGCTGTAAACATATACAATACTAAATGTTTAGAGGTAGAATCAGAGATATATTATGCAATGGTAGACTATTTGTAGTGAATAGTCATATAAGTTAAATTTTAAGATGAAGTTTTTTTAACTAAGGTTATGATAAGTAATACAATTCTCTTAATCATTAAACATATAATAAGTAAGCAGGTAGGCCATGGTGGTCCTGTCACCCCCCCAGCTCGCCCCAGCCCCCCCTGAGGTGGTGGTGGGGGGAGAGGCTCTAGCTATACTTAGGCTGTGGGTAAAGAAGAGGCGATGATAGGGGGAGAGGCTGATCAAGCGGTGGGAGAAGGGGCATGGGCGGTATAGGAGAGGGAGTAGGGGCGGTGAGTGGTGAGAACTACTCGAGCGGTAACGTCAGGATAAGGGGCCTCTTCCGGATGCTGTGACGTCGGATGGTACTAACGGTTCCCACCCTTTCCGACCGCGAATAGAGCTCCAACGTCATCAGGATGGGTCCGAAAAATGTAGGTGACAAGCCCAACGTACAGCACGAGAGGAAGATGATCAAGCACGAAAGTGTACTTCTTATCTTTTTTAAATAATCGTTGCCAGGCTTCTTAAAGCTCTGCATATTCACTATATACTCCATCGTGATAAAGACTGACTTCACTGATAGTATTTTTTTTTTTTAAATTTTATATACGTGCTTAAACAAGTTTTCTCACGTCACTACAAATGGGATTGCACTCTACGATGCGATCGTGTAGAATGAGACAGTAAGCAGAAACATTTTCTGGGAAAGTCTCTCGTGCTTTAAATTTTAAGCGCACGTCTACTGGCGCACTTCTCAAAGCTTTATTCTGCTTAGAGCAGTCAATTACAATAAGAGGCATGTTTATCAGGAACATCATTTATACTTGGAGCACAATATTTTTCACCCATAAAGTTGTTACCAGCACATAACTACGTTATTGGTCTAGTAGAACTCCTAACTTTCGATTCAATTCTAAATATCGACGAAGGTAATAATAAATTTTACGTAGGCGATCAAGTGGTTGTTTTTCCAACTGGCAGCTACGAAATTCAAGGTATTGAGTCATTTTTGATCGACGTGTTACAACTGGACGATATTGCTATTAGCATGAAACCAAACAATAATACTTTTCGCAGTGTGATAACGTGTAGTCATACTATTGACTTCAGGCCAAAAGATTCTATAGGCCGTCTACTAGGCTTTACTAAACGAATTCTTAGAGATACCAGTACTCACATCTCAGATTTACCTGTTGCTATTCTTAAGGTTAACACATTGAGAGTTGAGTGTGATATCACTAGTGGAGCCTATATAAACGGAGAAAAATTTTATACCATCCACGAGTTCTTCCCTGCTGTACCACTGGGATACAAGATTGTCGAAGTTTTATCGCAAATCATTTATTTACCCGTTGCTGTTAAAATTATAGATCATCTTCAAGTACGCATTGTGGATCAGAAAGATAACTTGATTAATTTTCGTTGAGAAGTTATATACAAGACTATACTTGAAACAACTCAACTAAAATGGGCATAGTTTACAACAATAGTAAAGTTGGACGAGGCTATGAAAACAAATTAACGAGGGTGAGGAAGAATAGTCATCCACGAGACAACAAAATTGGACGAAGCTATAAAAATAAACCAAAATGGATGAGACGGATCAGTCGTCGACGAACGCCCAAAGCTTTAATACGTCACAACGTGCAGTTTTTAAAAAACTTAGGCCTGCAAGTAAGCTCTTTTGGTGGCAAATAACTTGTGCTTTTTTTTGCTGCCTACGAACGAGAAAAAGTCGTGATGGAAGAGATTCTTGGAATTCAGTCGGGGGTCGTGTTTGATGAGTCGGTTACACACTTCGAAATTCATGCACATTGACCCTACATTGCATCAGCGTTTAATAGCAGTGATGAAATTCGCATCTTAATTCAACATCAAGATTTAAGTCGTTTATTATCTCAAAGTTCCCTACGTACTTCTGGACGTGTATTAACTGGAGATGATCAATCGCTTAAGAAAACAAAACTAGTTAATAACGCCATCTGCCATCTGTTTGAAGAAATACAATATCAACTTAATGGTATAGAAACTGATAGGTGTAAGAATGTTGGATTGACAACTTTAATAAAAGGATGGATATCTTTCTTTCCCAGTCGGAGTTTAATGCTTGAAAATGCTGGTTGAATAAACATTGAAAAGAAAAAATCTATTATCAATGATCATTCTTATTTTGAAGTTCCAATACCTTTAAGTATGATATTTGGTTTCGCTGAGGACTATCGCAAAGTTGTGGTTAATGCAAAACATGAATTAATTCTCACAAAATCAAAAGATGATGTTAGTGCCGTTATACAAGTATCTGAAAATCAAATTTTCGAAAAATATAAGCTTAAATTGACTGATATTAGGTGGCTTGTGCCTTACATAACTGCATCAGACAGACGAAAAGTTCGTTTGCTTAATGTTATTACTAAAGGCAAGCCTGTTTTCATGAGTTTCCACAATTTGGAGTTGTATGAGTATCCTCTTTTGCCAAAAACTTCTAGGCATGTGTGGACTGTCAAAACTTTTAATCAGGTGGTAAAGCCTCATTTTGTTATTTTAGGCTTTCAGAATAAGCAAAAAAATGATCCTGCTTTTAATGCTAGTCTCTTTGATCACTGTAATATCAGCAATGTAAAGCTTTCATTAAAATTGCAGTACTATCCTTCTAAAAATCTTAATCTTGATATTAATAAAAATCAGTTTTCAACATTATATGATATGTATAAGAATTTTCAAGCCACCTACTACGGGAAAGAACCAAAACCTATGCTTAATAAAAAAGATTTTATCACATACATGCCTCTTATTGTAATTGACTGCTCTAAGCAGAATAAAGCTTTGAAAAGTGCGCCAGTGGACGTGAGCTTGGAGTTTAAAGCATGAGAGACTTTCCCGGAAAATGTTTCTGCTTACTGTCTCATTCTACACGATCGCATCTTAGAGTGCAATCCCATTTGTAGTGACGTGAGAAAACTTGTTTAAGCACGTATATAAAATTTAAAAAAAAAAAATACTATCAGTGAAGTCAGTCTTTATCACGATGGAGTATATAGTGAATATGCAGAGCTTTAAGAAGCCTGGCAACGATTATGTGCTTAAAGAGTTGGCGATTCTTTTACTCCATGGAGAGGATAAGCCTCAAGTATTTCTCTTCAAGCCGCCATTTCCTCGGTGCGAACTACATGATAAATACAAACGTAGAAATTTATGGCTTGAGCTATCCTATCATGAATTAAATTTGCAATCAGGTGTTATCGACTACACAGAAATTGGTAATGTTCTTCGGGAAAATCTCAAAGATGCTAAGGAGATTTTTGTGATTGGAGAAGTGAAGAAAAGGTGACTCAAAATGGTTAATTTTCAAGTTAATGATATGGTTGATTATCCAGAGTTTGAACTCCCAACATTAGCTACTGCATGCTCCCACCATAATAGTGCGTATAAATCTATGTGTGCCACCTACAATGTCAAACGAATGGAAAAATTCTACTTTCATATGGAATGGGAAGACGTCACTGATTCTAAAGAAAATGTGTAATAAAAAACTCAATGAAACTGTTTTTTTTTTTTTTTTTAAGTATGTCATAAATGAATGTATTGAATTATATTGTTGTTATTATTTCTATAGCTCTTCTCTCAAAACTAGTTTAAGATTAAAATATTAAGAACCGATGATTCATTCTGATAAAACACACACTTGCGCAATGCCAACTCTAACGTGTATACAAACTAATTTTGGTGCAGAGTGCTGCTAAATTTATCACTTAGCATCAAACAAGACGGATACGCGTTTATTTCGCAGTTAGTACGACGCTTTTGAGCTGCAAAATAAAAATGGATTTTTACGAGAATTGTGTTATTGAAATTGGAGGTTTTCTCGACGCTTCTTGACAGTTTTTACCAAAACAATTGTCTGTCGTGGGCCACTTAGTCAAGGGGGGAGGAAGGGCTCGAGCTTCTCCAACTTTTAAACTGGGGGGGGGGGNAGTGCAGGTACTCGATCAGTTGGGTTATGAAGCATTGAGCGCTTAGGATTTATTTATTTAATAATTAATTGTCAGTGCAGGCACTCGATCAGTTGGGTTACAAAGCATTGAGCACTTGGTATTTATTTATTTAATTATTATTTATCAGTGCAGGTACTCGATCAGTTGGGTTATGAAGCATTGAGCGCTTAGGATTTATTTATTTAATAATTAATTGTCAGTGCAGGCACTCGATCAGTTGGGTTACAAAGCATTGAGCACTTGGTATTTATTTATTTAATTATTATTTATCAGTGCAGGTACTCGATCAGTTGGGTTATGAAGCATTGAGCGCTTAGGATTTATTTATTTAATAATTAATTGTCAGTGCAGGCACTCGATCAGTTGGGTTACAAAGCATTGAGCACTTGGTATTTATTTATTTAATTATTATTTATCAGTGCAGGTACTCGATCAGTTGGGTTATGAAGCATTGAGCGCTTAGGATTTATTTATTTAATAATTAATTGTCAGTGCAGGCACTCGATCAGTTGGGTTACAAAGCATTGAGCACTTGGTATTTATTTATTTAATTATTATTTATCAGTGCAGGTACTCGATCAGTTGGGTTATGAAGCATTGAGCGCTTAGGATTTATTTATTTAATAATTAATTGTCAGTGCAGGCACTCGATCAGTTGGGTTACAAAGCATTGAGCACTTGGTATTTATTTATTTAATTATTATTTATCAGTGCAGGTACTCGATCAGTTGGGTTATGAAGCATTGAGCGCTTAGGATTTATTTATTTAATAATTAATTGTCAGTGCAGGCACTCGATCAGTTGGGTTACAAAGCATTGAGCACTTGGTATTTATTTATTTAATTATTATTTATCAGTGCAGGTACTCGATCAGTTGGGTTATGAAGCATTGAGCGCTTAGGATTTATTTATTTAATAATTAATTGTCAGTGCAGGCACTCGATCAGTTGGGTTACAAAGCATTGAGCACTTGGTATTTATTTATTTAATTATTATTTATCAGTGCAGGTACTCGATCAGTTGGGTTATGAAGCATTGAGCGCTTAGGATTTATTTATTTAATAATCATTTATCAGTGCAGGCACTTGATTAGTTGGGTTACAAAGCATTGAGCACTTGGTATTTTTTTATTTAATAATTTTTATCAGTGCAGGTACTCGATCAGTGTGGTTATGAAGCATTGAGTGCTTAGGATTTATTTATTTAATAATTATTTATCAGTGCAGGTACTCGATTAGTTGGGTTACAAAGCATTTAACACTTAGTATTTATTCATTTAATAATTATTTATCAGTGCAGGCACTCGATCAGTTGGGTTACAAAGCATTGATCGCTTTGGGTATATAATCGTTTGACTTACCTAGGTCTATTATGTGTACACAAATCAAGAGCACGAAACATAGATCTAAATCCATTACTAAGAGAATTGATATTAAAAAATGCTGAAAGACGAGTAACATTTAAATTGCCACAAAAAATGTAAATTTATTTCAATTATCTATTTGTCTTTGAGATAAATATCATACAATATGTTTTTAATAGTTTATAATTACGATAAGTTAATTTTATCTTTACATAGCTGCTGACTGATTTAATTAAAATACGTGAAAAACTATCGACAATTAAGGTCATTATGTGTATGTTGTTTCATACTTAATATTATATGTATATTAGTATACGTATACTAAGTAGGTTTATAATAATCAATAATACATATTGTATTTCTTACTCATTTTCAATTAATTACATATTTTCTTAAAAATACGAATAGCTCAATAAGATAAATGTATATATATAGTGAGCCCCCCATATCTCTATGACTTGGGCGGCCTCTGGAAGCTGTGGTGTCGCTTATGAGACCAGCGGTCAGTCATTGGATTGTGTGGCCCCCATGCAATTTTTTGACCTTACCAATGGATGTGCGCCAAAACAACGACTTTCAGTCAAAGCGGGCGCATGGACTTCGCTGGTTGGAGGGTGATTGTTCCATTCGAAAGTTACAGCAAATTTGTAAGCTGTAGCAAAAAATGCACATCAAATTTACGTATATGAAGATAATACAGCCACTTATTTGGAATCAACCATAGGGTGTACTGTGATTAACATTCAGCAGTATATGGTACCATCGAGTCACATTCTTAATATGGGATATTCAACAACGGCGTTGATGTGTGGTACTCATGATGTACAAAAAAGTCTACGTAGAAAGCAATATTGCGCTTTTAGTAAAGCTCATTAAATAAAATTGTGACTTTGCTCTTTGGTAAAAAGTAGCATTGCACCAGACTCAGAATGTTTCTTAGACGCGCTTAATAGTTATAAGAAAAAAATTTCTAAAACGCTTCCCAGTAGGGATACTGTTGATGGAATTAATACTAATGATACTGATACAGATAGTGACTCGTAAACTTATACTAATGTTGGCATCAAAAACGATGACCGTGTGTAGGCAAAAAAAAAAGAATTAAGTAAGCATAAAATTTAAGATCAAGAAATTAGAGAACATTTTGCCGTGTAGTAGTACAAAGAAATTAGCGCCGTCTTATAAGCTGATGAAAATTTGCGTATTGCTTTAGTTATCCTGTGATAATTAAGCAGTCAACATCAACAACATGGGTCTGATCTTTAGCAAACCAAAATATGAGAGCCTTAGTAAGGAGGAAGAGAAGAAAGATAAAGATATCCAAAAATTTTTTATAGAAAAGCACGTTGAGGCATCTCAACCAAAAGTGAAGGGTAATTATTATTTTAAAAATATTCGCTCTTATACAAATAAAGATGGATATGATATATTAAAAAAAAACCAATAACCATGAAATTTTTGTGTATTTTTTTTGAAGCTACCAAAAATATATGTGTATTACATTTAAAGTTTTGTTATTGTTAAAACCCATTTACATACTGTCCTAAAAATCTTAAACTTAAATTCATAAGCTGGCTGAATTCCTTGGCAAGGTACTGCGTCAAGTAAGCCAACGTTAGGTGCATTTAAATGGGATACGCCATCCACTGTTTCCAACGAAATTTTTTCTCCAACAAATCGATACGCCCGCTCTTGAGAAGAACAAAAAAACCAACAATTACGCTGAGACTCTTAAAACAATGAGTGAAGAAGAAAATAAAAAAAAATATCCACTGATAAGAAATACACGTTCGTGCTTGATCATCTTCCTCTCGTGCTGTACGTTGGGCTTGTCACCTACACCTTTTGGACCCATCCTGATGACGTTGGAGCTTGATTTGCGGTCGGAAAGGGTGGGAACCGTCAGTACCATCCGATGTCACAGCATCCGGAAGAGGCCCCTTCCCCTGACGTTACCGCCCGAGTAGTCCTTACCACCCACCGCCCATACTACCTCTCCTATACCGGCCGTGCCCCTTCTCCCACCGCCTGATCAGCCTCTCCCCCCACCATCACCTCTCCTCAACTCACAGCCCAACTATAGCTAGGGCCTCTTCCTCCCCCACCACCTTAGGGGGGGAGCTGGGGGATGCCAGAACCGCCATGGCTTACCTACTTAAGTAATATTTTAGAAAATGAGCTAACCTTGTTTATACATTTACACTTTGATTAGGAATCCGCATTGTATAGATACTTACATTCGAGATACATAAGTTGCACCAAGTACTTTATACTATAGTGTACGATTTATTTGACTGCTTAAAGTGTTAATGTGTAATTAAAGTCCACAGAGCTTATGGCTAAACTGTATACACATTAAGGATGGGCCATCCAACAATTTTTACATCTAACGGGCAGATTTTTATTTTAAGCTGGTTTATTACCAATTCACTTATAAATGCTTGATACAAGAATTCGTATAATACAGACAACTGTTTACCTAATGTATTAATACACAATATTAATTCGTACTGAAACTAAGACCTAATACCTACGAACATGCACGCTTTTTTTTAATGTCAAACAAAATTGCAAAACAATGAAAGTTCATCGACATGTCACGTATCGAACCAAAAACTGCCCAGATTGGGTACAGACAATTTTGTATCGAGTCTTATCCTTATGAGCCATTTTGTACTAAGTTATTTTGTACCAAGTTTTCTTATTGACTTCCTTTTTGAAAAAATAGATGGTTTGTGAAACTTCCATAACCTTAATGACATACAGAAGCTAGAGTCTTTAAGAGAAAAAAGTAATTTCTGTACGTAATCAATTTTATTAGATTTTTTCAAAGTAACATTTGATCTTAGGCCAAAGTTAATAGACAATTAATAAAAAATAATATTCAATGTACACTATATATCCTTCTAAATTATTTCTCGATTTAAATTTTATGGTTCAAGTGATTAGTAATTATTTTTTAATGTTATGAATCATACTACAGCTATGAATAAAATTTAAGCATTTGAACTACTAAGTTTTTAGGAGATACTACGAATAAGAAGTACTTGCAAACTACTATTGGAAGGGTAGCATTAACCTTTTTACTCTTACAAAATAATTTTACGTATTTCAATGCATTACTTTCTAAAAAAAGTTACGTTTCAGATTATGCACACTAAGACATTCTTTTATGATCACAAGATGTAACTTTTCTCTCTTAAACCGCAACGAGTGGCATCGAGTTTGTGCTCAATTAATTGCTTGAAGTACATAGTTGAGAGTTTATCTCATTGTTTTAGACTTTTACTGCTAAATAATTAGTTATTAACGATGATTTTATTATTTTCGTCACATTTTCAAGCCCAGATTAAGTAAGGTAACGATAAACTCTCAAATTTGATTTCAGAAATTGATGTACTACATCAGTCCTCTGAAAATAATTTATGGACTTATTCGATTATTTATTCCAGTACTTTTTTTTATGGTTACAGTTAAAGTTAAACTTTTGCTGTAGGTCTTCCGAGCCATACCTTGTGTTGCGAAGTTTTTTGATATTACTTCAGTACTACAACTTTTTATATTAACTGATCAGACGTTTCGCTCTTGACAATAAGAAGTCTATAATTATTATGCTAGTCAAAATACAGTTTCTAGTTATTTCATCGCAGTTAACCTTGCTATTTTACTGTACCTACAAAATTTTATTAGATGTTAATCCTACTTTTGTCCTACTATGTTCCATTATCTAACTTAGGACTACTGTTTACTATATTAACAAACTTCTCAGGTAAGTGAGGTTCTATATGAAAAACTAGCCCTAAACTCAAAAGATATATTTTTTTAAAACAATTATGCAATGGCATCATTGGTCTTATCCATCAAACTTCAGGCATAAAACTTTTTTTTTTCTATTTTTCATTTTTCTTTTCTTCACTATAAAACAGAAGATTTAAAAAAAAAAAAGTTACCAAACATTTTCAGCTGTTTTTCCCGTTCACAAATATATTGCCTATTTTCTCAAGTGATAGGTTAACTTTAATATTGGTAACTTTCACAGTTGATAATTTTTAATAGTTTATTATCAGCCATACTAATAATCAGACGGAAAAGTATATTTTAATTATGGTTTTCTTACTGGTGTTAAATAATTTACTCTTTGTACAGAAAAAAGTTGGGTTGGTTAAAATAGACTGAAATAATTAAAGGTTAATGTCTTTATCAGTAATATTACTAAATCAGCCATGAAAAAAAGTTTTAATAACGTACTATGCCAAAAGTCGGAGCTTTCGACGAAAATTCCTTCCCTCGGTGCAGGATTAATGAATAATAGAATACGTACCACGCTCGGAGGTTAAGAAATCCATTAGATTTAACGTTAACCACCCTGTCGCTTCATCTCGGGCGTTTATTCACGTGGAATCTAAGACATTCTTAACTTCACTCACAAGGTGCGTAACATACTATTTGTTTACTTAGCAACGATTTGTTTTTATGTTTGCTTCGTATGAATGTTTAATAGTTACTCTAATTACAGTATTGATAGAGTCCTTAAGTGGCAAGAGGTGAAAACATCAGATTCCACACATATTTATTGTTATGAAATTAAGATATTTAATAATTTTGACTGAGTTTTCAATTTTCCATCATCCAAGTCACAAACAAAAAAAATTTTACAAGTAAAATTTAAGTAAGGTTACGTAACCATTTCTTGGTCAAAATTAAACATCATTTTTTGCATCTTCGTTACGAATAATCAAAATGATGTATTTCAACTAGACTAAATTACATCTAACTTTTTTTTTTGCAGGAAGTTATATCCTACTAGAGAAGTTGCGAAAGTATAAACCTAAAATAGCGGTGTTTAACGGCAAACTTATTTACGAAGTATTTTCTGGTAAAAAAGAATTTGGGTTTGGTAGACAACCTAATTTGGTTGAAGGCACTAATACAGTGAGTAAAATTTCGTTATTTTTTCGATAAAAGAAAATTAATTGCTCATGTTACAAAAATTTTATAAAATACTTCATTACTTCACAGTACATGTGGGTAATGCCTTCTAGTAGCGCACGGTGCGCCCAACTGCCACGGGCCGCTGACAAAGTGCCATACTACGCAGCTCTGAAAAAATTTCGTGACTACTTAAACGGAATGATATTACATCTTGACGAATCAGATATCGTATTTGCTGATACCAAGCTGAAAAAGCGTGAATACGATGCTCTTGAGAACAAAAAACCTGTCCTTGCCAGTGAAATCAACGAAGGCGAGGGCCGATTCTGTAATGGTAAGCTGTCCTACAAACATCTTCACAAAACCTTTTTTTGTTTCTGCTGAATTACTTTGCTAAATTACTTTTTTAAGTGGAATTTTTTTCGAACTCGTTGATAATCGTCCTCAGATCGATGAAATTTAAGATAATAGCTTTCAGTTTACTAATAAAACGCAGATACCATAGAATAAAGCTTGTGCATAAGGCCTTACTGTACAGACAGTCAGTTTTTCAAGTTACACTCACCTTTTGAGTGGTTTTAGAAATAATAAGAAATTTTATAAATGTCTCATTATATACAAATTAAGTAAAAAATAATATACTTGTTTAGCTAAGCTCAGTTAATAATATTGACCCCCATCAAATACTGATTGTTATCGGTATCGTAAGCTTAATGTACACAAACTGGCTAAATTTGTTTGTTATATAAATTTCATAAAATAGAAAAAAACTAAATAAAGTTTAAATTAAGGCTAGTTAGTAATCCATTAGAGTTTTTACCTTAATAACGTAATGGATTAAGGTTTTTAACTTTTAAAGAGTTATTTATGTTAATCGAAAAAAAAATTCTTTTTTTAAATACTGCTGAGCGTTTAATTACTTTCGTTAGTTATTAGTGCAACAAACAATATATAAATAAATCTATTTATTGGATTTTAGTATTAGTTTATGTAATTAACCAATAATAATAATGCAGATTGATGATAAAGCACTTTTATCTTTGTAAAGTAGTGTGCTTGTGTCGTTTTGTCAAGAACATGTGATAATGCAGATAGATATACAAATGCCTTGACTAATGAATCAATTTTATTTAGCAATATCTCTTAAGGAGAATTCATCAGATAATGCTGTGCACATTATTTTTTTTTATGTCATGAACTTTTACTTTGGTAATTATTCATTACTTTAAACTTAAACAAGTGTTTCATTAAATTTTTTACTGTGATTAATGTTTATAACAATGCTATAATCATCCTGCCTCTCAGTTTAGGCTTTTTTATAACTAGAATTGTTATTTATGGTTAAAAAAGCATTCTTGAGTATGTAACGTAGTGTACCAAAATGCTTTAAGGAGGTTTACTCATTTTTCCAGGCGGGTTGAGTGGGTATGCGGGGGGCTCCCATAATACACCATGTTAAAGTTAGTTTTACTAACTGTGCATGAAAATGTCCGCCTACTACATCATGGTTAATATAAGAGCTGTCAAAGGAGAATTATTTTATTCACTAGTTTATTGCTTATTCCATAAGCCATGAATGAAGATGAGACTATAGCTACGTAATCACCAAGTTTTTAGCTATTTTCTACAAAATTCTCAATCAAATCTTGACGTTGATTATCCACATATTGCAGGTTATGTATCAGAACAGTACTAATTTTTATAAGGCTGCACGTTAAAAGTTCAATAGTAAAATTATCAATACTTTATCAGCCATAAAAGGATTTGAAGTTTGAATCGTACGATTTTCATACACTAATTGATCTCTGTTAAAAGTATTTTCAATATATTGACGTTGATTCTCTTGGAGAGTGAACTCCTTTAACTGTGTTCAACTCATCAGTGCTCAAAAGTTAAACCATTAAATGTTATGAACAAATAATGGGGCTTACTTTAAAGCAGCTTGTTCCCAATGGTTCGAGTAAAAAAATTTGAAAACATGTTGTTTGCATGATAAAAAATAGCCTTAAAAAAAGTAAGAGGAGACTTAACTTTTTCAACAAAAGTGTGTTGTGAATTTTCGAAAAACAAACTATTTTTTGCACAGTATTGTAGTTTCAAGTCTTAAGAAAGGCTGGGCCAAGTTTTAGATCATGATTTCCAGCTTAACAAATTTTAGAAGCAACTTTATAAAGATGTCTCTGTCCGTGTGAAAAGACCAGCTGACAGCAGGCGGTGCTTAGTTCTCTCCCATGCATAAGACCTGCTCGTGACTTTGTTTACGTTTACACACATATTTTTTTCAAAAGCCTGATATTTTTTTGATATGAGAGTCTACCTTAGAAGTTAAACTATTTATTTATACTTTTTTCTTATTACAAATAAATCTCTAGCCTCGAAATTTGTGCAACAAAGGCTGAACAATCGCTCTTGTCCATAAAAGCAATGTTAAATCATGCAATGTCGGAAATTTTTATCTTGAAAATTTAGCAGGTAAAAATATTTAAAAAATTTTTATGTACTTCCAGCATGTTAAAGTACAACGCTTATTATTTTCAACAAGTGAATAAATCTCCTCAAAAATGCCAGAACTTCCTTAACTATAATTATTTTTTTATCAATTATGTATTGCATTTATCGGCATCAACAATAATCAAATGCACACCGTTATTTTTTAAATGTACTACGATATTAATGTCAAAATATATCTATACAAATCAAAGGATAAATACGCTAAATTATAGTATTTCTCCATATTAACAGAAATAAAAAGTTTATAAACGATCACTTAGAGATCAAAAAGCCGACACAGCTATATTTCTATAAGGTGACGTTTTGCTGGCTTAGGTTTTTGCCAGCGTCATGAAGCCAAAATTTTTTATTTTCTATAAACACACAAGTAACGTACAGTAACATAAAAAAATTACACATGATGTTTTACATAATGTCCTTGTTTTTCCATCGATTTATACATCTTTCAGCAATATTATTAAATGAGACAAAGACAACACAGCAAAATAAAATATGACAGATATCGTTTACAAGCTCTCCTCTGGTGACTGCCCAGTCAATTCAGTTGGACAAACGAAACGAGTGTTACAGCAGTGTACAAATAAAAAATCAGAAAAAATTAATGATGATTCTGTGGTTTCTGAACATACAAGGAATTTTGGACACAATTTTAACTGTGTCCAGTATACCTACCGATTGAAAACTAACCTCCATGGAATTGGTCCACTGGGACCAATGATCTCGACGACAAAAGGTACCTAACACTGTAAGAGATACGCGGTTTTAATGAAAATTCATAGATACTGCAGCAAAAAAAATATATTTATGTAGAAGTAACCCAGACTTTCAGTCTCCAGGAACAGCTGAATTTTGTTTAACGTTGTAAAAAAATTCTTAAAGTAAAAAAAATTGTTTTACTTTCAAATAATGCAAAAAGTATAGATAGTACGAGAAGTTTATTTTCATGTCAAATAATGATCCTAAAAAGTTCTTTAAAATATAAAAAAATTATTGCAATTAGTCATTTAGTTCGTCCACAAGAGTTAAAAAAACCACTGAAAATAGCATTTTTTTCGATTTTTAATAAAAAATTACCCCGTCAACCAAATATTTCTAAGATAAGGATAAGTTATATGTCCTAATATCATGAATGAATGCTTTAAATTTCAAATTAGTATAATAAGTAATTACTTTAAAAAACCATTTTTTCTAACAAACGTTGTTTTCGTAAAATCACTCATTAAAAAAAAAAAATTACATTAATGAGTTTTATTGGATTCTCTTATAGAAAAGTTACTTTGTCGACTGCGATTTTCATTACGTTAGTTTTTATAAATCATATTATTCAAAAACGTATACTACAAACAATTAGGTTTACACGGTATAAATAAATCGAACAACTTTTACATTTTCAGTCGTACAACGTTAAAGGTAGGTGCATACTGTAGGCACTATTTTTCTACAAATTTAAAAGAAAAAAGAGTTTTTCTAACTGATTGCTTACACAAATTGCTGGCCCTAATTGCATATCGGCATTAGGAATAGCAATGACTTTCCAATTAATAAGGAAGGACTCGCAAGTGGTGACGTCACTACCGCTCTACAGAGGTACGCAGATATTTTCCTGTCCACTTGAAAACCGTACGGATCATAAAAAATATAATTATTCCGGGAACCGTAGATCATAGAGCAACCTTATTTTTTTTTTAATTTGAAGTTTCTTGTAAACATAATACTATTTAACACATAAATTCAACATATATATAAACAATTAATATATTCCAATGAATGCAGGTGTCGTTTTTCTCGCTTTGAATTTATTTAACTTTCACAATTATTCTGAAATTTTTGGTTTAAAATAAAGCATAAAAAATTCATACTGTATTTTTAGAATAATTTTCATAAACTGTTAGGTAGGGCGTACGACATACGTAGATCCATATATTCGCAAATTTATTAAACAAGACACACATTGCTATTATTAATAGTATACGATTATCATTTCTTAAATAATTAATCATCTATTGTCTTCTCTTTCTCTTCCTATAGCAATTACCAATTGGTCTTTGTACCAGCTTGTAATGATTCTTGTTTTTTTTGCATTTCTCAATATAGTCGGCAGACGCATCCTCACCGCAACTGAAGCATAAAAATAAAAATTAAAAAGCGTATTTTTAAAGGACAACCTTGCTTTTTTGCTAACTTGGCATTTTTGCTTTCACTGCTGCGTTCTTAATCGCTGGTTCTCGTAAATATCTCATGTGACAAGAGTGGTAAACATTGACCAAGATCTTCTACTTTAGAGATACGTGCTTGTTGTCGTTTTTTTACACTTGGTATAATAAGATTGGCAATTCCAATTGTTTTTAAAGAAGTCTTCGTATTTTATTGCATTACTTTGCCACACAGAAGACACGAGATTAGATAGTCTGTCATACCAGTATGCCATCTGTTTGAACATTAATAATTTGTACAAGAAAAATGGTTGTAGTAGGTATTGTTCGATAAGTATCGATTTTTTAAATGTGAAAGTTAATAACTGTCAAAGTTTTTAATTGCATGTACTCAGTTTTAACTTAAAATATAAATTAAGAGCATTCTGATAGCCACAAGTCGTCACTTTAAAAAAAATGTATGTACAAGGTTACGGGAAAAAAAAGTTGTAACTATTTAGTTCAAGAATAAAACAGTTTTA
This sequence comes from Copidosoma floridanum, assembly GCF_000648655.2. The sequence goes on from NW_019379709.1 coordinate 573,206, forward strand.
TAATTGCTTTATTAGCATTATAAGTATGATTATTGAAGCTTGCAATTGAGTTATTAATTTATAACAAGTAAACTAGGAAGTCAAAAATTAGTTAGATTAAAATATTTTTATGGGGCAGTAACGTCAATAAGATGAAGACAAACGAAACTAGAGGAAAATGGTACAGTGATGGGGGAAAAAAAAGTTTTAACTATTCAGTTCCAGTTTAAAATAGTATTATAGTTGCATTATTAGCATTATTAGTATGATTATTGAACCTTGCAATTGAATTATTAATTTTAAAAAAATATTGCATAACAAGTAAACTAGAAATTCAAAAACTAGTTACATAATATTTTTATGAGGCAGTAACGTAAATAAGATGAAGACAAATGAAATTAGAGGAAAATGGTACAGTTAAATAACTGGTTTAAAAAATCGTGTGAGTGTATATATATATATATGTATAAACTATTTGAGCTGTGATTTAGGCTCATTAAAAAATCTGTGAACAAATCTGCGTCTGTATTAAAATTGCTCCTATATATTCATTCCAGGTGCTGGTGAATAGCACAGTGTTAGAGTGTATCTCCAACTGCAGCAGTAGCTGAGCAATGAGAAATGAGCTTTGCAGTGGGGCTGGAAGCAAACATTAAATGGTTTATGCTAGTATATTCAAGCCCTGAACTGATTCCCCATAGCATTCTGAAAAAAATAAGATGATACTGTGCTTCAAAGTGCAAGACAAATGTTTGCAGCTGTAAAAAATATTTGTTAAAAAGCACTTTACTGTCTTCTCGCCATCATGGAGAATCACGCACAAACTAAGACGTAATGACAGCAAAAACTAAAAGCGATTTTATGCGTTTCGATAAAACAATTAACGAAATACTTACAAGGACTAGTGCTGAAATGAAAGAATAAGAAGACCAATTGGAAAGTGCTATACATACCGAAAATAAGGAAGAAATAGATCATTCAATACTGATAAAATATATATGTTGTATGCCCTACCTAACACTTTTTGAAAATCATTTTAACGCTACACTTTTAATTTTTGATGCTCTATATGAAACAAAAAGCAATAATTTTTTGAATAATTGTAATACTTTAATGAATAAGAAGCAAGAAAAACGATGCCTGTGCTCATAGAAATACATGAATTATTTATACATACTTGGCACTAATTTTTAGAAAGTTAAGATTCTGTTACATGTTTTTATGCTTACAAGCTACCTTAAATTACTAGACAGAAAGATATCTGTTCGCCTCCGTAGAGAGATAGTGACGTCTCCACTTGCACATCCTCTCTTATCGATTGAAAAATTATTGCTATTCCAATTGCCGTTATAGAATAATCGCCAGTGATTTTTGCATGGAATCTTTTTAGTAGAAATATTATCAATCGATGTGTAAACTGTAAAAATTTTAAAGAAAAATATTTATTTTTTGAAGAGACTCAATCAAAACGAAAATCAACCATCGTGACTCCTAAGTTAGTTAGAGCAAAAAAATTTTTTTTATATTTTTAGAAAAAAATCACCTACAATATGCACCTACTCCTAACGTTGTTCGACAAAAAATTTAAAATTTATTCCATTTATACTATTAAAACGTACCTGTTTTTCGAATACGTTTTCAAATGATATAATTTGCGTAAATCAACAGATTAAGAATTGTAACTGATAAAGGAGTTATTTGAGAAAAAAATTTAATTAGAGTCATTAGGGTAGCTTATTTTTTTTAATGACAGTGATCTTACAAAAGCAACTTTGATATAAGCAAATATCTATTTCCAATAACTATCATTTATATCGATTCAAAATCTTAAGTGCTTATTAATGCTATTAAGACGTAACTTTCATTTGTACTAAGAATATCTCAATTGGCTTCCTTATTTGTAATCAACCATCGAAAAAGATGCTATTTTGAGTAGTTTTTTAACTTTGTGAACAGACGAATTGACCAACTGCAATCGATATTTTTTTGTTTATGTAGACTTTTTTAAGAGCAACATTTTACATGCAAACCAATTTTTCGTACAATCTATACTTTTTGCGCTATTCTTAAATAACCAAGACTGTTTATTTTATAAATCTTTTCAACAATATTTTAAAAATATTTAACTGTTCCTGAAAACGCATCGTTAAAAGTCTAGGTTACTTCCGTTTGAAAATATTTTTTTGCTGCAGTATCTGTGATTTTTTGAAACGGGGTCTCAAACAGTAATTTCTCTTTTACTATTATGACAGAGAATTTTGGAGGCCAGCTTGCTCTCAAAAGGATGAGAGGACAGGTGCGTATACATTCAGGTGAATCTCAGTTTTTAGCTTGTGCTGGAATAAAGATAAAGGAGCCTAAATTTTGGTGTGATTGTAAATGGGGAGAATTTTCTGAACTGCCCCAGTGCCACCGCAGACAGGCCACGTGAGTGCAAAAGACAACTTTTTCATCTCGTCGTTTGGGCCTGAAAAAAATGTTTTCAAAATCACAAAAGCATCAATTGCTTTGCACTTTTTTCTCAGCTTTCTGATGGTACTATAAGTTCTCACAAATTTTTACTCTATAACCTATAAAAATGCAAATGTTGGTAAAAATGTGTAAAATCTCATGATGTACAATTCTTATAATTTTTTTGACCATCTCGATCGAAAGATGAGACAATTTTACTAAAGTACAGTCAGTAAAAAAAGAGGGATTTTTTTGATATATTTATGTATTGGACCGATTAATGTATAGGTGCGAGTCACCGCACGGCACTGGTGGCTGCTACGCGCCCACCGCCGATCCTAACGCTGCCACATACTGCAACACTCTTATTTATTTATTTTTTAATGATATAAATAACAATTAATAAATGTAGATAAAAATTTTGTAATTAGAATACATGTAAGTAAAAACATAATATTTTGTTACTAACAATCAGCACAATACCCAGAGAACTTACTGGCCACTTTGTCAAGTAATATGGAAAATAAATTAACGCAAGCGCCAATCACCACACAACCCAGGGAGCCTACTGGTCACTTCGTTGATTAATCTAACATATAAAATAACACAAGCGCCAATCACAACACAANTAAATGTAGATGAAAATTTAGTAATAAGTAGACATGTAAGTAACAACATAATGTTTTATTATTAACAATCAAGGAGAAATGATTTTACATTAATAAAAATAAAAATGGAAATTTAGTAATCACTAACTTTAAAAGGAGAAGATCCTGATCTGAGATGTTGGGATGGTGGGTTAATTCCAACGGAACCTCAATGTTAATGTGAAGGGTACTCAAGTGTTTGAGAAGTGGTTATGCAAGAGATTCCTTGGAAGGGGAGTAAAGAGAAATTATTGTAATGGAGATGGAGGAAGTTAAGTATGCTTCAACTCCAACTGCTTCAAGCATCCTTAATAAAGGTGCAATATAAGCCATTGTAGTTCGTGTAGCAAGGGGTATCTTAGTTGGCGTCCTTTTTGGACAGGTTGCTGTTGCATGGATCAGGCTACAGAAACCACCGACGAACGAGAGATCTAAGGTTATTAATGGCGTGGAAGTTAGGATCTGATGCGTCAAAATGTACGGTGAGAAGAGATCAGATCTTTACACCCTTGATCATGCGATAAACACCATGGGCAGAAGGAACTTTTTCTTATCATCATATCCAGAATTTCCGCTACCGTGTAGCTGATGTGAACTCTGCGAGTGACAACGACCATTTCACGATTTTCTTGAAGCTGGTAAGTAGTAAGTTCGACCTTTTTTGCATTAAGGTCTTAGACGATTCATCGGAAGCTTTCAACGTTCTTGAGACATACGCGAGTGCCCTGAAAGATAGTAGCTATACTGTGGACAGGAATGTTCTCCATGATAAGGGCTTTGTTGATTTTTGGTCACAGTGTTTGATCCAAGATCGTGATTGGGGCAGGTGACTTTATTTTAGGGGCAAATTTCTTTCTCTCTGTATCGGAATTGACAGGGTCCTCAAGGTGACCGTCAGAGGAATTTTTATCGGCCTGTGAAGTGCATGAAGGAAGAAATGGAAGTTTTGCGATTATTCGGTCTCCACGTTGGAGGTTTTACTGTCAGAGTTGGTCGGGTTTTATTCAAGTTTTTTGCATTTTTGAGACGCGTTGGCTCCTGAAGCGAAATTTTTCGTGAAACCTATGTAAACTTCCTTTTTTGGATGAAGCTTCTGCAGGGGTGAAAGCTGAGCTTCTTCTAAAATAGATGAATATTGAGGGGGTCTCAATTATTCATCCTTCCTTTGTTCTTTAAGATCTGTGGCAGGGCAGAAATATCCACTAGAGAGGTATCTCACTCAGATAGGCTGAGCTTCTATTGGTTATTGCATCTATTAATGTCAAGATTGTTGCCCTCTTGCTTGAGGGTCTGGTCAGATACTAAGTCACTTGAAAGTCCATTTGGAGAGAAGAATTGAAAGAGCACTTTCACTTTTACTGACACTATTACTTTCACTCATGGTCATCCTTGAGGATGAAAAGTTATTGTCAAGAAACGCGTCATACTTTTTGGTCATGGTAGCCAATGTCTGTAAATTTATCACTGTAAACTGGCTGAACCCTTGAAGAATGCAAGCTGAAAGGACCACCTTAGGGGGTGGCATATACACGGGTGTAGTGTGTTGCAAAAATCTTATGTCACATCACGACTAAGATGCATAGAGCAAGAAAGGATTAAGGCCAAAAATATACTCAAGGCTGAGTTAGATAAGCAATGCGTAACGGACATGTGCTAAAAATGTGCGCTCGGTACGAGTGCTCAAACGAGACTGAAGGCCTTGGCAATTGATAGTAAATATTGATCATCCTTTCCTTGTAGAAGTCAAGTCGTATAACACTTAATTCACTGTCTGAAATTTACTCCTATTAACTAAACAGTTGCTCTACTACTTGAGCTACTAAGAAACCATGGTTTTACTCGCACCGTAGGTTTAGATAAGTTCCCATTCTTAATTTTTGAGCTGTTTTACCTCAAACCCGATATTAATAGGTATATTGGAAAACGATTCTTATGCTTGTTAATAAGTCAGAAATCGAAGATGACTTTAAAAGGTTTTCCAATATACCAATAAAATGGAGCTTGAGGTGAAACAGCTCAAAAATTACGAATGGGAACTTTTCTCAACCTTCGGTGCAAGTGAATGCACGGCTCCTCAGTATCTCAAGTGATAGAGGAACTGTCCAGTAAAAAGAAGGTTGTGTGCTTAATCTGCACACGGGGAGGATATTCTTCTCATTCTTATTTATTTCTTAAGAAAATTTTCTTGAAATAGAAACGACAAGGACGGGTTTAAGAGAGCTTATGAAGTGCTGCCATCCACTTATGTGCCAATAGATACGATGATAAATGTATCAATATTTCTTGTATACCTCTTAGAGTCAGATTAGATTTCTGACTTATTGACAATTATTAGCATCATTTTCTAAAATACCTATTAGCAGACTCATTATTAAGATCGTCTAACTTATAATTTTTTTTTATGTGTTGACGTTTAAAGGGCAACACTTTAAGTATATTCGTAACTGCAATGGAACTTTTTGACATTGACTTACATAATGAATACCCAGCTGCTTCTTGACTGGTTAGTTCAGTTTTATTTATTATGTTAGCCCCAATAATTTTTGTAATTTCAACGATGTCCGAATCAGAATGTTCGTTTATTGCTTTTGTAATTCGTCCATACAAATTGCCATCATCTCTATTGGATTTGTTAACATAGTTAACTACATCTGCAGTGCCAGAGTAATCTTTTAATACTATCTGAAAGTCTATGTTTGAGGCAATTTTACTGAAAATAAACAGGTTAATCTGAATGTTCCATACTTCTGGCAGTGCGTGTTTGCAAAAAGCTACAAATTTTTTTATACTAGTTTCTGTAACGTTCTAGTAATCTTTCGTCATAATCTTTAATTACGTGAGAATATGTGCATGTGGACTTTCACGATGCTGAGATTTATTATGCTTAAAATAGTCAAGTACTTGATATCAACGAAATGGGGAATCAATTTAAGACTGCAAAACACATTGGTGATGCATCTTGCCATCGAGCTCTATAATTTTGTTGACGCTCAACTGTTGCTATTATTATTATATTCTCAGAAGTTTATTGATAGTCTGTCTTCACTTGCCATATAATAATCTTGGCTACAGTCAGTATCTACAACCGTTTGCATTTGAAGTGGTTTAGCATCAGCTGCTTACAAACCAGCCCTTCGTCAAGCCCGGTACTATATTTGACGCTCAGCTTCTGATGTAACCTTTCTACGAGTTTAGTACAGCCGTTGATACTGATCTTCTGATTTTAAAATTGCTGCTAGAGATATTGGTGTACTACCCCACTCTTAAATATAATGTTGTAGCTTACGCTTATTTGTTATTTTTGAAAAATGTGCTGTAAATAATTGCTGTTCGTCTGTCTGATGTGCAAATTCTGTCGTCGTAGCGTTTATTAATTACGCTTATATTCAGAAAATGTATGAAAAATTTAGTTTTAAGATGTGCTAATAAGTTTGACTAGGAGAAAGTTTCAGAGAGCAAGAGGTAGGGAATAAAAGAGAGAGAGAGAGAGAGAGAGAGAGAGAATGAGCAAAATAAAGAGATGAAAATAAGAGTACCTTTCAGTATTTTTCTCAATATTTTGTAAATATTTATTGATCACACAAACAAGCCCTGAGATCAACGCAATAGCATCATTTTTTTTTACTTTAGCACTATCCGTGATATAAATAATATATAACGTACGGCACTGGAATACTTTGCATGTGTAATGCACAAATAACTCTTTGAAACTGCAGTTATATTATTAAACAACTAACTTGATAACAGAATGTAGCACTAAGCAGAACGTTAAAAATGTAAAAACTAAATATTACAGCCAGTTGTAAAAAATTGGATAAAAGAGATATTAATAATACCATAAGAAAAATAATTCAACTGCACTACATAAATACTAGCTCTCATTCTATGCAATATAAACATTTTTGCGAGTTAAGTGTTGCTTCATAGAGCTACGCTAAATTTTTTGTGTGATAGTATTGGAAAACCCGCCAAATTTACATAAAATATAGAAACGTCATTTTTCAAAATAATGTTATTATTGCACACACGGATACACACATAAACATTATTTTTTTTAGTCTATGCATTTGTCGTTCCGTCTGTGATTTTGCGTTTTTCATAAATTTTAAGGTCATGTTAGGGCAAAAATACAAGAAATTTATGCAACAGATTTGGAAAAATTTTGCTAGTATGCTATAATTTTTACTACAATTTTCTAACTTAATTCCGTAGAGTAATATCCAAAACACTGGCTGTCTGCAGTAATTTGGCAAGCATGCCAAAATTCTTTCCGAATTTACGGTATTGTAATAAAAATGTATACTTGTTACACACACACATATACATACACATTTATGCACATGCACATAGTAAACAGTACACACAACAATACATGCACACTTGTAGGATTTCATAGGCAAATTAGAGACATTTACGTACGTGTATGCATACATGCGCACACACGGTAACATGCTTAAATAATCCTACATACTGAGAACGTATAACATATCAACATTGCGCTTTATTTTTTATATCAAAATATGATATTCCAATCACCTTTTTCCGGATCACTACCCGTTCGTCTTATAATCCCGCCACATATGTGCACACACAGATACACACAGGCCTGTATATGTGTACTTGTGTGTGGGAAAAGAGAAATATGCAGACTTTACGTTAATGACTTTTGCCATCAGCAAAAAGCCCGGCACTTTGACTAGAAAGCTTTGCTTTTCAAAGTGCTGTTGAATCTTACGTATCGTAATAAATAGCAAAATTATACCCATATCTTTGATTACTACTTTTCATATCACACCATTCACTATACATACTACTCTGGCTAAGCGGGCGACGAAGAGGCTATTGCAGTCTTCTAGTTTTCTCCATCCACCAGTGACTTCTCTATTGTGTTCCTCGGGTAAAGAGCAGATCTCCGGGAAAGTGCGAATTGAAGCTATCCTCTGGATACTGAAGCTAGTGAACCAGCGGATCTCCAGGGCAGTTCGAAGAAGAGCAATCTCGGGACATTGGCGACTTACTACATCTGACGGGAACACAAGAGAGTGAAAGAATCTATACATAGTAATATCATAAGACTTCGGGACGTTGTGTATCACGAGTCAGGAACATTGTGAATCGGACCACGTTCCTACACACTCCCGCTGAGAGATCTCGTAATACATGTTGGGGGAATACGAACTTAACTTTATACCTACGAATCCTCATTGCCTCTTATCCCTCTTTGAGGTGAATCCATCAATACTTACCTACATGAATATATGACGCCACGTAAAAGAACTATATTGTAATAGCTTACAATATCGTATACTAAATACATCTACATACATATAATTACGACTTTCACAATATATGTATATATATATATATATATATATATATATATACATCCTATATCATATAGTTATTTCTGTGGGGCATTCCAAATATCCCCCCATAGCCCCGCTACATCTCCCAACAGACCCCACAGCCCCCCACAAATAAACTAAAATTTGACCGTTTTCACCGTTAAATTAACATTTCTCACTTTTTTCCAAAGCCCCCTACAGCCCCACCACAGCCCCCACACCATTTTTCTTGTGCTTCCACAGCCTTTCTATACCATTTTTCTTGTCCCCTTACAACGTTTTCTATTAAGTATAAATCACCCCTATTTACAATAAATTTGATTACCCTTAGTTTCAAAAATAATTATTTTCATCTGTTTTTGCACCCTCCCAAGAAGGCAAATAGATGGACTTCATAAATATTGATGACATACAGAATTTATGTTTAGTTATGTAATAGTATTAATTAATAATGAATTTGGAATCGTATTATAATGATTAACAAATTATTGTAATTCAATCATAAGTATACAGTTTTTGGAGCATTCAACTTTTTTTATGTTTTCCTTTTTATGTTTTAGGTTTTCCTTCGACGTTAATGTGTTATAAAATTGTATTGCTGCATTTAAGTTTTGTAAATCAATGAATCAAAATATAATTTTATAACTGCAATAAAAAATTTTTTTTTTTTTTTTTTTTTTTTTTTTTTCATTCATCATCGCCCGTAGGCTCAGACATGGCATTTTTTCACACAAGCATAGTGTTAATTAGCCACCGGTGCACCTGAATTATGACCAGATGTTTATATACATATACATACATAAACATCTGGACCAACTCAGGCACACCTATGATCACGTAGACGAAGCGTCAGAGAAACAGTTAATCGACCTTCGAGAATCAAGAGCACAGGCGAAACGGCGAGACTCAAATGGTGACCAAACGGTCACCCATCCAAGTACTAACCGCACCAAACGCAGCTTAACCTCGGAGATCGACGGAACTGCAACTCTACCGTTGCACCACCGCGACCACTAAATTAAAAATATCAATTTTTAAAAATGTCAATGTTAATAAAACTAACTAAATTTTTGAATAACAGCTATTATAGTGATTTTATAACATGTACACTAAGCTATTATATTATAATAAATTTTGTTAACAAATTAAAAAAATTTTCATTCTGAAAAATTGAAAATTAAATTTTCTTAACAAAAAAATCTCATCATAAGAAAAACAATACATAATGTTATGTATACTAGATAAATAATTAAATGTTAAGGAATATAATAAACTTTAATTTACTGTCATAAATATTGACCATTTGTCTATAAAAATTATCACGTAAAGACAACTAGTTATGGAAAAATTTCTTTTTAAACAATATTTTCTATTTCTGTATTTTTTTTTTTTTTTACTTTATTAAATAAATTATTCATATTTTCGTATCTTAAAAAAGCATTCCATCATTGACCCTGAAAAAATAAGGGTTTTCTTAAATTCAAGCGTACATTATCGAAACTTTGACCATGAGATCTCTTTATTGTTATAGCAAACGCCACTACGATTGGAAATTGTTTACGATACAAAATAAACAGTAATGTGAAAGAGCTTCATGTGTCTAAAGTTATTTTTAGAATGAAGGCTTTATTTTCTCTCTAGTTAGTATTTCTCTTCCTATATTATACTGTCATAATTTTATAATTCATAAGCATACTCCATTGCATAGTCCATCTGGTATACTTTAATTTTTGAGTAACATCACTATCGAATCAATTTTTAGATTAAGCTCAATAGGTGGTAATCCTTTACAAATATTGTTCAACATTCTTACTGAAAAATTGTAATAAATATTCTCGTCCAAGTTATCAACTTCTTTATAAACTGTGTTATCTACACAATAGTAAGTAGTATTTTCTTTAGTTAATTTTTTAAGAATTTTGTTATTCCAATAACAGGTGTACTCGTTATGTGGTATGAGTAAAACACTGTACATCAAACAATTATAGATATTAGAGAATATTTGAGAACATACATTATTTGATGTCCAGTTTTTAGGAATGTTGTAAGTTTTTATTTTTCCTTCTCCAATTTCCAATAATGTTTTATAAATCCTTTATCATCAGCCTTTTGCTAAATTATCTTTACTATCAGGCAAATCCACTTTAGAAAGTACTTTGTATTCATTACGTATTTTATTTCCTTGAACGTTTTCTGAAACTAGGAACCAAGAAAATAGTTGTCTTGATCGATATGGAAACATTACAGCAATGGCTTCTTTAAAAATGTCATTTTTTTTAATCATTGTCTAGTAAACCAATTGCATATGCAGTATCATTGAGAGTTTTATATCTTACTTCCTTATATAATCCAATATCTTTCAACAATATTGCGCCAGTTATTTTATTTAATACAAGTTTTAAAAAAATCTTTCATGATTTTTTGGAGATACAATGTTTAATCTCCCTATTACAGTATTCTTTAAAACTTTTTTTCTTCGTTGCCAAATTTAAAGTTTATCGTTAAAAACGTAGTATTCTGTAATTATCACATTTTTTATGGATTACGCAGTCATTATGTTTATTTCATTCCAACCAATCTGTTAACTGCTCTTCGTAGTTTTCTGTAACAGTTTCAATATTATTTCCTTCGAATGCAAGTTCTTCTCGGTCTTTCAATTGTTGAAATTTGATGTATGCTCTGTCACTACCTTTATGTATGTAGTCATAAACATATTTCACGCTTTGAATGGATGCACAAACTTCGACGTTGATGTAACATTTATATTGCATTAACAAAAATTTAATATACAGTACAACCGTTTTATTATCAACTATAATTTTATCTTTTCTCTAAAGTTTATAAACATGTTGTTCGGAAGGACTATTTTTTCTCCTACATTTAGGATAATCATTCGTTTAAAGTGAAGTTACGTCAGTAAAACATTCTGGAAAATTTTTTGTGCCTTCTTCATCAATTATATTAGGACTGTGTTCTGTATAAGGTCCATAAAGCATGTGTTTAATCACTCATTTAAAAGCTTTTGTATTACCAGAAGGAATTTTAGCTGAAATAATCGTATTAATTAGTGCAGGAGTAGTAACTTTTTTATCAGGATGCAAAGTAATTAAAATGTGTGTATAAGCTAGACCACATTTTTGGAATTTAATAGTATAGACATATGCTAATACTTTATTGAATATATTGTTTTTAATGTCATTTAAAACTGACATTAATTTTAAATAAAATAGTCCAAGAGTTGTATTTGAATTATCATTTGGTGTCATATTTTAAGGAAATTTTGATAAAATTAACTTAAATTTTTTTCATTTAAGATAACATGCAATTGTTACAAATAAATGTAGTCTACCACATTTTTTTATTACGGACATTCTATCTTGTTAATGTTTCTGCATGTATCGTGGAATTTCAATGTTCCTAGATAGAAGTATCGAAAGATTTCCAATTTTTTCTTCTGTCTCAACATTTTTATAAATTTTAAGTGCACTAATAACAATTGCGTCTAAGAAATATTAATAATACTTAATTCTGAAGTTTTTAAGATTATATCTGAAATAATTCAAACAGTTATATTCAAGTATGATGTAAGAAGAAATGCAAAATTGTTGTGTCAGCTGTTCCCCATATTAAAACAGAATAAACATATTTCGTTTCGGCTGTAAAACAGTCTGCATAAATAATAATATAACATAGTTAGTTTTTCACTCTTATTTACGTAATTTTCACAATTAGCAGTACTTCATCCTAAATCTCCTAAGAAACATAATAATCAAAATACCGTGGGATCGATCAAATGAGATAGTTTATGTAAAAATGTTTCTTAAGGGTAATTATCGGGTAATTTTTTTTGGCTTTACACAAAGATCGAAGCTTTCTGAAAGTCGAGAGCTTAAAACTATAATAGCACTCCATTTTGCAGTCAGTGGTTCATTGTATGTATACTTTTGCTGGCCAGTTTTTCTTAAAAAAATGATTTTAAAATTTGGCAAATTTTGTACATTTGTGATTTGATTTAAATGTTTGTACTTTTTTGCTATTAGATTTTTCTTCATACATTTTGTCAAAATTTCGATACATTTTTTAAAAATCTTAGTATTATTTATATATTTCAACCTTAGATCAATAGCAATTTCATCATCATCATACATATATAGTTGACTATTGTTTGGTTTTTTATTAAGATCAGAACTCAATGTGTTTTGCGCAACACGAAAAATTTGTCCTTAACTTTTAGTTATTATTTCTATCTTTTTCTTTTTGTTCTATGTTTTTAATTAGCAAAAATGCGCAACTAAGATGCGTAACTTTCATTTATGACAACACGTTGACTTTTTTCCATCCTTTTGGCTTAACTACTGCTGAACAATACATACTTTTTAAACTTACTTCACCACAAAACGTAGGATTTACTAATAAATCATTATTTTTATTTAAAGTACTATTCAAAATTCGATATAAATTTTCATTATTAATTGTATGATTCATTTTTTTATATTCAGTTTTTTTTCTGTTCTTAGATTCAATGTATATACGATTTTGTAGTTTTTTTTTTTATACCACTATTTAGATACCACAATAATTTATATATACCTGAATTTATAGTTTCTGAGAATTGAATATTTAATTTAAAATCTTCTGAACAATCACCAAAATATAACACGTTCATAAAATTTTGAACAACAATAGTAATCTGTAGATTTATTATATCCA
>NW_019379709.1:590386-648417 GCF_000648655.2 Copidosoma floridanum
AATATAAATATCATTATCAGATTTCTCAACACTTGTTAGTAGCATGATAAACGCTGTCATATATTTCCATTTCTCCTTTTACACGATTTAGAACTTTATTATTCAAAACGTAAGTATATTTGTTATAAATAGTTAGTATAATGCTGTTTATTAAAAAGTTAATAACTTTATTAAAAATATCACAACAAACATTAGTTCTTATTAATTATTCAGGACTTGAAATAATTTAATTTTTCCTTCTGCATTATTTAATAATAATTCTGAAAATAATTTGTCAATCGGACAATATTAAGTTTTAGAAAACCAAACAATCGCCTCCTAAACTAAGTAATTTATTACTAAAATGGATATTTGTATCACATAAATTACGTTCTTACCACTATTTCTGAGGATTTTTTGAAATTATAGAAGCCTCGTACCATATAATTTAATCTACTTCTTCCAATTTTTTTTTTTCAGATTCAAACTCCTAGAACGAACTTTCTACGTTGTTTAAGCCTAATGGTAAACGAAATATTCTATGACTGGTTACTTTTTTTGGAAATAATATTAATGCTATACCAGTCTATGCTATAGATAAAATTTTTTTCCACGAAATATAAAATAATGCACTGACGTTTTAAATAAAAATATTTCTTCTAAGCCTCTTGGGCCATTAGTAAAAGAAAATTTTATCTGTTTGCTCACATATAATTTTGAAAATCGTGATTTACGATCAAAGATAATTATGAAGGTTAGAGAGTGTAGCTACCTTTTTTATTTGTGTTTCTTCATGAAATATTCTTATCTGTAGTCTATATTTGGCTTAAATAGAAATTTGCATAAGGATGTTGAACTAAAAAAAAGTAAGAAGATCCTATTAGAACTATTTTCTAGGAACACAATTAAATGAGTAAAATAATCAAAAACGTTTCACAAATCGTATCTCTTTGAATACTTTCTGCGATGACGAACAAGACAAAAAAATATCCTCAAACTCTACAAGAAGGTATTTATTTAATTAACGCTTTTTTTACTGACTTTTAAACTACTTTACAATGATTTTTAATTCTTTTAACTCCAAAAAGCAAACTTAAAAAATGACGTAGTTAACTGATTAAGAAGCCTGCAGGGTGGAGCGAGGAAGGTGGAGCCCAACTTATATATACATAGATTTTATATTCTAGTGCTTTACGTCCAGCTTCTATAAAGGAACATAAATCAGGCAATTATGGTGCAAAACGTTCGCCAAAATCCTCCTTGAGGAACATTGCGTGGTGAAACAGCACATGTAAAAATTTACATAGGTACTTGCCTGAAAGAGTTGCACTGGTTAGGAATCAAATCACTGTCTTCCATGAGCCAACCCATGACCTAGCCAACTGAGCTACCGCGCACTATATACATTTATGTTTATCAAAATTGACTTATGCAAACTTTACGTGCTTTTAGAATATAGACTAATAGCATCGGGGAAATATGCGCACGTCCGCATAATTCCTATTTTTTCCTCATAATTACCGTTCCGAAAAAAAATTGTCTGCATAAGTCACCATACCATACATAAACACACACGCACACACATACACACACACACACACACACACACACACACACACATACACACACACAAACACACATAAGTGACGAACAAGCTCCACTTGTCATATGAGCTTAAGTATGTACACAATACATCTTGTATTAACTTGGGATGTAACACAACAATATTAACGTCAGTGTCTGAATGTTAACGGATGAATGAAAATTTTCANCATAAATATTTCATCATATTATTATACGAGAGATACATTTTACTACTAAAAGTTTGTGTAGTAGTAAAAAATTATCAATAAATTATTCAAGGGCAAACTATATTTTTTCCAAATTCATAAGATATATTACTCAGATTATTCTTAGGTTGGAAAAGATGTATGATATCAAATTTATTGCAAAGATTCAAATGAACTTAGTTTAAATATTCTTTTGACATCTTTTTAGAAACTCTTTAACATCATAAATCGTCAATAGTACCAGTTCTAACATTTTAAGGATTTTACAGAAGTATATTACTAACCCTCAATCATAAGTTTCACGTTCTGATGATGTGGACAGACGTAAATATTGTAATTTTCGCTGCTTCCAGCAAGAACACAATGTTAAGGCTTGAATAAACAAAATTTGCTGAATCCAATAGTTAAGTTTGGGTTTTCATTTTTTAAAAATTACTAAATTTTACTCAAATTTAATACATGCAATTTTTTTCACAGTTTAGTTTTTTTTCCATCGTTATTTTTAATACTGATAAAATATTTCGAGCATTGTATGAAAAACATCATTTCAGAGGAAAAATTGTTCCTCTAAATCAATTGTGCTTGGCTCTAAACTTCTTTCTAAAAAAATTACGTTACAGTATCAAATATTGCTGAACTAAAATATTAATTTGTAAAAGGACCGGTAGAATATTGTACATACCTTTCTTTTAATTTGGAGTAAGTAGAACTCCTTTATTCTTTACCATTTGCCGATCATTTAAAATTGTCTTATTTGATACATCAAAATCTTGTTTAATAACAGAAAAAGTCCAACTTGTAAGCAAAAGTGTTAAAATCTTCAATTTCTTATTACATGTACACGACTTATTATGAAATATCAATTGAAGATTGTTTAATAACTCGATAGCCTGTGTCACTAGTACACTAGGTACAGCTACTCGAATAGAAATACACATTCTGGCAGGTAGCAGGACCAGCTCCGGTTCCTTAAGCCTGGTCTCCAGACCTCTTCCGGCAGTCTTTCCGGGCAGTATACAAACCATTAGCAGGTGTATTTCCGGGCAGGTTCAGGCTTCCTTAGGTTCCGGTTGCCAGGAATGGACCGTGGAGTGCCCGTAAGGTACCAAGTACAAATTAAACGAATAATAAGTTCAACAATCGTTGGTGACATAAAAATAGCGTAGCTAATAAAAATAAAACTGTGCACAAACAATGAAAGGTAAATAAAAAAATTTTATTTTCTAATATAATAAATTGAAAATAATTTTCATGTTTTGTGTGACATGGGTAAAGTAGGATCATACTTTTTCAACTCCATCAATAAAATAAATGTATCCATTAGCTGGCTTGCACACCCTTTCATATTCCATCAGGACCTTTGCAATAAATGATTGTTCGGATTTTTCCCCATCACTATCTTTGTTAACCTATTCACTGGCACAGCTGCTGTAATATTTTCTATCATTATCATCATTATCATCATCATCATAATCATTATCGTCAGCAGGAGCACAGCGATACTTATCAGGAAACATTTCCCATTCATCCTCAACACTTTCACTCAACTCTGATTTATCACTGGATAAATCATAATTTATGTGATTAAAGAAATGTATTTCATCGGAATAATAATATACGTCAATACCTTTTTCATATTAAATAACCAAATTCTGAATGTGTATTGCATCTCTCACAGAATTTTTTTGTTCTCGTCAAGTTCTCCGGCTTTCCGTTTTCTTATACTTCACATTTCAACTTTCTTACAGTACAAACGAGATTTCAACTTTTTGTTGATAGTACACGTTTATTTAGTACTTTAAAAGTACTTATTTGTATACAACGATACTTTAGATTAATCGGAGAAGTGCCCAAATTGCGAAGAGTTAAAGCAGAAGTTGGGAAACGGAAAGGCGGTGGACTTGATTCAATAGACGCTTCCACGTCTCCTGTTAAAAGCCTTGAAGCCCCCAATTGGGACGGATGAAGAAAAAGATCACTATACGGAGTTTATCAGAAGTCTAACCAGGTCTGTGCGTACATCCGATGCCAAGAGCTTAGGTACTACCTTGGATAGCGAACCAGAGGTTTTACCAGACGAATACCGGGAAGAGACGGTACACGTAATTCGCGTAGAGGACATGAGAGCCGAGGCCAGAAACTATATGATTGTTGTGCTTGGAGGACAAAGATTTCAAGCACTGTTTTACAGTGGTGCTCAATCTTTCATTGGTGAAAGCCACCTAGTGAACTTGTTCCAGTCACGATTAGTTACAACTAATTTGGCGACTGAAAATGTGAATGGTGGTATTACCCAAATTTGTGGACTGCTGGGACTCAACGTGGAGTTAGCCAGGGTGTCCAAGCCCCTTATCCTGTGACTAGTGGACAACATTAAAGAGGACATGATCGTAGCAATGGATTTTAAACGGGCGTTTGAACTCGAAACACACGTTTGCCCAAGAACATTGGAGACGAATAGACGGTTTATAGTATGAATTTGAAGGAAAGTTACGGATAAGGCTACCAGTGGTCGTAGCTGAATATGCTGGCATCCACGAGCTGAATCTCGAGGAACGAGACAGGGTAGACCAGCTCGTCTAGCACACATTGGCAAAATCTCCAGACGAGGTGGGACAGATTTCTTTGACTGAACACGTCATAGACGTAGAGGACCTCATACCTATAAGACACCAGCTTCGCCGCATGTCCCCAGAAATGATGGAGATAGCGACCCGTGAGGTTGATCGCTCGAAGGAATAATCGAACGGTCCTCCAGTGACTACTCCAGCACCCCGGTGATGATAAGGAAACCGGACGGTACGTACATATTCTGTATACGCTACTGGGACCTGAATAAGGTGACTAAGTGGGATGCCTATCCACCTCCAAGCATGGCTTCAATACTGGACAGGCTGTGGAATGCCAAGTACTTGTCGAAGATCAATTTAAAACAAGCTTACTACCAGGTTCCCGTGGCTTAGTCGAGCCAACGGTATACGGCCTGCACCATGCCTGGCTCTGGAATCTGGCACTTTACTAGGATGCCCTTTGGACTTACCAATGCACCGATGACGTTCCAACGTCTTATTGACGCACTCCTTGGTCCAGAGTTGCAACCCCACATTTGTGGGTGCCTGGTCGATATTATAATCAGCACCAACTCCTTTGACGAGCACCTCCATTACCTGGAGATAGTGCTTACTAGACTAAGACAAATGTGAATTCCATGTGTCAGAGATAACCTATCTGGGATTTTTATTGGACAAAAACGGACTAAGGCCAGACCCTGACAAGGTAGCGCGAATTATCCAGTACCCTCCGCCTTCATGTAAAACAGTTACGTCGATTCTTAAAGATGGTGGGTTGGTACTCAAGATTTATCAATAAGGACTCGAACTTAAAGGCTTCGCTACCTTGATTACTGCGAAAGGGACAAGAATAGACATGGGGTGATGAGCAACAGGAGGCCTTCGAAGGGCTGAGAATGGCCTTGATGACGGCCCCCGTGTTGACTCGCCCGGACTTTAACTAAGGTGAGCTCTAAATGCTGGGTGAATTGGAGCGCACGGAGATTGGGGAGATTCTGACGAACGAGCTTGAGAAACCCACTTCCAAGCACCCTCTACCCCGGACCATTAAGGACGCCCCCCTTCCCAATCAGGTCTGACGATAAAAGAAGGGGTCAAGCGCCTGGTAGAGATCCTCATAGAGGTAGAATCTCCAGGTACGCCCCTACCTCTTTTGGCAGACGTGGAGATGCCGGGACAGACCGAGGGAGCCAACTCCCAGCCTTTCTCTGAGAAGATTGATGGAGACAGGAGGTAAGAAGATTAGAGGAGATGGGGGACCGTCAAGAACGCCTTAGAAAGGCCTAGCGGCAAGGACGACTGGATGTGGAGTTGATCAGGGGGACTAGGACAGGACGAAGGGGGGAGAACAAAG
The DNA here is from genome assembly GCF_000648655.2 of Copidosoma floridanum. The sequence goes on from NW_019379709.1 coordinate 596,080, forward strand.
GACTAAGGAAGGGAGATGGATGGATTGGAATAGGACTACCAGACGCGGATTAAAGGTTAATCACCGGGACTCACTCGAAGACCAAAGAACTAGCGAACCAGTACCATTGAAGACCATCCTGCGAGTGAGAGATCACTACGGATCAGAGAGGGACCAGCTAGAAAGAAGATAACCGCTACGATATATCCGGACCACTGGCCGCTACGCCAACGTAAGTACCTTTTCATATTCTTTCATTTCTTCTGTTGCTGCGTCAGAGAGAGAGAGAGAGAGAGCGATTAAGATCGGCTTTTGAGCAGCTGGAAGTGCTCTTGCCTAGGGGGGGAAGGTTTGTGATGAGGTAAATCTGTCCTCCAGGCTCGTGCTGCTCCCACTGACGCAACGCCTATGACGTCACAGTGGCAAAGGCTTATCTTCCCAGAATTTTGTTCTGGAAAAAGGGGAAGAAAACAACGTGATGCGGGGCCCAGCAGCAACAGTGAGGAAAGAGTAAGAGTGTGCGCGTGCAACACTGTTCGGGCCATGGCGGCGGCCTTCAGGTATAAGAGAGAGAGAGAAAAAAGGGCCGAGATGTATGCTCCGTGGTTGCAGCGGAATGGGCTGACACCCATTAAGAAGCCATCGTGAGGGGAGAGTGCTAGCAGAGTTTTTTTGTCTTGTGTGAGAGAGAAAAAGTGTGTGACTGAGTCATTTAGAGAAGAGAAGAAGGAGATCGTGTGCGTCGCCATTCTTTCTTCCTTTTGGTGTGTGAATCCGAGGTCACGAGAAAAAAGAGAGAGAGAAGTCAGTACGAGGGAGCGAGATCGGGATAGAGACGTCGCTGCTGTGCCCATACCTAAGGACATTGGCCTTCCCGTGAAAAAGAGAGAGAGAATGCGAGGATCTGGACTAGAGGAAGGAAGAGAGACCCGAAGAACTAGCCACGGCCCGAAGACCACCAGGCGGCAGCTCAAGCCTCAGCGAGACGCCAATACGCTACCTCCACGAGTTTGAGGAGCTGAGAGGTAGCGTGACTTCCCCCCCCCCTCGTTTTCGTGCGTCGTGCTAAGGCTCGCGAGCGCCGGTAGGACGCTTGGACGAGGTCCAGGAGTAGAGGAGAGAACTGGGAGAGCAAATGAGAAAAAGGGTGAGGATGTACAAACGCAAGTGAGAGAGAGAGAGAGAGAAAGTGCAAGGGCACGAGAAGTCGTGTGTGCATGCTCGGGAGTGCTGGATTTTGGGGTGTTCACACGTTTCCGTTCCGAGTGTACAGGACAGAGGAGCATAGCCAAGAGAGAGTGAGAAAGAGAGAAAGAGAAAGAGAGAGAGAGAGAGGACTAGGACTAGGGTCAAAGCAGGACAAGGGTAAGGTTACCGGTAGATAGAGAGAGTGCGAGAAAGGGAGTGCGAAAAAAATTCAACTGGATGAGGAGGCAAGGGCAGTGGGGAGAATAGAGTAAGATTGTGCGGTTAGCAGGGAAGGAACAGGGGGGAGAAGGGGCGTGTGAGGGCATGCATAAGTGTGTGTGTGCGTGCATAACGTGGCTAGGAGCACATTAGGGCAGCGGCCCCTCCTGGTCTCAGGACTCCGAACTTGCGCTCGCGGTTCGTGTAGTAAGGCGGAATCGCTGTAGTGCCGTCGAGGAGTTAACTTGTACCACAGGCCGAGTAGTTTCATTAAACAATTTTCTTTAACCTAAAAGTGATTTTGTCCCCTTAATTCTCTCTTTCCTCAGAAAAAGAGAAATCCCGCGCAGGCCCCCCTTTTTTATTACAGGTGCAGAAATCTAGAGGACGAGGGACAACAAGGAGACAATCGAGACGCGTAACGTCCGTGGCTTTGATACCACTTCCCCGTTTTTTCTTTTTATCTCTTCACAGGTACAGGAGTGCAGCGTGACAAACCATGAGATAAAATCGCTGAAACGCAACTTAACCCTTCTGATCTACATAGGGCACAACTTTACATTCTCCAAATATTGTATGGATTAGGGGAAACTCCAAAAGCTTGCTACAAAGGTTTTGATACGTATTTAAAAAGTTTAATTTTCAAAGAAGCGAGAATGACTGCTGCTTAGATATTTTAAATAAAAAAACGAATGATGTATGTTTAATACTTTTTGTGTGTGACCTAAAAATTTGTTGTGAAAATAACAAAAAATTTAATTAAAAAAAAAAAATATTATTAAAAAGGTCTAATATAAAAATTTGGGAAAAGTGAAACTTCTTTCAGTATAAATATACATTACAAAGTTGACGTTGGACCAAGAAGATTATATTTAATTTTCAGCAAAGAAATATAGTATAACAAATTCGAACTTGTATGTTACTCCTATGGAACAAAATTTAAATGCGGAACTTGTGCAATCAACACTTAATCAAATGAAGTACATACATTTAATTAGAGCTTTTTTTTACATTAGTTAAAAAACTATAACTAATTTAAGTTTTAGTATTCAGTATTTAACAAGATTTAAAAATTTTTATGACAGTGTTCATAACATATATGCTTCGAAAATTTTAAAATATTTTTGCTTAACAAAACATTTAAAACTAGTTTTTTAAGGAAGCTACTGATAATGTTCTAGATTTCTATCTTAATGCCAATTGGGCATGAGATATTATTGATAGAAAACTAACGACGGGTAATGTCAGATGAATGTATGGAAATGTAATTTATTGGAAATCTAGACAGCAAAATAATGTGATAAAATCCTTGACATCAGCTGAGTTTGTAGCGTTGTCTAAGTGTGTAAGTGAATGGAAAGTTATAAGAGATTTATAGCTGCCACAAAAGAAAGCAATAATTTTTCTTATGATTGACAAAGTATTTAAACTTGCTAACTCTTGTTTAAGAACGAAAAACATTTTAGAGGTTAGGAGAACCTTAGCTTTAAATGCCTATTCTTCCTTTTTGTAGAAAAGTATATTAGAGCTAGGATTAGTGTGATTCATAGAACATCTAAAGGTTCCAATAGTAAGAATCACTAAGTTGATTTTTATACCTCATGCACAGAGTACTCTTCTACTAAGCTTCTCTACATAGTACTTTCATTCTTCAAGCTATTAGAGCACTATCATCAAAATTTTTTTTTCCAAAAACAATATTTAAATTTTTTTTTAAACACTTGTCAGTTAACAGATATCTGTTAAAAGTGGCCGTTGGGGTTGGCCAACTTTGAGTGGGGAAGTGTGGTTGGAAGATATCAGAGTCACTCTCGAGTGACTCGAGCCGTCCCTTTAAGTGGAACAACAATGGTGGCACTGCTTCCAATGTTGTTGGCGTTGTGGCTCCGTTTGATTCATCGGAATCCAACTCATCGGAAAGGTGCGGCGATTGAGCGGTAATTTGTAAAGGCCTCGACGAGTTGGTCGCCAGGTTGCCTAGTGGGTGTCTAGTTTTTTTTTTTTTTTTAAGATTCGAGGGAAAAGAAGGTATAGACAAGTGTCTTATAGTAGTACAGTGATATTTATTAAATATGTGCTTATCTGCCACTGCTTTAAGTCAATTGAGTGGCTTAAGAGATATGCATTACACGTGTTTGCACATCTCGAATCGATCCCAATCAGTCGTCACACAGTCCGTCTTATATACTTTACGTCGCTTTCTTGCTTGCGATTTTTGCTAAAGACTAGTAATCGCCACCTGGCGAGCGATAGGTGGTACTATCAAGTACTAAGTTGGGAGTTGGAGCTGCGCGCGAAATTTCAAAATTCAAAATTATGTAGAAACGATCTAATTTAAGAAAAATAATTATTTTAATATACAATAATTAATAAAATAATGCCCCGGATAGTAACATATCTTTAGATTAGATAAGGAGATAACACGAAAAGGGCCGATTAGTGGCATTGTTTGTATTGTATTTTGTGAGTGTGGAGCTTGTTATATTAGCCAGAGCAAAAGATAACTAAATATTCACTTAAATGAACATTTTAGATCAGTTAAAAACCCTAGATCTATCCTGGAACTATAATAGTTTTAAATTCTAACAAATTTCAACACTCTCTTGACTTTACTAAAGTAAGAATCTTTGATCTAGAGAAGAATACATTTAGGAGTAAAATCCTGAAAATAATCTATACTACAATTTACGATAATAATGTTAATGAACAGCTTGATACTAAAAAGTTAAGTCCTGTATGTAAAAATGTATTTCTTCAAGCTAAACACAAACTTATGCAAGCGTTGTTATTTTCAGTTAGTACTCCTGCATGATTGTATTTTTCATGTACTACATGTGTAAAATTTTTTGTATCTCATCTTAAATTAAGTTTCTTTACGTTATCTCTCTGTGGTCCCTTGCATATTGTTAAACATGTATAGCTTTTTATTCTATGTTTCTGCCTTAACCTGACCTAAAATTAAAATTTTTATGTACATATTATACGTTTCTGTTTTTCACCCAAGATTAGTAGGGAGATTTCTGACTGCAATGCTACGGAATGTGCCCACTTATATCGACTGGTGCCAGCGCCCCGTCGCGTCGTGGCCAAGCGCAAAACCAGGTGCATATTTTATTGAAGTGAGAAATTCTGGAGGCACACCTTGGCTGGGGACCAAAACGGTAGAAACAAACATACGTACACACACATATATGCTGCAGGTGGATGGCGCTCAAGTCTCATCATTCGTCTTCGGATTCTGATACATAGCTAAAGTCAGCATGTTATGTTATGCATATTCCTATAGCCATGATGCCGTGCAGTGTGTTACTGTGTACAGTGTCCACGTATACAATGTATAGTGTATACATGCATGTATATATGTTTGTGTAACTTGTTTACAAAAACAGAATTGTGGATGCAAATGTAACCATGCAATCATGAAAGTGTGCATGTATGATAAGTAAGTGCGTGTGTACTCTCTACTTTTACTGTGAAAGGGTGTAACTGTGTACATGTTTGTACTACATAAACTAGTACTATACAAACTATAAGAACTAGTACAATACGAATTAGTTATCATCATCATTTTAACAGAGTACATTAACAAATAATTTTTGCATAAATGGAAGACTAATGCAGATAATATTGATTAAACGGGATTCTTATGATATGGTATGACCTCCAAATATTACAAAATACCTTTAAAATAAAACAATCTTTTAAAAAACTATCTTTCAGAAAAACAACATAGAGCAAAAATAATGAGTCTTATACTTTTTGTTAAGAAAATAAGAATATCGTGACACACAAATACAAGAGCGTTGAGTTATGAAAAAATATATCTTTAATTTTTGATGTTTTCGATGTATATTCATAAAACGAAGAGGGAAAATCATGGGAAAAGTTATATTACGTTTAGTACAGAATTACGACAATGCAGAAATAAGTTTCCGTGGTGATGCGTGCACCTAACTTTTAAATATTGAGAAATATGCCATATCTTCCAAAGAAAGCCAGATATAGCGTCAATAACAAGTATTACATGTTTCCTAAGGGGAAAACAGCATTGTGGCACACGAAAAGGAAAGTGTTGAGTTATGTAAAGACGTAACCTCAACTTTCAGTTTTTTTAATATTTCTCTGTAAACTCAAGGTGGACGATTTTGGGAAAAATTGTAGTATATTTGAAAAATTATAACAAATATGTAGGATATATTTTTTGTTATTTTGCCCAACAATAAGCTTAAAAATTATTCTACAAAACCAAAAGATCGCAGGCGGACAGACAAATGCACCAAACATAATTACTTACATGTTTTTAGAGCTCTTACTTCTGCGATGCGTCACATGTGACGCAATCCGTTTTATAAATTTTATTTTATTTGAGAAGCATGGGAAGGGTATGCACCTACAAGGAGAGGGATGGATTCGCGTGGAAATGTCCAAACAAGCACAAATTTTGGAAACGCTCAAAAAAGGTATACCGAATGTGCACCTACGATGCGAGAAATAAGAATGTCGGCTATGTATATGGGGCATTCTACGTGAACGGAGACAAAAAAAATTTTTTTTCTCCAAACTTTAAGAATTAATAGTACTCCATTCAGAAACAATACTGAAATTTTTTCAGATTTTGTGGCCATCACCTTTGCCGTCAGCGACGGTCACAATTTTAGAATTATTTCTTTGAAGGCAAAATTATCAATTTTGTAGACCAATCGATGCGTATTAAAAAAAAAAATATAAATAACAATTCGATAGAATTTTTTCTGTAGAACACGATAAAAATATTTTTTTTAATTTTTAGGTTAGTTTTGTCCCTCATTTTTGGGTTTTAAATTTTGAAATCGATTTTTCGGAAAGTATGACACTTTTTTTTTCAATTATAATTTTTTTTTTTTTAGCTTTAAATATGGACGTTTAAATAACTTTCATCCCATGATAGACACAGTTTCAAATGTAAGTTCTAGAGGGCGCTAAGTGATAAAAACACAGTTTTTACGTTATATCTCGTTCCATATGATAAAAAAATATGTGAAAAAAATGTATTTTAACATAAGTAAAGGCGCAGCATTCGATCTTAGTGTCAAATTTAATGAATTCAAAATGGTGGATCCAATATGGCGGCCAACATTTTTAGAATTGACGAATTTTGAAAACTAAAAAGTGTCATTGTAATCTACGTAAAATGTTAAGTCGAAAATGTTTCGTACGAAATTTTCCCAAATTGCGTTATTTTTGTGAAAACTAACAGTAAAGATTGAGTATTTTTCTATTTGACAGATTTGGACAATAATAGATAATATGAAAATGAATTTTTGAACAGTATAATTCGTAGGTTGTCCTCGGTTGTTAGGGTCACTGATTACAAATCTAGTATTGGGTTGATGGAATTTAAAATGGCGGATCCAATATGGCGGATCAAAAATAACACACAAGTGAAGCATATATCCAAGTGTTAGTGCACGCTTATTTTTCACTTTTTGTTTACATTATGTTGCATATCTCCTGATTGGTTGCTTTGCAATATGGCTGGTCGCTAGTTCACGAGATCTCCTTGGTCGAAAGGACTAGTGAGTTTCGAGGGAGTGAGTGGACAAAGCTGTCAGACTTTTATGTTATCTATGTAATATATAAGCTGTAACCACAAATGCCGGTTTTCTTTATAAGTATTTTTTTTTAATTTTATTCCTGAATAAGTAGCTCCTTTTTCATAAGCAAAACTGCACAATAAATAAAAATATTTTAAACTTTTCAAAAGTAGAAAAGAGTGAATAAGTCTTAGCTCCAACGTATCCATTATCCAAATTTATGAAGCAATGTTTCTGTTGTAAGCTCTGAGCTCTGGATTTGAAATTAAATCTCTTGTTTAGTTTTTTTCTATTCACTTTAATGGACTTTTTGTTACAGTACTCAAAATTAATATTTGGTAAACGATCTGTTGTATTCAGCCATTTGGAGAGCTCCTGGGCAGTAAGTATTATTTCTTTGGACTGCAGGCTTAAACCGTTTCAGCGTAAACATGAAAAAGGAACTTTAGTCTTGTATATCTGTAGATATGCTGCAGCATCAAATGGCCGACGCAATCCAGAATAAATCTTATAGGATGAGGCAACCAATAAGCGATAATTCCACGTTTGTCCTTTTACTCCCTCGGAACTCAATAGCGCACAGTTCATACAGTTGCGAAACATCTTAGCACATGACGTAACGATACTGAAATTAGGACATTGTGTGCTGTCTTGCACCTTGCACCACGCCCTTTCTTACTAGAAAGTAACTAGCATCATGGGTACGAGCAGACTATCATAGGACCGCCACTGATTGGTTGCCTTATCCCATGAGATTAACACGGGATTGCGTCCGCCATTTGTGACTACAGCTAACATATTACATAGATGATATACAAGTCTGACAGCTTTGTCCACTCACTCCCTCAAAGCTCACTAGTCCTTTCGACCAAGGAGATCTCGTGAACTAGCGACCGGCCATATTGCAAAGCAACCAATCAGGAGATATGCAACATAATGTAAACGAAAAGTAAAAAATAATCGTGCACTAACACTTGGATATATGCTTCACTTGTGTGTTATTTTTGATCCGCCATATGGGATCCACCATTTTAAATTCCATCAACCCAACACTAGATTTTTAATCAGTGACCCTAACAACCGAGGACAACCTACGAATTATACCGTTCAAAAATTCATGTTCATATTATCTATTGTTGTCCAAATTTGTCAAATAGAAAAATACCAAATCTTTACTGTTAGTTTTCACGAAAATAACGCAATTTAGGAAAATTTCGTACGAAAAATTTTCGACTGAAAATTTTACGTAGATTACAATGACTTTTTTTAGTTCTCAAAATTCGTTAATTCTAAAAATGTTGGCCACCATATTGGATCCGCCATTTTCAATTCATTAAATTTGACACTGAGATCGTATGCGGTGCCTTTACTTATGTTAAAATACATTTTTTTTACATATTTTTTTATCATATGAAACGAGATATAACGTAAAAACTGTGTTTTTTATCACTTAGTGCCCTCTAGCACTTACATTTGAAACTGCGTCTATCATGGGATACAAATTATTTAAACGTCCATAAAATTTGACACTGAGATCGTATGCGGTGCCTTTACTTATGTTAAAATACATTTTTTTTACATATTTTTTTATCATATGAAACGAGATATAACGTAAAAACTGTGTTTTTTATCACTTAGTGCCCTCTAGCACTTACATTTGAAACTGCGTCTATCATGGGATACAAATTATTTAAACGTCCATATTTTGAGAAAAAAANACACACACACACACACACACACACACACACACACACACACACACACACACACACACACACACACACACACACACACACACACACACACACACACACACACACACACACACACACACACACACACACACACACACACACACACACACACACACACACACACACACACACACACTTACGTGGAGTGCCCCATATATACACATACACACATACACACACACACACACACACACACACACACACACACACACACACACACACACACACACATATATATATATATACTATCACCCTCCCGTCTTGGCTTCGCCCGAGACTTACTGAATGGAACACCGTAGTGTGTTGACATGTAATGTGAAACGTTTTCAGTTAGAAATTTTACTTTTATTTTTGTCACTTCTCAGAAAAAAAATCTTCTTACTAAAAACATATTTGTTTGCAATCCATACAGTTTATTTGGTCAAATAATAAGCTGTAAAAATTAAAAAAAATGTAATTATGTTGAAAAGTACCGTGCATTTCTTATGCCACAAAATAATCGTTAGCCATAAGGAGCGGTTGATTTGCAGTTTCTTCCGTGTAATTCACGAAAAGGGCCATTTTTTAAATATGTTAGGATTTTAAACTCCCAAAAATTTATATTAAAAAAAAAAATTTTTTCTCTTATCTCACAACTTCATCACCAGAACAACAAAGTCCTGGAGCTTAATCTCTACATTTTTTATTGCTACAAAAATATAAATATATTTTCTTCTTATTAAAAACCTGAATTAAGATTTTTAAAGATTTGAGACATTACTGTAAGGGTAAAGTGAAAAGCTGGTCTCTCACGTAATGGATTCTTTATTTGTCGATTTTGAGGCTGCTGTTCCAATTTTGATAAATGTTCTGTGTCAGTTTCTTGACGTCTAAAATTGTATTGATTAGATACATTTGAAGTTTTCCTTCCAATTTACCCGCTTGCGACCTTTGTGACCCCTAAAGGCTATTTTCTGTTAATTTTGTTACGTTCTAATATATTTGTTAGCAAGGTAGTTCGACGTCCGATTGCCCTAAAAAAGACAGGTGAGCTTTTTAAGTAAACTCTTTCTTGACTTAAGTTTACAGCAATTGTGACTACCTGGATACCTCAGGGTGATCTTCTCTGGCCTGCTGTTGAAAACCCAGACTGATTAGAAGCAAAATTACAAAGTCCAAAGCTTTGAGGCTAGTTTTAGTGCTCTTTCCCAACGTCTCCTGGTATAACGTCAAAGACTTTGGTGTTTAAAGCACTTTTTTTGTGCAAAATTTCAAGTTATTCCTTATTGTTATTCTTGATAATAGAGAGCCAACTGTTGGTAGCTTGACTCTTACCCTCAAAGTCTGTATTTGGAGACCGTACATGAGGGAGATACGCCGCTGACCAAAATATATCTCATCTCCAGGTCGTTCCTAGATAACCAACCGCTTATTGTTAGTCGGGAAAGTGGGCCTGGATAATACCTTCTCTGTAGGTATGCCATTGGAACGACCACTAATAAGTTGGCAGTTGTGGCAGCCCGTACTTTTCAGGGCTATCTTCCCTGGCTTACATTTGTAGTAAAAAAGTTCTCAGACGGCACCAGGCCAGATTGTGGTACGGCTACGTAACTCTGAAGTGTTGGAGCAGGATGTGCTCTGGCTAGACACGTCTCCTGGTATTCCACTGGAGACGTCATCGGTTTAAATACATTTTTTATTGGTGGCACTCGTTAATCCTGAAAGTTTAGGGTGAAAGTAGACCTAGATCACTTGCCCATTGGAGAAGAGCGTCATCGGTCACCAGGATACTCAACTGCACGACTATCATCTCAATTTTCGATGCAGCTTGATGAACTGCCAGTAGACGATTGCAGAAATTTTCGCGATGCTCCAGCCTATTATATCCACACTTATTTAATTCTGTTGCAGGTAGCTTTGACTTTATTTCGACGCCACCTAACGGATCTTACTGAACTGAAGTGAGAATCTGGCGTATTTTTGCAAAACTTTGAGCTTATTGATTGCTATTGTTATTAAATTTTTCAAGATAAAAACCATACTTAAACCATCTAAGAAGTGTCAAGAATTGGTATGCAAAATTTCAACAAAATTGGTTCAGTTGTTTTCATGGTTAGTGATTGCAACAGTATTAGCGACTTTGCTTTATATATTAGTAATATATATATATAAACAAATGGGGCTTAGGTCTTTTTTTTGTGGAAGGAGGGGAAATTACTTGATGTACACCATGAGAACAATGATAGTGTAGGACTTAGTAAGTTTTTTTACATTAGTTTACTAATACTTACTATTCTTCTTCCTATTTGACGAGGCCTTAGTTAGCTTGCCACCAGTTGCAAGAGGTGCCAATCCTCTCAAGTGCTTTTCAGAATTCGGAATCTCTGAGAACAAGCCTTTTTTTTAGCGCTTTTCTTTAGGTTGCACTCTTTGCTAGCACCAGTAAATGTTTGATACTTTCCATTGCTAATAAGAAAGTATACTTAGTACAACTAGGGTTTGCATCAGATATTAACTACTCTTAAAAAACTTTTTGCGTTAAAAAGCTACTTAGTGACCTCATCACCCTGCGTGGTGGCTTGCTTCTCTTCTTTTTTCTAACGAACGACCAACCTGACGTAGCCATTCATTGCTGTCCACCCATCTTCGGTGCAAAGTATCTCAAAGATAATGTTTTCAGTAATAAGAGCCACGCCATGCCTGTCTACGAGCTGCTGGCGCTCATAGTGCCATCTCTTGCACACAAAAAACTTGTATTTATCAGTATCATCCAATGCCAGACAGTAAGTGCATTGGAGTGATGCTATGACCACTGGACCTACTTGGACACCTACACTGCCGTTTGTGACGACGCCAGTTTAAGGCTAATAATGGTACCCTAGTTGCCAGGTCATCTTAACGTTACTGAACTACCAGAGATTATGTTGATAAATCCTAGACTTGCGGTTATCTCTAGCTCCAACTATCCCCTGGAGTCCATTCTCAGCTCCCAAAAGGGATAACCTTAAAGTTGAAGTAGTTAGCCAGGACTACGTCACCAATTCCTTTACACATTCAAACAGCATCCTTGAGTTTGGCAAGCCACTTTCTAAAGACTCTAATAAATATTTCTAAGGATATGTAGCAAGTCACATAGTATTAATACTTACACCTGCCCCACACAAAACCATCTTCACCTCCAGGGTTAAATACAAAGAATTTTTCACTGCGGATCAGGATTGCTGTGCGTCTAGTCCTGTCACTGTAATAGCCCTGGCCCGGTAACGTGTGGAACGGCTTATCTATAAAGAGCAAGTCCACATCATGGGCACGTTAGAACTGATCCAACAGATCTGATGCAATCACGGTCTTGTCAAGTTTCACCTGCAGGATCAGCACCAGTTCCGCTGAGTAGATCCCACAGACGGACAAAGCGCCCAACACCTGGCAGTTCCGGCAACATGGTTCGTGTCTGGCCTTGAAATTACGCTCTTGCACTGATAACAGTTCACTTATTTCTTAGAGCAGTCACGTGCCATGTTACTCTTTGCACTACACTTCCAGCATGTCTTGGTCCCGTCAGGTGTATTGCAAAGCAATGTGGCTGAAACACAGGTACTTGCAATAGTGCTCTACTTTGTAATTAGGCTGAATCCTGCAGTCGACCCAGTTTAACCTTATATGTTCTCCCTTGTTGAGGGCTGTTACTACTTCAATGTACGCTATATGGTTTCACCTAATAATGCTAGAGCAAAACTGTACAATCACTTCAATGGCCCCCCTTCGCTGAAGCAACCCTTCTGAGTAGCCTCAACATCCTGCCTTGACACCTTCGGGTCGACGTCTTTGATCACCCAGGTCCGGAGTGGGGCGAGAGTCCTGACGCCACCAGCATCCGCCACAGCATTTTCCTCATTTTACACATTTCCCTAACGGAATCCATGCTTACCCTGACCACGTCGACCTTCACCATAAGGACCAGAATCTCGTTGTATTTTTTCCCTTCTCATGGTCAGACCAGTATTACCTTGTGTCAGGCCCTTTGGCGTCTCTTTTGAGCCATATTAAGAGGCTGGGCTTTCTTCATAAGGTGCTTAGTCACCTTAGCCTTTCTTCTTTCTTTTTTGACCTTCATCCACAACAGTGTGTCTAACACTCAAAAGTTCTCGCGCAAGCGCAGAACGATGTTACTCTCTCTCTCTCTCTTTCTCTCTTTCTCTGTTGTTGTGTTGTTGAGCTCTAGGTACTGCCAGGCTTGTTGCTATTCACTAAATGTAATCACTGCTATTAGACTGGGTTTCTATCAAAAGATGCGGGAACTATATAGTGCCACATGTCTTGATCTTGTCCCTTTAAAATTTTTTTTGTTTTTTATCGAAAGCACTTTTATCGAACTTACTTTTTATCGAACTGTCAGTGTTGAATTCACTTGTGTTTTAGTTATTGTATCGTCTTGTGTGATTGCTTTGTTTCTTTTAAACTGTAGTGAATTTATAAAGTAAATTAAATTTTAAACTGAATACTTGTAAGCCGACACCTACTGTTTACAAGGGTACACACCGTTGATATCTTATTGCCTGTGTTAGTGATTATTTTGATTGAGCTGGACTTTTAGTGTGCATTGAGTTTTAATTCTGTTTTCCTGTTCTGGTTTAATATTCGTGTTAATTTTTATTATTTTAGTAGCGTGGCTTACATAATATCTATTATAATTATTTAGTATGTGATATAGTTATTATCACTGTTATGACTGACATCTGTAAAAAGTGTAAATGATCGATTAGAACGAAGTCTTGGACTTGTTCGCTTTCAGACTGCAATAATAGCTTTCAGCTGGGTTGCATTCTGTTGCACTCTAGTTCACGTCATACTACTGATTGTTGTGCGCGAGCCTTTAGGTGCGAGATGAAACGCAATGTTAGTGGTGACGACCCTAGATTGCTAGACGTACCCACATCTCGTGCTAATTCTTACGACTCAGCAAGAGTTATAACCCAACCTCAAATGGGCGCTGTGTGTATGATGGGTTTGATTCGGTTGATGGTTTAATTAGTGGATCTCATTTTGTAAATGGTTTGCAAGGTCATGCTGCCTCTCTGCCTCCAGCTGCATATTTGCAGTGGGGGCGCACTGATGAATATGCTTGGGTACGGATGAACAGATTAGGGGCTGCGCCGCAAATAAATTTTTCAATGCGTGGCAGTGGCACGAGCGGTATTGATGATTACAAAGGTGGAGTGATTGTAAGGGGATGCGAGGAAGTTGGTATGCCGGTTGGATGGCGTAATTCCGACGAGAATCAGCGTTTTGGGTCGCTTTTTTAACTATTGCAGACAAACAATAGTAAGCTTGAGAAAATTGCTGCACAGGCTAGTGTACAATCACAGCAGATTAACTTGCTCGAGGTTGCGACTAGTCAGCTGCATCGGGAGCTGGATGAGGTTAAGTAACAGCGTATTGCTTTGTCGTAGCCTGAGTTGAAGGTGACTGGTGTACTGGCCGATTCCAGCGAGTCATTCGCGTCTCTCTTCACGAAAATTCTGACTATCCTAAGCCTGCTCAAGTTTAACGATGATGTGCTGGAGGCCAGGCGGATTCCTGTTAGGAAAAATCAAGCTGGAGGCCCGTCTGGCTCTTTGGCGGCAGCCCGACCTGGGGGCACTGACCCTGCGCAATGCATACATTTTTCGTTTTAAGTCAATATTCGTTTGAGATCATGTATTAAGGGCTGCGTGACAGCATGGCGAACTAAAACTAAGCATCCTACTGCCAGAGGCCTAATTGGACTCGACCGTTCGTTTTTGAGATCTTACCTGACACTGTCTACAAGCTCTTTCTTCAAACAAAAGACCGGGCTGCTGAAAGGGATTACAAATATGTCTGGAATAGGGAGGGCAATATATATGTGTGGAAGGACGATAGATCGGAAAGAATAGTGATTTACGTGGAGGCTGATCTGGCGACGTTGGTTTGACATGTGACCCCGTCCTCCGCTGCTACTGGTCGTCCATTGCGTCCTGTAATTCGCGTAGCGCACCTCAATGCGAACTCGATAGCTGGTCACTATGATGAGATCAAGGGCTTTCTAATTGATTTTAGCATTAATATTTTCTGTATCTCTAAAACATGGTTGAACCCAGCAAGAAGTTCTTCGCTCTATAAGATTCCGGGATATTGCTTAGTTAGAAATGACCGGGGCTTGCTCATCAAAACAGGAAAGAGACAATACATGCATGGGAGGGGAGTTGCCCTTTACATCTCTACAGGCTTAGAATTTCGTATACTGGAGACTCCACAAATTGCACAAACGAATGAGACTGAGTGTGTAATGGTGAAAATCACCTCTTCACCTTCACAGAAGCTTCTTCATGCAGATGTCTATAGATGTCCAAAGGGGCAAGTACTCACATCATTTTTTGAATCTTATAATAAACATGCATTTTGTTGTTCAGGTTCCATAATAGTGGGTGACCTTAATGCTGATCTTCTTGAACGGGAGTATTACTCTGACCACCTTTGTCGCCTGATTTCAAAGTATTCTCTTTACTTAGTGCCATGTGATGCTAGCCACTATACTAACACATATCATACTTGGCTGGATGCTATTATTGTTGATGCGAGTGAGAGGGTGCGGTGGATGCAGCAGTCCCAGGTGCCATTCATGACTGGTCATGATAACCTTTTCATTGACTATGAATTCCCCGCGCCTGCGATTGCGTGGGTGTCCTTTTTGGCTCTAATGTTAAGCTTTTCTTGGTGGCCTTTCGTGGGGCTGGATTGGAGGCTCTTGACTTACACGCGCCCTTTTGAGAACGTCGTTTCCGTAGAGCGCCGGCTTCCTGGGTTACGGCTAAGATCCGTAGTGAGTGTGGGCGTTAGGACTGTATTTATCGGGTGACTCAGCGGTTGGGTAACGTTGGTGGGCTTGCCGAGTATAGGGCGCTACGCGGGAGGCTAAAGGCATGTATTTGGCACTCACGTACGGCTTATTTGATCATTGTTGGCCAGGTTGAGGGATCAAGCGAAATGTTGGCGCATACTGGGTTGATTTGGGATTGCAGCTGCTAAGCTGCGATCACCATTGATGACCATGGCCCCTAGTACATTGCTGTGACACTATTCATCGGTGTCTTGTTCGTCCCCGCCCTGCTCCCAGCTTGAGCTTGAAGAGATTCTTGCCTCGTTGCCGCCCTCAAGTGACCCCTTTCGGTTTGGCTGGATCGATGTCTTCCAGGTATATCAGTCTTTGGAGCGTTGTTGTGGCTCATCAAAGGGACGCAGTAGTGATGGATTGTCCCTGGCTTATTTTTCTGGGGTCTTCGGTGACGCTGCCCACTACATGCTACACATCTTGAATGAATCTCTGACGACATGTATCTATCCTTCCGTTTGGAATCTTTCCACCATTGTGCCTATCTCTAAAATTCCAATCCTTGTTCATGTGGGTGATACGCGTCCGATAGCTAATGGATCCCACTTTGCCAAGGTCTTTATCCATTTGGTAACAAACCAAATTTATGATTACCTGAAGGACAAGTAGCTTCTCTCGCCACTTCAGTCTGGTTGCCGGTGGGGCTATAGAACTTAGTGTGCGTTGCTCAAAGTATCAGACGATATTCAGTTGGGAATGGACCAGGGCCTTGTTACGTTGGCCGTTTTCTTTGACTTTCATCGCACATTAGACACGATGGGTCATGCAGCCCTCTTGCACTCGGGAGCTCGTTTCAATTTCTCGGCTGAGGCTATCCACTGGGTGCACTCTTACATCTCTGATCGTTCAATAGCTGTGCTGGAGCTGGACGATTAGCTTATTGAGGCATGTTCTGTTACCACGGGCGTTCCTCAGGGGTCATCACAGGGTCCTATTTTGTTTCTGATTTTCATTAACTCCATTCTCTCTGTTTTGAGATGTAGTAAAGCAATGTTGTTCACGGATGACCTGCAGTTGTACATCCAATGCAAGCCGTCTGACTTGGGAGCAACTATACAACTATTTAATGCTGATATTAAAGCAGTAGAGGGATGGACGGGTGACTGGGAACTCATCCTTAACGATGAGAAAACTTAGGCGATTCTTTATGCCTCCGTACAGCATCACATGCGCGTACTGCATCGCATAAATTTACTCATCCTTAACAATGAGAAAATTTATGCGATCTTAATGCATCAGTACAGCATAATATGCGCATTATACGGTTTTTATTTTCAGAATTTTAGATTCAATATTAAGTATTGACGTTCTAAGCATGATGGTTATAATGATTGTTTGCCCAGACTACCCGTAGCAAATGTCAAAGATAACATCAAAGTAGATGTGATAAATGTTTTCCATGGCGAAGTTTTGAATTCATTGCCCACAACAAACAGTGATATAGTACGTTACACTAAAAGGAATTATGACATAACTATTGTAATAACTCAGTTAAAGAATAATAGAAATTCATAGACTGAAGAAACGTGAAATGTTAATTCAAGCGAGTTTAGCGTCGAAAAAGGCGTGATGATGCAAAAGCATAGAATAGTAATACAAAATGCGTTTTAAAAAATAGGTTACTTAAATTGCACTTAGAAAATTTGATTGATTTTTTTAAGGAAGCAGTCGACAGTATTCATCGCTTCAAACATGTTCTTCAAATATTTGAAACGATGCTTAAATGTTGTACAAAAATGTTTGCAAAATTAAGCTTCCTAAAAGTTTTAGTAACTAATAGTTCTTATGCATCTATTGACAAATTATTCCAGAATTATTTAAAGTTAAACGGCATCATGCATAAGATAGTTATACCTTATAAAGCTGCAACTAATAGTCAAACAGAACGAAGTGTTCAAATAGTCAGGAAAATCTTCGCAAAGATTTTTGAGACTGTAACTTAAAGTAAGAGTTGTAAGCAATTTCAGCGCAATGTGAGATTAACTGTGTAATAGAAAAAATCAGAATATAGTTTGATACTAAGAAATTAAGGAAAAAATCTTAGACTAGAAGTGATAATGTCAATTAGAAGTTAAAAAAATTTTCGGTGGTAGATAGTGTGTATGCATACAATTACACAAGCAAATTCAACTGGTATTTGCGTTGGATTGTTCAGAAATCTAAAAAATAGCACTATTAACTAAAGCTGAATGATGGCTGCATATAGGTGTCATTCCAATCAGTTGACAAAAACTAAAGTTATTAACGTGAAAGTCGACTATCATGATCTTTTAGATTAAGATATCGTATTGCATAATTAGCAAAGCAATTGCGAAAATGATGAGTCTGGTGCATTGTTAAACAAGCTTGCAAGTCTCACACATTTACATAAAAGTAAGAATTCACGTGGTACTCCTGTAAAGAGATTTTTAAGTAAAATTAACGCTAGTACACGTAACTTTCGAACAAATGAGAATGTGTTACGACGTTCCAAATTGTGATGCAGGTCACTTGCTTACTGGAGTGATTTGTGTCAATAAAAGAAAGAAGAATTTCTGAAAGCAGAAAAAGTGTTGAATACGAGCGTGTATGTATGTAGAATTGATGTATGCTTGTATGTGTGTATGCGCCGTACAATGGGATAAACTGATATTTTTCGTTTCAAAACTATGTAAACTTCCTTAGAGGAAATATTTTTCATGAAAGTTTTTGGATCTTATAGGAATGATGACAAGGAATAACAGAAAATAAAGGAGAAATGTAAAAAATAAAATCCTAACCCACAAATTTTGGATTATTTCAGAAATTTCTCAATTAATTTTTTTTTTTTTTTTTTTTGTTGAAAAATAACTTTTAAAGAGCTGGTATTATACCTTCATATTTATTTTACATGTATTCTTCATTTTATTAAAATGGTATTAAAATTGCGTCTAAAAAGTGACTTTTTTGTCAAAATCAAGCATAATTCTAAAATAAAAATTATTTTTCTCAGAAAAATTTCAAACGTGTAAGTATTGTGGCTGGGAGTGATAAATAACTACTCAATGACATAAAAAAAAATTAACCTATGTATTCATGTGGTATTTGGAAATTTTTTTCGTGTTTTGAAAATTCTTTCTTATTCTCTTTATTCATTCTCCTAATATAAGATTTCTCTGGAATATAAAGTAGCTTGATCAAATTGATGCTTTTGATAATCATAATAATATAATAATAGAGAAACGATGAATTGCGATGATGTCATGGATGCTTTTAAATTATTACGTGCTTGTTTTACTCTTAGTCGGATTCCGTTTTCGTGTCACTTATATCATCGTCGTTCTTCCTGTAAATGCTTAAAATTTCATGATTGACATCGGTTAATAATTATCATGAATAATAGTATAACATGAAAATACTTTTCATGACTATTTTCGTTTATTTCTAACATAATTTCATTCTCTAATAACCTTGCAAAAATTAATTATAGTATTTATTTTATTACATTCGCATAATAATCAGTCTATCTTACCATTACGGGTATATAAATTCATTAAACAGAGTAATACTCAATTTGAAAATATTGCTTTAATTTCATAGTAAAGAGACAAAATAGTCCATTTTTTTTTACATTAGGTATTTAAACTAATAGCCACATAAGATATACTAAGTGGCAACATTTTATTGAAAAGTATGCATCGTTTTTGTAATTAAAGTGATTAAAAAAGTATCATATAATTTACCACTCTACAATTCATGACGTAATTTTAATCAAATGTAAGATATTATTAAAGTTTCGTGATGATGTACACAAATGTTTAAAAGTATTTTTAAGAAGCCAGTAAATGAATTGCAACTGTATTCTCGATTTTAAACAAGATAAAATTGTTCAGCTTAAATTTAATAATTAGTACTATTGAATCTAACTTTTGATTAAAAAATAAAATACTTGTTCTGCTCAGTAAATATAACAAGTTTAAGATACTGCTCATAGAATGACAGATTTATTATGTAATCTTTTTTTTTCCAGCGTATAATACAACTGTAATTAGAGTTTCCGATGTAATTACTACATTTATATGGAGAAATAGGATACTATGATTTTTTAACAATGGTTATATATAATATTATGCCTGTATTGATTTTTGAAATCTGTTACTTGTTGACTGTCTCTTATTTCATTCAATATTACACTGAAATTCACAAGTTTAAAAAGATCTTTGTAGAGACCATATAAGTACTTTTACTTACTGTGATCGCATGAATCCACTTAAGTCTCGAACGCTTTTATGATTTGCCTTTAGCCGTTGTCTTTGTTCAATGTACTCTAATGAAATGATAGGGTCTGTCATGTAAACTGCGCTGTTAAGAATGTCCAGAATTCTAAGCTTCCTGCTTATTTGTCGTTCGTGTGCAGTCCAATTTCGGCGATAATACTTGTGCCAGCTTTCACTACAATCTTCGGAAAATATGCTAAAGGTAAAGGGAACTTTCCGTGATCTCACAACTATGAGCAAGCAATTTGTGTTATGTGAGGCTCATTTTTGCCCGGGGATAACATTCGTAATACTTTTTATAAGTTTCAATACACAGTGTACTCATTTTGCTCAGAACTAGTACATGCTTGCTTTTAAATAATGATATTACAAGAGAAATGTTTTTCACCTGCGTTTCATTTAGTTCAAGAACTTCAGCAAATTTTTCTGGTTCCACGAAGCATTTTCGAGCAATGTTAGCGTTGGTACCATGCCCTTGAAGGACTTGGTCAACTCGAATCTTGAACTTTTCGTAAATTATATTTCTTACAACTTGAGTTCACTCATCTGCCTTTTCTAAAATAGTATGGATATTACTATGCAAACTAATATAGTTAGGTTACTGATTTGTTTCTTCATTTTTCTTAACAATTAAAAACATGAATTTTTTTGCTAGACGTAATAGCTATATTTGACAAAAGCCAACTTCGTTCATAATCAATAATATTTATATTTAAGAATACTTTGGCTATACAATTATATTTCTGAAAAAACATTGTAAATTTAAGTTTTCTAACACAGTTATTTATTAAAATATCCAAAAGCAATCAATTTCGGACTTCATGTGGAAAACCCAATTGGATGTGCATGCTAACTCAATTACTCAAAATGATGGTATGTGTATTTTCACATGAATATCTATGAGTAAATGATAGTTATTTACATTTAAATGATTAGTCAAACTTGGAAGGTACAATCTTAAGGACACATCAAATGCATACTGAGTGACAAACTCGTCCATCTGTTTGGATTTTTATTCAAAATTACAAATTGTATTGCGTCACTTAAAAAAAGTAATTAACCCTGCTATGTAAGGTCTAAAAAAAGTAAAATTTTTTTTTGAAATCTCCGGTGCGATAACGTGGCCTAATTATTACAATTAGGTCTTGCAATTTTTATTAGAAAGTAATATCTCGTATCCTTTATTTAGTTACACACGAAAGATACACATAAACTACAGTCACTGCATGTACTACGGACTAGCAAAAAAAGAGTTTTTCAATTTATATTTCACCTTTAATATTAGCATTTATCATCCACGTTTGCAAAGGAAGTCTGTATGATATGTGGGTAAGATTTTAAAAAGCTTTTATTTTAGCATGTAGAAGACCACGGCCAAGCTCTATGAATAAATCATCAATGGGATGAAAATCGGTTGATACATCTTTATCGAATTGAGAATTAGTATAAAAGCAAATATTGCATTGACATGTAAATTTGTTTCCGACGATTGTGTTTACACATTTTAGGTCTAGTAATGTAACAAAAACTTTAAGCACTTCTGCTTCTTGTCCATTATCTAACTGAAATTCATTTGATGTAAGTGCGGATATTTCACGGTTTAAACGATTATACTCTGTAAGTATAGACTCCAGCGTTTCCTTCTCTTAGGCAATTCGTACTGGTCTACAGAATCTACTACTCTGTGGGCTCGGATTTTTTTAGTGCAATGAGCTGTAACAAAATAATTTAGTATTTATATTACCAAAATAATCTCTACGATAATACCTAAATTTTGTGCTAAGACAGCGGTTTTTCTTGACCAAGCATCGTAATGTATTAAGGACGCCCAATGATTAGACAATGCCCTCACTTAGAATAGTATAAAACATATATTCAAAGAGATCAAATGACAAAGTGATAAGGCAGATATTAAGATGCGAGTATGGTTTTAAATACCCAAGAAATTTTTCTCGTATAAAATTTTTTGCATTGTTCACGCAGATATTGTTGATTATTTAAAATTTACTACTTATGTAGAAATATTTATATTCCCAACTGAAATTACTCTAAATAAGGCCTTCTTTAAATCATGAAATTTTTTTGACACATTTTTGACTGTGCAAATGATACAAACGATGAACAGTCAATTTTCTTACCATTACATCTACTTTGTAGTTGAACAGTGAGCATACTAGAAACAAACAAAGATGACAGAGGATCTTGATTAATTACGTTTGAATCGGTATAGCCTTGCTGTGGGTTACAATGACCAGCAGAGCTATCAAACCCAAGTGTCACAGTTAGCTGCAAGTGTTGTAAGTCCTGTTTGCTCCAAGAAGTTGCTACTGCAGAACATAGTTGTAGAGCTGTTTTATTTAAAATATTCTGGAAAGAAACGCGAATTTCAACTTCTGTATGTACATCATAGGGTAATACGAGGAAATTTTCCATCTCTTTTTGTATCATAGAGTAAGAAGGGTAAATATGACATTTTCTGATACGCAAATCCCTGACTACAGCTACATACGACTTCTTACTAAAATTATGTTCACAGTAAAACGCAAGAGCCAATTTAGAAACATGCCTGTTTTCAGCAATTTCAGTACTTGGCTGTACAGTATGATCTTTAACTTCTATCTCTTTTATATAGTAATCTGTTCTACTCATTTTTTCATGAGTATCATTTTTAGCAAGATGAATTTAGCATAATTTCACTGCTGATTTCAACAATTCGATATTACATTTGATATAATCCAACACTTCGTAGGCTCACCTATATGAGGTGCTCAAACTGGCCTTTTCTGTTTCAATACGTGGTCGTCCTCCTTTACCAGTACCCTTCTTCGCTGTAGGGGGACGTCCTTTTAAAACTTTTTTCTATCTATTTTTTTGGTTAGTTGGGTAGCTTGGCATTCTATTTGTAAGATAAATTTAAAAGTTACTCGAAAATTATTGACGTATATGAAATGAAAGACAGTGATTTCATATAGGTAAAAAAAAAGCAATGATGAACGCCCATTCAGTATATCATATTAAGTTAATATACCGACTAATTTACAGACCATCTCACTTCAGTATATGTTAATTATTAATTAATTTTTATGTTGTTTACGTTACTAACAATATTAATTGAATGCGAATTAAGAGTACACAGTTTCAACTAAAAATCTTTATCGTAATATTATCTAATTCTTACATTTATTGTTCTCTCACTATACGCATGTCATCGAAATAAATTTGTGCTTGCTTAATTCTTCTAATTACCAGCTTCGTTCATACACTTATTTCATCACGTGAACATAGCTATTCAATAAATTATTGGAATAAAGTGGTCAGTGGATCAGAAAATGTAAATGATATACTGAATTTTTTAAAACTATTTATAAACATTTAAGTTTCATTTCAGAGGCACGAGATGTTACCTTTCGTTACGTAATTAAAAGTGATTGCAATAAATTTTGTCTTGATTCATTTTATTTCTTAAAGCATTTTTATTGAGCATTTGCAATTTTTTTCTTTAAAACACACATCAAACTGTTGATAAATAGAATTATTCATAGATCATTTAAGTTTTTGAAATATACAATTTTTCTATAAGGGCTCAACATCGATATAAGGAGTCCCAAGATATTTTAATGACATGCAGCTCTGACTTAAATCAACAAAAGTAAAAATTTCTTACATACAAATAGTATAAACTGCAGCTAATATCAACGTAAGCTCAAACATGTTCAGTGCAAAGTCACACAAAGTAGAAATCGTAATCACTAAAATTAAAATCTATAAACACATTCAACAGCGATTCTGTTTAGCTCATATTTTTTTTCATTCACAAAATATCGATGTGTAAGAAATACAAATGGAATCGAAAAGGATATTGTAATTTAGTCGTTTAACTGCAAATATTGAAAGTATACTTATATTTATTTAAGTTATATACGTTTCCGTAAGCCCAAATGTGCACAAGTAAGGTTATGACGAGTCTAATTGTCATAACAATTAATGTTTTACCAGGATAACGTCACGGTTAAGGTTCTTTTTTACTTGTAATTGTAGCTCTATAACTTTCAACATTAGGAAAATCAAAGAATGAATGTACTTTTCTGAATTGAATAGACTCATAAAAACATTTACTCTCTATGCAATAAATGTGAATTGTTAAGTTTCCTACGATATTTTGAATAATTGTTGAACCTATCGGCAGCAACTGTATGATACGAACACCAAGAAAGTACACAATACTTACTTGCCGATATTTACTAATCACTTATATCCACGATAAAAACTCTTCTACTTAGCACACACATTACGTGACAGTCCTACGGGAATCCTTATTTCTTCTTACGTTTGATAAAACAAAACCTTTTGAGAGTTCTCAAAATCCATTTGACTCGTATTCTAAAATTCTGCCTTAAGTATGTGTAATACAAACAGTAGACTATAGTTCACAACAGTGAGCCCCGAACACGTAAATTATGAGAATCAATAGAATAAGTTTGTTCGGAATGCGTGGACTGGATAAAGCAAGGATGGTAATGCACTTTGCTTGAGTTTGATACACTCACCTATTTTGGCACCTGGTGTAATACGCAAATAAGTGTACCTCTGTGTCAAGGCTTAGTAACTAAAGCTATAAGCAATGTAACTGTGCCCTGTTTTATCTATTTCTGCATATAACAATAATATTAAAAAAAGAACAAAAAAGAATTTTCAAAACACAAAAAAAATTTTCTAATACCACACGAGTACATAGGTTAATTTTTTTTTTATATCATCGAGTAGTTATTTATCACTCCCTGCCACAACACTTACACTTCTGAAAAATTTCTGACGAAAATAATTATTTTTTTTGGATTATGCTTGATTTTGACAAATAAGTCCCTTTTTAGACGCAATTTTGATACATTATTTAAGCAAATAAAGAATATATGTAAAATAAATATAAAGGTACAATACCATCTCTTTAAAACTTATTTTCCATCAGAAAAAAATTGAAAAATTTCTGAAATAATCTAAAATTTGTAGGTTAGGATCTCATTTTTTACATTTCTCCTTAATTTTCTGTTATTCCTTGTCATCATACCTATAAAATCCAAAAACCTTCGTGAAAAAATTTTTCTTCGAAGGAAGCTTACATAGTTTTGAAACGAAAAATATCAGTTTATACCACTGTGCGCCGCTGCGCTGCTTGGTATCGTGCATGCAAAGGAGAATAAAATAAGTAGGAAAAACCGTTTTGAGATAAAAAGCCCGTTTTTTAGAGATAAAATTTTCTACATACCATTTACACGTTTAATTTCAAAGGCAGAACTGTAGATATTAATAAAAAACAACTTTTAAATGCATATTCTCTGTAAAGTAAAATATATGCAAAAACAGCGAAAAAAAAGTTTTTGCATAGTACGAAAACTAATTCCAATTTTATAACAAAATGTTCAATAAAAAAGTTGTAACGCTTATCAAAATTAAAATTTTTGTACAGTAAAGTCTTTTTCAAAGTACCGTTTTAACGATTTAATCACCAAAAATCGTTTCAAAATAGCCAAAAAATTGTTTTCACTACTATAAAATTTTAGAATACCACATTATAAGAAAAAATGTTGAATGCAAAAATGGTAAATCGTCTAAAAACCACTTTTTCGTATGAATAGATTTTCTTGTAGTGTTTTTATAATGATACATCGAAGAAGCTTTAAAAATAGCTGGAAAAGTGTTTTGTAGCACGTAAGCTTATTGGTTCTAATTCGAAGATTAAACATGTATAACTCTAGTTAGATATGTATTTTTAACGGAATAAGATTAAAATTTAATTCTGTTTTTCAAACAACATTTTTAGCTCTTGCACCTTGTAGACTGGTCGTTCATTTTACCTGCACGACATGTAATTGTGTTAAAAATTAATTGGGCTTGTCTGTACAATAAAACGCTATAGCAATAGAAAAAAAAGTTTTTTAAATTTATTTGTTATCGTAGCGTTCAACAATTTAAACTGTNTGGTCGTTCATTTTACCTGCACGACATGTAATTGTGTTAAAAATTAATTGGGCTTGTCTGTACAATAAAACGCTATAGCAATAGAAAAAAAAGTTTTTTAAATTTATTTGTTATCGTAGCGTTCAACAATTTAAACTGTCAAACCTTTTGTTCCATATTTTATCATTGTTAGAATTTGTACATATTTATACATTTTAAAATATTGCTGTTCAGAAATGAGAAATTTAAAAAAAATGATATTAAATAAATACTTGTTTCAATATCAATTAATTATTTTTTACAAGCGTAAAAAGTTAAGAAAATCAATAAAGAAGGCGTACCTGTAAGAGTACGATGCAAATAGCGAGCGCTACAGTAGACGATTATCTCTCTATCTTACTTTTTTCTATAGGTACTGCCAAAATTTCTTTTTCATTTTTTCTCAGTCTTTTGCACTCATCGAAATAAAAGTAAAAGTGCTTATCAATGAAAAACTTTTCACCCCACACGCTGGTTTTTTTATTCTCATACCTTTAACAGTTAACCAGACATGAGCAGAACAAATTTTAAAACACGATTTTGACATAATTCTACCACTTAACAAAAATTATAATTGTTTTCTTTGCGATCAGTGGGCTAAATTACTTATCACATCAAAAAAACCAAATGATCAATTAATCTTCTAATCCAAAAATTCTCTGTTGGTATCCGTAAATCAAATTCAAAAATATTCCATACAGCGAAAAATATGACAATGTAAATATAGTTTTTTTTTCTTTTTTTTATATTATAGTGCTCTACGTCCGGCTCCTTTAATAAGAGCACTACTATGGGCACTTAGCACTTGGGAAAGGGACGAGGAAAGGGATGGGAGGCCTCCTTTTACTGGGAGGGGGGTAGGGGTAAATTAGGCAATTTTTGCTGCGAGAAGGTCGCCTCAACCCTCCTCGAGGATCATTGCATGGTGAAAAAGCAGATGTGAGAATTATAGAGGTACTTGCCCGAAAAGTCGCACTGGCCGGGAATCGAACCACGGTCTCCCGCGTGCCAATCCACGACCTAGCCGACCAAGCCACCGCGCGCTCTCTTGTAAATATAGTTACAGGTACCGTATACGTCTATATCAATATACAAGTTTCACTGCTTATATAATATATAAGTTGGCTTCACCCCCTGCGTGCTCTGAGCACCAATCTCCTTCTTTCTCTGAAAGACTTTGATTTATTTTGAAAATCACATCAAATTAATTAAATTAAGTAAACCTTGCCATTTAAAGATTAAATATTGTTTCTCCAAAAACTCTTCTACTTAGCACACACATTACGTGACAGTCCTACGGGAATCCTTATTTCTTCTTACGTTTGATAAAACAAAACCTTTTGAGAGTTCTCAAAATCCATTTGACTCGTATTCTAAAATTCTGCCTTAAGTATGTGTAATACAAACAGTAGACTATAGTTCACAACAGTGAGCCCCGAACACGTAAATTATGAGAATCAATAGAATAAGTTTGTTCGGAATGCGTGGACTGGATAAAGCAAGGATGGTNTTTTGCTCTTTTGCACATAACTCAAATTCTTGCTGTAGGAGACAAGTTTTGTAAATCGTTTAATTATCCTATACCTAAAAATATTCATTGTGTGCAAAAAAAAGATAACTTTAAAACTGTAGAAAATTGTTTAAAATACAACTGTAGATCGTGAAACGCACTACTAAAGCTTCTGCTTTATACTACAGTAGCACTTTTGAGGCGCTGCATCAGTATCGAATCTCACGGACTAAGTTAGCTCGAGACTTATACCAAATTGGTATGGCTCATGAGCAAACGTAGTATACGTCGTTTGTACTACGCCACTATACCGTTATTAGTAGGTTGGCAAGTTATTGTTATAACTGTAAGATCATTAAAACAATGCCCATGCTGATGAGGTTTATTCCATGGAACGTATTAAAAAAAGTTTTTATGTTCGCAAAATTAACTTATACTAAAAGTAATGGACTCGTATCACTCCATTTTTTTTCTTGAGTAAACTATTAAGCACGAATCTTATCTTCGATGAAGATATTTAGTTGGTTTGTTACAATAATACAGCACGTCAAATTCAAAAATTGTTACTTTCATTTATACGGATACCTATCGCCACTATTCTATCGAAATGTTTATGAAATGATTTGTATGAAAAAATTTGTCAGATTTAAAAGTATGCAAACAAAAAATCTTAGTTACTTTAGTTGGCATAGTTATTATTTTCGTATGGGGTTTATAAGAGTTTTGAATAGTAAAAGAAATAATACTAGTATACGTCGTCTATACTATGCCACTATGCCGTTGTTCGGCGGCATAATCTTTAAGACCAAATTGCAAATGCAACACGTAGTTGCATAAGTGCTGCTTTTTCAAAATCTCTATTGGTATTTTTATATCAGATTTTTTGTTGAGAGACGTTGTAATGTTAAATCTGTAAGCTTAAATATTTTGTTGTGAACAATAAAGAGTGTCAGACAAAATTCAGACCTCCGGTATGCTAAGATGATCCAAAAGAAAAAGCATTGTAAGACCGTACATTTTTACTTGTTTAGACGAACATGTTATAACTAATTGAAAAGTCATTTGTTGTCTATTATTATTCCTTTTACCATTAAAATCTCTTATAAACCCCATACGAAAATGATAACTACGCCAACTAAATTAACTAAGATTTTTTGTTGGCATACTTTTCAATCTGAAAAGTTTTGTAAGATACATTAACATAAGCATTTCGATGGAATAGTAGCGATAGGTATCGGTATGAATATATGTAATAATGTTTAAAGTTTACGTGCTATATTATTGTAACAAACTAAGTAAATATCTTCATCCAAGATAAGATTCGCGCTTAATAGTTTACTCAAGGAAAAAAAAATGGAATGATACGAGTCTATTACTTTTAGTATAGATTAATTTTGCTCACAAAAAACATTTTTTAATATTTTCCATTGAATAAAACTCATCAGCATGGGCATTGTTTTAATAATCCTAAAGTTATAACAATAACTTGCAAACCTACTAATGACAGTGGCGTAGTGCATACTACGTTTTCTCGTGAACCATACCGATTTGGTATGAGTCCCGAGCTAACTTAGTAGGTGAGATTCAATACTTATGTAGCGCCTCAAGGGCGATACTGTAGTATAAAGCAGAAGCTTGAGTAGTGCGTTTCACGATCGTCAGTTGTATACAGGCTTTGATACTACCGTGGCAGACTTTCGATACTACCGTTGCGTTCCACGGGTGCTACTGTTGTATGTAACGCACTGTACTCCGGTAGTATTTAGATACGCATACTACCACAGCATCAGAACTCTCTCCATGTAGGGTAATCAAAACCTTAACTGAGTTAGTTTAAAATTCAATATAAAAACAATTTTGCCTTGTTTTAAGGGGCGCTGAGGGATGGCTCAAGGGTAGTTGTGGGAGGTGAGGAGTGTGAGGGACCCAAGGGGATATAATTTATGAGAATGAGGGGCTTAATTAGAAGTTCATTGGGTTTACTTCACATTCAAATAAAAACAAATTTTTCTTGTTGTGAAAAGGGGTTGGGGGAGAGTCAAATGTGGTTGTGGGTGCTGCGTAGGGGGAAGTGGACAGGCCCGCTGAAATTACTATATAATATAGAACTATATATATATATGTATTCATACGTATAAGTTTCTTTGTTTAAAATGTACGTAAAGTATGAATCCAGGCAAAATCAGACAAATCGAGATGCAGTTGACAAAGTGGTATGTGAGTAAGGCTTAGTACGATGCCATCTGCTTGGAGCCGTTTGATAATCTGTTTTCTCTACTGAGAGGCACAACCGCTCTCTATTAGTCGTTTGTGATCTCATCTCGTACAACTATGTTTCGGTGGTAAGCTTTTAGTTTTATATTTCCCAACATTAAGTTGGAGAACGAAGCCCTATAAGTAAGGAACGGACTTGCTGGAGTGAAAAAGGTTTAATTCATTGTTCCTGTTTCTGCTATGTGTTAAATGAATGTCAGATATATTTTCGAAGTAAAAACTTCTTGAGACGCGTTTGACGATTCTGGTTGGGGAGAAATTCTTGGTTTCGCGTTAGATCGCTCTCATTTAAAAGCAAGGCAATCCCCACAGAGACTCGTGTATGAGGGTGAGAGAATGAAGTGTAAGCGAGGGGGTGGGAGGAGAGGGGGAGCCCACTCTGTATTGGCTGGTGGTAGAGAAGGAGAAGCATGGTGGCATGGCAGAGTGCAGCGTGGTATGGTAGTAGGGGTGTGCATATGGCCTAAAAACTCCCTCCTTGTCGAAAGGCTGCCGCTGCGCAGTACGCATAGTGCGCATTTGAATTTTAATTCACACCGCATATGTATGGGTTAATTGTATACTTAACTATCAAGTCATACGTACTTAGGTACCGAGCTACCGAGGTAACTTTTAACTATGTGTAACTATGTACTATATTGGTATATAGCTTTTTGTCATGTGTCAATGTGTATACTATAAACTGTATATAGTTCGTGTTATGACAGTATTACTGTATAAGTGTATAGTGTATATCCACTAGAATCAATTATCCATGCAAGGTCAACTGCGTATAGTTGTACACGTGCGCGGCAATTTGTAGTGTATAAACATAAACGTGACAATAGTAAGTCACTATAAGCTGTATTACCACACACATGTGCACACACATACATATTTGCAATTCACTGTCGTTACGTTGTCACCCTTCGTTATTGATTAAATTATGCCTTATAATATATCACAAATTATACTTTATAATATCCTAAAATTATTTTGACTTACAAAGGTATGATTAAATATTTAATTGCAAGTTCAATTACCGTACTCTCTTCCTTAAGCAAATTTATTTGTAGTAATTACCAATAATTCTACAAATTATTTAATAGCCTTCTCAGAAAACTTAATTATTTATAAAACAAAAATCGAAATAACATTTTCTTTTACGTAAGTATTTAGGGTTCCTGTTGGAAATTCTAAAGCTTCTGCTTTATACTACAGTAGCACTTTTGAGGCGCTGCATCAGTATCGAATCTCTGAGAATCAATAGAATAAGTTTGTTCGGAATGCGTGGACTGGATAAAGCAAGGATGGTAATGCACTTTGCTTGAGTTTGATACACTCACCTATTTTGGCACCTGGTGTAATACGCAAATAAGTGTACCTCTGTGTCAAGGCTTAGTAACTAAAGCTNTAATAAATAATAATAAGCGTACATCGGACGTAAATTGTCTGAGTTCTTTAATAAATTTTTTCTCACTCCTCAGTATCTGTTGTAGTAAAATTTAAAACTAATATTGTCATAACAAGTTTCAAAATTTTCAGAAGTTTCAGCTTAAGAAATATCTGTATTATCGTGTAATAAACTTTGTAATTCATTATTCAAAATACGTATAATGATGAGATATGCATATTATTGTATGTATTGTCACAACCCACATAATTATACAAATGTCATAATTTCTGATTACTTATTTCAAGAACAGTAAATAATTAGGATGGCTACTAATTCATTTCGTAACTTAAGTGAAAATATAATTCATAGCTTAAAGTTTTCACTTCTGTCAGCAGTCCTATGACTGCTCACTGGTTTTTTTTATTTTTTGATGTCCCGACCTTATTACATTTACCTTATCTCTGTTAAGTTTATTTCCCTGCTGGGTATAAACTAAACTGTTCATGCTCTGATTGATTTTTTAACGTGTTTATCACAGTAAAACTTATTCTACAAATACATTTTTTTTTCTAATGCTAGTTTTCTGTTAATTTTTAACTCGTTCATATTGTTGTCTTTCAATTCATTTAGCATAAAATTTGTCTATTCCTGTTTGCAAATAATTTAGAGTAAATTAAGTTAAAGTGCGTATAGTGTTATTGTATTCTTTTATACAGCCTCCTACTATAGTTGGCGAAAATTGATCTTTATTTTTATAAATTTAACATCTGATTCTATTTATTAAGGTCTGGTTGGTTTTTTTATTCAAGCAGTTAGAAAAAGCACGGTCTACAGCTGTAAAGATTAATGATATGTTTTTTTTTGTAAGTTGTTTAAATTGTGCAGAGCTAATGACTGCGTATTAATCTGTTAGGATACCTTCTATTTTCTCATTTTTTAAAACTTTTTTTAACTTAATTATTAAAATCTTTTACAACTTGTGTTTTAAAAGTGCTAATGTATGCAAATCTTGTAAAATGATCCATCATTAACTGTAAGTATCTTTTATTACAAGTACCTTTTAGTCGTTTAATAGTGTCCAGAGAGATTATTTAAAAAGGCTCTTTAGCTGGTACCAGCTGAGACAATGGAGCTTTGAAACATCTAATTCTGGTTTTATTTTATACACAAGTCTCACAATTTTTGCATATTGTTTTAATCTGTTAGTACTTATTTTTAAAATAATTTTTCCGGCATATAGTCAAAGTTAGTTGTTTAATCTTAATGTGCTCTTGATTTATGGGTACTTTTTTAATAATTGAGACATCTTATTGTTCTATAATCCAAATCTTCTTCTCATTTTCAAAAATTCATAGATTATTTCACCATCGATGTCATACGTGTGATCCATTTAAATCGATTTTTGGTGCTTTTTTTTATCCCTTTAACTTAGAAATTTGTTGTCTTTATCACAGATTTATCATCTGAATTTTCATGTAATTCCAGAACAGGATTATTGATAGGTAATCAGCCTCTATATTATCTTTTCCTGGATAGTATTTATAATGCTGAAATGAAATTTAGAGGTATAATTTAAAATTTCTATTAATTAAGGATTGAAACTTTTCTTGATATTAAAATACTCTAATGGACTATGATCTGTGAAAATGACACATTTCTTTCTAATTAGATAGTATTGGTAATAAAGGATAGCTTCTTTTATTGCTAAGCATTAATGTAAATACTTTTTTCATTTTCTGTGATTTGCTTGGTTTTTTTAATCACTTGAGGTTGTTTTGAAATCGTAAATATTTTTTTCACACTGGCAACAGTAAATAAATATATTAGTGCTTCTTTGCTAAATATCGGTAACGCTGAAGCAGAATATAAAAATTTCTTTGCTTTTTAAAAACTTTTATTACATTGCTTTGTACAAAGCAATTCTATATTTTTTCTTAACAGATTATGTTATAAATCCAATATAATTTAGTATGCTGTGGATAGCAATATCTAAAAATAGTATGCTGTGGTATATACTCTCAATACAAGCTTATTTTTCCGTGAAATTGTCCTACCAGTTGTCTGAGGTACAGCGAATTCCTTTATTGCTATGAAGTTATCATTCATTGGTTTAATGTAATTGTAACTAATTTTATGACCTACGTATTTTACTTAATTTAAAGCAAATTGACATTAATTTTCATCCATTCTAAATCATTAATCTTTTAATACTCCTAATGCTTGCTCTATATGTTTTATATATTCCTTAGAAGTTTTTTAATATACTAGTATATCGTCTCAATATATAAATATAGTTTGCTGTAAACTTATCTAGTTCTTTCTTTCTTAAGACACTAGATAGAACTCTTTCAAAAAAAGCTGGGGTAGACTTTAGACCAAATTATAGGAAGTTTCATTCCTAATGACCATGGTGCGTCACAACTGCTAGTTTGTGTCTCTCCTTTTTCGCACCAGTATCGACCAATAGGCCAAATTCACATGAAGCTTTGTAAAAAACTTACAATTTCTAGCACGCAATGTCAGATCAGAAGTCCTTGAAAAAGGATAACTTTTTGAAACAAAAATTTTATTTAATTTTCAAAAATCTACGCCAAAACCAGATCTTTTTTCTTCATCTTTTCTAAAGACCACAGCAACTGGCGCTGCGTATAGGCTGCACGATTGTTTAATTAATCATGCTTTTAACAGTTTACTTACTTACTTTTCAAGTTCAATTTTACCTTGAAATAAGCATGTGTAAGGTTTCTTTGAAATGTACTTGTATTCCATCAGTTTGATTAAGACTTTATAATCTTTTGTTTTCTCTACATCAAACCTTGAAGAAACAGAAATATCATTATTTTCTTTAAGTTTAATTTAAATATTATTTTTATTATTATTTCCTCTAACTTAACTCTGAATCATGCTTATTTTTGTGTTATTATTTTCCAGTTTTATTCCATTCTTACTGTAAAAAATATTTTAGAGTAACTTTAAAACTTTCGTCTTGAAGTAATTTTATATTTTGAATCAAATCGAAGCTCATTAATATGTCCTTGTTGAAAAAATAATTATGAAAAATGGAAAGTTTCCTTCTATGTAATAAGTTTTAATTTTCAAATAAGGAGCGCCTTAATTTTTTTTTAATCCATTTATACCTTTTAGGTTAGTTCTACCCCATACAATTTTATTAAAGTTGCTTTTTTATTAAGACTTTTTCACTAATTAAAGAAACATTACCTTCAGAATCGTATGGACCTGTAGCTCGAGTATTATTGACATAAATTTTAAATCTTATAGGTGAGGCAACTACTCGTTTTTTGTTTCATCTGCGTTTGCTCCAAAATTTTCAGATTCTACATTATTTTTAGTTCTAACTTTATAATTCTTTATATTTGTTGTTTGCTTATCTTTTAATCTACACCTCTGTTCTGAGTGGTATTTATCTTTCTAACATACATTTTCACGTATTGTAAATAATTTTAATTTTTTTTGGCTTAAGATCTTATTATTCTCTCTTTAAATGGTCTTAACAGTCAAATTTCCAAAATGTTTTAATTTGAACATCAAATTTTCTATACTTGAGATAGATTCTCTTTCCAATCCACTTTGTACAAAATTTAACAATTTAATCAATATTGAGTCAATTTAAGTACTAAATATCATTATATCATTAACTTTAAGAAGCTCATTTTTTTTTCAGTGCACATTCTAGTAGTAAGTCAATCGAATATTAGGAAATACATGCATCAGCGATGACCGTCCAGGCTCGTACTAAAAAGGTTTCTATAAGTGTGTTATTCCAATTTTCTCAACTATTATTTAAACAACTCTGTTTCGAATCAACATTCAACTATGAAACTAAACACAAAATGGCAGTTGAAGCATTACTTTACTTCACTAATTTACAAATCTAACGATATTTCGACGTCATGCTGATGACGTCACCCTCAGGGCAACTAAGAAAAATGTACAACAACAAAAATTACAAAATTAAAAATAACAAAAATAGCATCATATGGAAACAGTTTTGTATGAATACCAATGCAAGTGTTAGGACAAAACATAACACTGCATGTAAAGCAAAGAAATCTTAGTACATGATTAAAAATTAACAAAAATAATTGTTTAGTAAAAAATTTTTCTTTCGGAAGTAACATCATAGAATCTACAAAAGTAAAAACAATGAACTATTTATAATAAAGTAGAAGCACAATTAAACTATGTATCGCAAAAGTGCACGTATATAAAATTGGGCAAAGTATTCGAGGATGTTAAAAAACTAAGGGAACACATTACAATGTATACGACATACAACACACAAGAGAATGTATAATACACATGTAAATAATTAACTTAGAATAATTGCGACTGATTTTTTGATCAATATCTCGTAAGAAATTTTTATAAGAAACATTCAATTTGCTAGTGTCTAATTGTCTATTTATATTGTTATCATAAACAGAAATGTATACCATTTCAGAAAATTCACGTTTAAACTTGTTCTTCTCTTAGTCCAAGATTTAAACATTATCAAAATCAAAAGAATGTTTGAATTAAAGTGAGTGGAGAGCAATGGCAGATATATTATTTTGTTTTCTAACCATCCGTAAGTACTAACTCATACGAATGTCAAGTAGTCTCTTACTTTGACCCACATAGCAAGTACCACATTCACAAAAATTAAGTAAACTATGGCCCGTTTTTTAAGAGTAGGAATTTTATCTTCACCCAATCTAATATCAGTTAATTTTTATGAATTAGAAAAAATTACTTCAATTTTTGATTTAAAAAAAAACTTACGTAAAGAACTTTCTAATGGTTGGAAGTACGGGAGTACAATAAATGATGTTCTAGGGCTGAAGTTATGATTTTCCGAACAGTAACAGACCCCATCAAGAATTGAGTTTCTCAGTTTATTGAGAAGTCTACTAAGAAAGCTAGTCCTCACTTTGATGAATTTTTCAACAAAATAGCGGGGTATGCAATATCAGCAAGGATCCGTCTAATCCCCCACATGTTTTTGGACCTAAACTCAGGATTGGCCAGCTTAAATACTTTATCAATTAAAGAATGAACAAAAATTTTTTTTGGCTAACAGGATTATGAGAAAAAAAATTTAACAAACGTCCAGAAGAAGATGGTTTTTATGTAAGTCAATTACACGTGAAGAGTCAGGAATGCGTGTGATTAAGATGTCTAAAAATGGTATAGAGTTGTTTGTCTCTCTCTCTCTCTACTGTGAACTGTAAGAACAGATTATACTTTTAAAACAGATTCAACGTAGGTTCAATCTGTGATGTTTTTATAATATAGAAACAATCATCTTCATAACACACATAGGCTAATATGGAAATTCCACATTTCGGAATGATAGTTAAGTCCAACAATTTCAAAACCTTTTCAGCTACCCATGGAGAGAAAAAATCACCCATTGAGGTTCCTCATTTTTGCCTATTTACTTGGTTGTTGAAAGTAAAATAATTAGAATCAATTAGAAAATAAAAAATATCAATAAATTTTTCTTGTTGATGGCTAAAAGATTTATAAAATAGCCCAGTTTCTTTCTCAAACAACTTTTCATTAAGGAGGCTGGGGCGTTTGGTGTCGTATCTATTGAGGGGCCCCTGTGGGGTAATAGTCATACAAAGGATTCTTTGTAATATTTTTTTTATAATCATTTTGATTATATATATGTGTAAACAAAATAGCAATAATACGCGGAAAGTTATTGGGAAAATTGATATTAAAAAATTTATTAGTTTTCCCAAGGTACCTTGTGTAAAGATGACGGCCCTGCCACAATAAAGCTGACAACACTGTACTCTCTTGCTCTCATCTGCTATTATATACCTATACTTATGTTAGACTTAAGTTTTCATGCTTGTATGTTTATGAATGTACAGTGCATGCACACTTACAGTACCTGAACAAAACAATTCTCATGTTCGATGTTTTCCTCGCTATTTTCTCAAAATTTAACGTGTTGATCCTATTTTTTTTTTTAATAATAGATTCTTTATACTTTTAAGTACATGTACAAATTGAATGTGTGGGCCCACAGCTTTTTATTGCGGTACGGTAGTCTATTGAATTTCGGGTTCCGTAAGGTTGCGTGTTAAAATGACGAATTTTCACAAGCGATTTTCTCGAAAATGAATGTGTTGACCTACCTATTTTGTTTTCCTAAAAATATCTAGCAAACTTTATCTTTATAATCTCTGAATTTCAGACCTAGCTAGCATTTTATTCAAAATCACCCAAGCCTCCTTAAATTGAAGAGTACATTGGTATGGAGAGAGACAATATTAAAAGAAACTAAAGAAAAACTTTCTGAAACGATAATATTTTTTAGACGATCTCGGACGTCATGTGAGTTAATAATGGAAAAAGGAGACTTATTAAGAGAATTGTCGAAAAATTTGCAAAACTAAACTACTTAATTATAAAGGCGACCCAAGGAAGGAGACAATAAGTCTGATAGAATGACCAGCTTTATGAACTTTGACGAGTCCATAAACGTCAACAGCTCTTTTGACACAATTAATTAGCCGAAAAAGCACTCTGTTGCTCTCTTTTTTAGTGACCAACTCATAAAAGATAAAAATCCCCTGATAAAGATTCAACCTTGTTCATGTAATCAGTTTTGTAGATGATTATTGTAGAACATCCCTTATCCGAATTAGATACAAATATGTCGTTATGTTCTTTCAGATTTCTTCTGGTCAAGGTTAGGTCATTGCTAATAGTTTGGTCAAAGTAAGAAAGCTTCATGTTATTTACAATAAACTTTTTGAAAATGTAAAGACAAGAGTTTCTTATCTTTGAACAACAAGAATCTAATTTATAAAAAACTAAAGTTGATTTAGTGGCTTTCATAAAATTCACCGTCATGTCAAGTCATTGTTTTGGTGTTCATTATTACTATTAGAGTTGTGAGTGTTAGATTTAGTTAAGGAAAAAATTTATTATCGAGCTTGTGTAATAAACTAATACGAAAATGTTGAAAAATCCCGTAAGAAAACCTTTTTAAAGCTAATACAAAAGTTCTACTAAAAACTCTTTCTAACTTAACTAAGGATTTTTTCAGTTTGCAAATAAGAATATGAGCATATTTGTTAATATCCTTGATTTCAATGTTGAGAGCCTGTTCGGTCAATTTAAACGAATTTCTATTAAAACTAACACTAGAAGACACATTGTTAAAGAAATAACTTTTTTTGAGAGAATGTATGCTATGAGTACTATGTTTTGGAAAAATTTTTTTTCGTAACTATTCCTTATTATTTCTTTACATGTATATTGTACATTATCATACGTGTTATATGTCGTAAACAGTGTAATGTGTTCCCTTGGTTTTTCAACATCCTCGAATACCTTGCCTAATTTGATATACGTGCACCTTTGCGATACTTAGTTTGATTATGCTTCTACTTTATTATATATAGTTTTTACTTTTTTACATTCTATGATATTACTCCTGAAAGAAAAATTTTTTACTAAGCAATTTTTTTGGTTATTTTTAACCATGTACTAAGCTTTCTTTGCTT
The DNA here is from genome assembly GCF_000648655.2 of Copidosoma floridanum. The sequence continues at coordinate 634,599 of NW_019379709.1, forward strand.
TACTTGCAGTATTATGTGTTGTCCTAATAATTGCATTGGTATTCATGTAAAATTTTTTTTATATTATGCTATTTTTGTTATTTTTAATTGTTTAATTTTTGTTGTTGTACATTTTTATTAGTTGCCCTAAGGGTGACGTCAGCATGACGTCGAAATATCATCAGTTTTGTTAATTAGTGAAAAAAAGGAATGCTTCAACTGTTATTTTGTGTACAGTTTCATTGTTGATTATACAACTGTGGAGCAAGCGTGTAGATGAATTACCTTAACATTCAACTAGCCTAATACTGATTTTATTCAAAACAATTCTAATGTTTAAGCGTATTTGTTTTCATTCATTTCTACTCAGAAACATTTCTGAACAAACATCCATAGCCAAATAGTTGTTTTAAAATTTTTACCGTTAAATTTTTCCAAAGCAATGTCTTTAGCTACGGCTACTTTACTCAGAGACAGTCAGAGGCTTTTTAGATGAATTAAAGCTTAGCTATATCTTCCTATGTTATATTGAGAATATAAGGAGGAAAAGTAGTACAGGACTTATGGGAGAAATTAAGTTTTTACTTTTTTTCGTGGTAGAAAAGATGCTGAGTACAAAAAGTTATTGGATTACATATCTTGAAAATTATGAGAGTTAGGTTATAATTTTTTTCAAACGATGAAATTGATTAATTAGGCCGCAAACAGCGTTTTGAAGGTACGAAGTGGAGTTAACTCTACATTGAGCTACTCGTTTCTGCTGCTGCTACTATCGCTGTTGCGCCTGCTCAGAGGCAAATAAGCAGATGTTAGGTTAAACGGCACTTGGTATCTTTAAAAAGATGTTTTTGGCCTTAATAAGCGATTTCATTACATACAAAAAAAAAAACCTGACTTTTACAATATAAAAAATATGTGCTCCAAAATTTTCTGTGTTTAACACCTTTTCTACCACGAAAAAAAATAAAAACTTAATTTCTCCTATGAGGTCTGTACTACTTTTCCTCTTAATATCATATACATATCGCCATGTCACGTGGTACAGGCATATTCCCAATAGATGTTCCAAGGAGATTCAGCCTTTTACTCTTCTCCATTCTCGTATGTCCCCCTCCATCAATCACCAATCCTTTATCCATCTCCCTTAAAATACCTTGTTGTTCGTTTGATTTCTTGCTGTCTTTTTATATTTCATTAAATCCCCCTCCATCTCACTCCATCTTCTACCTATTCCTCGTCATTAAAACCGTTTTGTCGTTAAGGTGTTTTCCCGGAAGTTAATTTGGTTATCTTGAGGTCAATTTAAGGTTGATCTGTCATTGCTTGAGGAGGTGAAGGGGAGAGCTCTACTTCCTATGCTCCAATATAGAAAAGTTCGTAAGTTGCCAACTGTTAAGAAACAAATTTTATACTAAATAAATATTTTATTTTACTTTAATACGACAAAATTTGTGGCTGAAAGTGTTTGAAAATAAGTATAATATCAGTGATATTCAATAAATACGTTAACGTTGATAATAATCAATAATTTTTAAACAGTGGAAGGGATTGAAAATAAAGCTGTCAAGGGCGTGCCCACGCAACATTCTCCTGCTCCGCTGTAAGAAACATGACATCGTTCCAGCGCACATAAAGTATGCCAGTAAGAATTTTGTAAGCCTGTCATTTAAGAGTAACTTATGTAATAAGCTGTCTTCAGATTTGATTAAAGGACTGCAAGTGCGTTTCTTAAAATTTTAAATTCAAGATATTTCAATTCATATAAAATATTTAAAGACATTATTACATACATTGTATAACAAAATAATACAACACAAAATAGATTTAAAAAAATTACATCAATATTTAGTGAACGTTGACAAAAAATGTTTTAGATTAAAGAATCATTCAAAAATTGTACATAAACATAAGCTTATACGTTTGTATTCAAAACTAGAAACACATAAGCCAACATTTAAAAATAACCAAAAGAAATTTGTTTATCTTACACAGACAACCATACCAGAAGAGATTGCCCGAATAGTGTCACTTGGACAAGGTTTTAGTGAAAGAACATCAAATTTAACAAAAAGTGATGTTATTGATACATTTAAAAATTTAGAACATGGTTTAATAAATACAAGAATAAATGACAGTTCTAAAGAGTCAATAAGACAAACCATAAGTTCAATAGTAAATCTTAGCATAAAAAATAAAACACATTAAAATCAAAATGATCTAGTTTACAGTAAAAAAATCAATTAAACCAAACACTTTTTTAAAGATAATCAAGATTTAATTTTTCTAAAATCTGATAAGGGCAATACCTCTGTATGTATGGAAAAAGACAAATATATTGAAAAAATGACTGTGCTTGTGGGTGACACTGACACATATGTAGAAATAAAAAAGAATCCGTTAAAAGTTTTACAAAAAAAGGTACATGAACACTTAAAATATCTTAATGATAACAATTTTTTAAAATACAAGTCTTGCAACATACAAATTACACAAACATATACACAATTAGCCAAAGAATTTAGATTCCCAAAAATACATAAAAAAGATTTTCCTGTAAGACCCATAATTTCACTAACCAATAGTCCAACTTACATACTTTCAAAGATACTATATGATCACTTACAAGTATGTATACCAAAATCAAAATTCCACACCAACAATAGTTTAGATCTAATACATAAAATTAAATCTTTTAAAATACCAGATGATTATGTGTTGGTGTCCCTGGACGTTACTTCACTATTTACTAATGTATCGTGTGATTCGGTTATGAAAAGCCTTGAGAGACGTGTAAAACACATTCGTCGTGCAAAAATTCCGTTTAATGATATCATAGAGTTAACGAAGTTTCTATTTGAAAACACATATTTTACATTCAATAAAAAATTTTATCAACAAATATTTGGTACCCCAAAGGGGTCACCAATTTCTCCTTTTTTTGCGGAATTGGTGCTTGACAACTGTGTGAATGACTGTTGGAGGATTTTAAAAAACAAACATAATGTAGAACCNCATAGAGTTAACGAAGTTTCTATTTGAAAACACATATTTTACATTCAATAAAAAATTTTATCAACAAATATTTGGTACCCCAAAGGGGTCACCAATTTCTCCTTTTTTTGCGAAATTGGTGCTTGACGACTGTGTGAATGACTGCTGGAGAATTTTAAAAAACAAACATAATGTGGAACCGCTCTTTTATTTTTTATACGTTGACGATTCTATTACTTGTATAAGAGAAAAAGATATTGACCTTGTGACCAAAGTTTTTAATAGTTATGACGTAAATTTAAAATTTACACATAAAGTAGAAATAGAAAACCAAATTAATTTCTTAGATATGACGCTAATAAGACAAGAAAATAAAATCATAACTAATTGGTACAGAAAAGAATCGTCTACCAACACACTCTTACACTATGAATCAAATTATACACCGCAGCAAAAAAACAATATAATTTACAATCTAGTAGACAGGGCGATAAAACTTTCTAAATGTTCATTCCATAGTGAAAATATAAAAATTGTAAGACAGATGCTGCTTGAGAATGGCTATCCAAGGTACCTTATCAATAAACACATTAAGATTAGACTTTGTAAAACTAATAGTGCTACAATAAAAGCTACAGAACGTTTGCATTTAAATACCACTATTATAAGTTTGCCTTACTTTCCACAAAACTTTGACAAAATAAAACGATATTTAAGAAAATTTAATGTACAAGTAATTCCCAGAATAAACAAAAAATTAAACAATATTATACAGTTTGGAAAAGATATCACTGAGACTTTGGATAATACAAATGTTGTATATGAAATCTCGTGCAGTGACTGTCTAGCAAAATATACAGGTGAAACGAAGAGAGCGCTAAAAGAGATAAAACAAGAACATCAAAACAACTATAAATCAGAATCGGTAGTAACTTTACACCAAATCTCTAATGATCATAATTTTGATTGGGATAATATCAAAATATTGGACAAAGAACCAAATTACAACAAACGTTTGATCTCTGAAATGCTTTACATTACCTCCAATAGTCACAATATAAATAAACAAGAAGATGTACATAAGTTAAGTCGCACTTATCGAAGTTTTTTCAAATCCGTACGGTTCTAGAAATAAATGTATATTTCTAGAACTAGTTCGTTAATAAGTAAGACATTTAAACTGCAAATTTCAGTCATTGAATTGCGAAATTTGTATGTGCGTATATATGTGCCTGGCTATAAAAGCGATGGTCATTACAATGTGGGCGCCTTTGCCATTTTGACTTGCGTGTGAGTTATTTGCTCGACACGTTAAAGTTTCCTTCACGGTTTTTAATAAGGTATTCCGTTTGTTATTTTTACACTATATGTATCCATATTTATTAGTCATTGTAAAATTTATTATTATTGTTAATAAAGCCTGAAGAGGTCAACACTCCAGTCGACGAAACGTCGCTAAAAGAAAAACCAAGAGTCTTGTTATTTGCTCCAAAAGATCAAGAAAAATATTACATATAATAATTTTGTAATTATATGACCTGCGTGCGAACGATGACAATGCTGTCATGCTACCCTGAAATTTTGTGTGGCTATAGTTAGCAACAATACATCAGCTGTTTGCCATTCGTTTTTTTCTCGATGAGTTGTTTACTGTTTAATGTTTACTCTTAACCTTACATTATGATTAATGAGCGTACAAAAAGAAAAAAATTTCAAGTGGAAGAGTAGGAATGTTAGTGAAAAAGTATATTTGTAGCGTGCAAAACTTAGTGCCTCAATGAAGAGAAAGTGGGAGCAAGCCAACACTGACTCGGACAAACAAATTGACTAGGAGCAATGCTCCCCGAAAATAGATCGATGGATCGTTGATATCGATATTTTTCGAAATGCTCTGCTATTCTCTTCGTGTAAAAACACAGTTTTCTTAAAAAAGATTGAGGATGAGAAGCGTTACGGATTATTAAGTATTTTCAGTATTCGTTGTGACGGCTATCTCCTCATCAACAAAGTACCCACCAGTGAATACATCTTATAGCAGGCAGAGGGAAAACGTAGAGTGTAAACAGTAAATTGCAGAGCTTCTCAAGATCAGCTGTTGCAACTTGCACTTTTTTTAGTCAAAATTTTTGAAGTTTTAAACTAAATACTGTGATATTTTTTCTGACCACGAGATGCTGAAATGGGTGGCACTCATTTAAATGAAGTATTAGTTAAGCTCAATATCCTATTGATAGAACATCATCTTTTCAAGAGGCATGAACCAATTGTTGGTAAAATCATCTAAAATGTCGCTGAGAACCGTTGTCATAATGCTATACAACTTGAGAAGCAGTTGACTCTCCAAAATATGAATAAAACAAGCCAAATACTGTCAATATTTTATGAATTCTTCATCATCTTTTTTTACTGTCATTGTCATATTAGAGCGTAGAAATATTCTTAACTGACTACGATGGATTTATATTTACGATTCTCTTACATCTACGATGTGCGATAATTAGGTAGTATTTTTACAATTTACAACTAACGTATACTGAATAATATTTTTAATGATAAAAATGATCAATTTATACCAAGGATAACAAAGTAGTTTCATATGCAGTGTTCTTGGGCAGATCTTTACTGACTTATGAATTCTCCACACACTCATAAAATTGTTTTATAAAATCTGAGAGCTTTTTATTTTCCTATTTTTAACAGGCCGACGCATTTGGATACAAGTTTTATAGCAACAGATTCCAGTTTTGCTGATATTAATGGTGATCATCTTTGTATGGACTTGGAACAGAGTGCATTATCAACAACTAACGACAGTACTTATCCGATCTCTCTTTTTCTTATTGCACCTTTGACAATTTCTGATCTTACTCAGCCTATTGAGGCACCAGGCGTAAAATCACACAAGCCACTGAGGACATTTGAATTATTGTCATCAATTTTTAGTAATAATTTATCAATAAATCATCCTTTACAGGCGATTCCCATTTACTCCGTACACAGGGATGGCGTAAGCTTGATGACAAGTCACAATTATCCTTTTGAGCAGAAGAAAAAAAAAGTAAGGATTGCAGTGTCGTATGATGTGGCATATAGAAAGTGTAGTTTAGGCTGAAATTATGACTGCCTCAACAGGTATGGTTGTCTATTTGGTACGTACAGCCTTAAAATTTTGGATTATGGCAGCATAAATCGAAAGTGCAGAAAATGCGATCTTGGGTACTCTGCGTCTGATCATGATTGGTGGCTCAATTTTTATAGATGTGCTAAGCCAATGGAGAATGATCTTGCAGTTGAACTTGTTTGCCATAGTCAAATATTGGAAGAATTTAACGTTGGAGTTGGAGTTTTTAGTGGAGATAACAACAGTGCCTGCATAGCAAAATTTAGAACTCAAAGCGACCATGATATAATAAAATTGTCTGACAGTAATTATGTGTCCAACGGCATCTCAAATCAACTTTTTAGCATGCAAAAGCAGTATATAGCAGGTGCTTTTCATATGCTGTTGCTTTATATGTAGGGGATACTGAAAATTTACAAGCTGCTATTTGAAGTATTCCTTCTCATGTTTTTAACGAACGTGATAGCTGTGTTACATGGTGTGGTTGCACACGAAAAAAAAGAAAATTATCAGCATTCTCCGATTCCAGGTGGATTCACCAACGCGTTTTTGCGACTTCTGCTCACAACATTATTCGCTAAGATCGCCAATATTGCTGGTAAATTCGCATATGGATCATTAACTCATAGAAATGAAAATTTAAATCAAGTAACAACAAACAAGTGTCCAAAAATGAGAAGCTACTTGAGAAGTGCATCTGCAGATTATAGGTACGCTTCTGCCATCTGTAATATTAACCTGGGAGAGCGCTATCTTGAAGCAGTGACAATACAATTTGAATTTATCCCCCTGTACTAAAAATACATTGAAGTTTAACGCAAATTCCGATAAAAGGAAAAATAAACTTGCTGCTAAAATTAATACAAAAGAATTCAAGAGCCAACGAAAGCTGTTACATAACACAACAGAAATACTCTCAAATATAGAAAAGAAGACAAAGAAAAAAGAGTGATGTACGCACCTGCCACGGAATCCTCGGACCAAGGGTTCACTACCAATGCCTCAACTCTTTTCCGTACACTTGATGAAGTCAAAATCAACGGTGTTCATCTCGTTCTTTTTAATCTTGGAACCACTGGAATAATGAAATCGTCCAAAATTCTCCAGATAGGCGCTGTTTGTGGGACAAAAAGTTTCGATGTGTACACAAATCCAACTGCATCTATCAATCCAGTAGCTAGTGGAAAAAATCATCTTCGAAGTATTTATTAGAGGAGAGCTATACTATAGGTGTAATAAAGTTGTAATCATGCCTTTAATTTAGGCTTTAAAATCATTAAAAGAATTTTCGATTTCCTGCGTAAAGATGTGTGTGTTTGCAAACACACGATTGCAATTTTGATAAAGCCCCTTTATTACACAGTCTCTACAGAGTCTGTGAAGCTCTACATTGATTCTTAGTCAGAAGAAGTGCAACAAAAATTTAGCACCATTAAACGACATTATTACGAGCACCATAAATAGGAGACTCGTATTAGTTAACATTTCTTTCGACTCTTTAGTAGATATTTACATATCGAAAGGATCTCAAGGAATATATTCCTTGTTTTCGATAAAATTCAACGAGAAGCCACGAGTTTCAAGTTCCATGGCTGTGATTGAAAAAGTCATTTATTTTTTAAATAGCATCATTATTGTTGAAAGTGAGCTGTAACTGACTGAAATTTGTTTTACCTAAGATTAAAATTAAAGTTGTATCATGACACTAGCACTTACTTAGATTTTGCTGTGATTAAACTATACTAACGTATTTACATGCATTTATTCATATTTTACTACGTTTCTTTTTCTAATCAGTATTATTATGTAAGGAATTGATAGATCTCATGGTTTAATATGTTGTGCAAAAGTATTATTTCATACAGATAATTCTTAAAGTTCATACAAATTGTAGATGTTGAAGACAATAAATAATGTTAATAAAGTCATCTTCACTTTTCATCACGAACAATTGAGATATACACATGCATTAATGCGAACTTTGAAATTTTTCTATTGTATATTTTGACATTTAAATAACTGATTGTAAAAACATGTTAAGAATGCATTATATAGTAACACATTTTTTTACTGTACATATTTTCATGTCTGACATGTTTATTACAAGCTCAAAGAATAATAATTTTTTAAAGAATTATATTCGTTCATAATTTTTGTGAATACTTTTAAGTTAAGAAGATGTTAGACCATATTTAATAATTCTTTAAACGTGATGACACTTCTCAAAAAATTAGTTGGAATCATTAAATTAACAAGAAGAAGATTGTACAAGAATTTCGAGTTTTAAGTAGTGTGCCTGCTTGGAGCTCTGGTGATGTTGCCTTTTCTAGTATGTTCACTTTCTGATACCTTCATTTTCACCGTGAATTGTGGTCTTTCTATTGTAATATGTCTAAAACCAGCAAACAAAACCTGAAAATTCTATACTAACATAAAACGTATCAAGTACAAAATTATATTATTTTTTTATGAGCTTCTCATTATTAGAAGCACTTTGAACCACAAGTCTTATAGTTTTTTTTGAGAACCACCGTAAGAGGCCATGCAAAAAAAAAGTAAAAATTTATTACTCGGCTCACAGTGATTAGATCAGTAAAAATTTGGTACACTGATTATTAGTTTCACCAAGATTGTGAAAAAAAAGTTTTATTGATTTCTTATCACTTTGCCCTAACGACAGATCAACATTAATTCCATCAAAGTGAATTGCATGTGCAGTTAAACCACGGGTCTAGAAGTCTAGATGAATTTTAAGGGCCTAACAGTTTGAGAAATAATTGCAGTTAGTTTGGTAGATGATTTAATTGCGCTAATTAACTTGAGTGTCGCACAAGAGACCTCAATATATTTTTAAGACGTCTTAAACTTGTAAAATTTTTTAGAATGATATTCTGTCATAATAGAGAAAAATAAATTTTCGTGTACCATATGAATAATTTATTTCAAAAGAGTTGTACCCAGTAAATTTATAAATTGTGAATTTTTATATGTCTTTTAAATTATCTCACCTCAAAGATCACTCTTCATATTAAGTACAAATTTGTTTAATTTCATTTACTGTAAATTTCTATAAGTCTTTTTAAATGTTTTGAACCTTTGATTTTTTTATAACAATGTATGCATAAGATTTTTTAAAATTATGTTCCTTTTAATGTATCACAAAATTTTGTGCTAAAATAAGTACAACTTTANTAACTTGATGAGGTGTAAAACTTCACCAATATTATTTTTTATTTTATCGGAAAATTGATACAAACATTATCGTCGAATTAGTACACTCCCTTAAATGTCGCTTCGTTAATACTATATCCCCATTTTATCTTCTATCTGTCTTTTTAAATGTTTTGAACCTTTGATTTTTTTATAACAATGTATGCATAAGATTTTTTAAAATTATGTTCCTTTTAATGTATCACAAAATTTTGTGCTAAAATAAGTACAACTTTAGAAAGATCGAAAACGTATAATGATTTTCAATGAACCCTTATATGATCTAATAATTTTTCAGAGTTCGAAAATTTCATTTTGCATACATTGCGAATATAACATAACATAAGTAACAAACTTAATTTTTCAGTTGATAACATTGATTCATTGTAATTTTTTTGTATTAATTTCTATTCCATTTGCAAGAAAAAAATTTTTTTTAATGTAATAAGCAAATAAATATGTTTTTTTCTGAATTTTTTATTTTTCAAAATCAAATTTACAAAATTTGCAAATTTATAAGTTATGAATAACATTGTAAGATATAGAACGTTTGTGTACGGATCTAAATTTTTCTACTCTTAGACATTTTATCAAACATTTCTTCATAAGGATTATGTGGATAAATAAGTATCTGAATTTTGTGGAATTGTTGAAAAATTTCGTATTTTAATAAGGTTTGCACCAAACAACATTTTGTACTTCAAGTTTTATTTCATCTTTCATTTGAATGGAAATATTACTCAGATTTTTATATCTTAAAAGGGCAATATATAACTGTCCAAGAGAAAACAAGGTTTTCTAAAATATAATCCTACAGAATCAAGATTTTGACCTTGAGATTTGTTAATAGTGATAGAAGAAATTAACACAAAGAAAGATTGTTTTTTATACGAAATAAAAAAAAGTGATCATAAACTACTTGTACTAAGTGTTATTTTTTGTATAAAAACTTCATGTCTTTATTAATAACGTGTTATTATTTCTGCTTTTATATTATATTTGAATAACTTTATTACTTTTAACTTTGTACCATTATAAAGGCTATAAATAATACTCAAGTTTGTTAGTAACGTAACTAAAGCATTAATTTTTTAATTTAGTTCGTGTGGTGCAAGTCCTTCTCAAATATTATCTAGAAATTCTATTAGAAAGTGTATGTTAATATTATTGTCTATTTAATCAAATTATATATGACTAGCATGGTCCAGTCTGTAATAATGTATTTATGTATAATGTATGTATAATCAATTTATGTATTCATTATGGCACTTAAATATTAAATTATTTATTTAAGAACTATGAACACAAATAAAAATCTTCAAACATACATTGTTTGTTTTCCCTTGTTCAGATATTTTTTAAGAATCAGTTTTTCCATCACCAATATCTAATAAAAACGACAAAAATTTTTGTCTATTGATCTAATATTCTTTTAAAATGTAAGATTTGAAACGGATACCAAATTTTTAAGTATTCAATAGTCTCTTCTGTTATGTTAAGTTTATGACTATGTTGAGCTACAAGTAGAATTTGACGAAAATCACCTCTTGAAAAAATTAGTTAGATTCCAAACGGAGTGTTTGTATTACACAAATCTCTTATAGTTATATCAACTATTTCTAAGGCTTTTTTTGGTATCATAAAGAATTTTCCCTTAATTGTGAAATAAACTTCACATAATTATATATCATCAGATTCGTATGCCAAAAAAAATTACTTTCCATGGAATTTAAGTTTAATGGTAATCTAAAAGCTGAGGCTCTTCATTTCTTTTAGCCATAAAATCGAAGCTATACCTATCCTGGTTATAGATAAAGTTTTTCTGTTTATTGAAATAAAATATTTTCTTAACGTTTCACACCAAAAAGTCTTACCAGAACCGCCAGGACCGTCAATAAAAAGATATTTGTTATTTAATTTAGTAACATCTTCAAAAATAAATTATTGATCATTATTTAACTTTGAAAACATTAAATTGAATTTCGCTTTTCTTAATTATACTTCTAATTGTGTCGTAAGCAAAATTTTTTTCTGTGTGTATGTGTGTGTAATTAGTTCTGGTACACTAAAATCTACGCAAGATTTCTCATTAAAACTAAAAATTACATGTAAATGTAAAAGGGCTGTATTTTCATTATCTTTACAATCTTCAACGAAAAACTTTTTAAAATGAAGCTAAGTTGTATTTCTTTGAAAATTTTTAGATATAATAAACCGTGAAAAAATTTACGTTATTCAAATGGTAACACAATGTTACTAGCTTTTTAAAAAATATTGCTTATTTGTGAATCATTTTCTACTAGTTCTATAGTAAAAGCTGTTTAGCTGTGTCTTTAAATGTATCACAAACAATATTATAGAAAATTTTGATTCAGAAAATGATGTTTACCTTGAACTTTGTTTAGTGTTTATTGTAAGTAAAATGCCTCCTAGTATTTTGGAGAAGCAACACTTTATTATACCTATAGTAATGTTTTTTTGTAAATATTCTGATTTTTTTTATTTTTTCATTATATAAAATATTTAATATTCTAGAATATTAACGTACCCTATAGATTTTGCGAGATTATTTTTTTTTTTTATTGAACCAGGCTATCAATGGAGTTTTTCAAGTATAAACTAATTCCTCTACCTTACTTTATTCGAAAATTATTTTTTGTTTATTTTCTAAATAAACTAGCTACTAAAATACTGAATTATTTCTACCACAAAGAGAAAATTCTTGTAGTCTCCATGCTGCTTCCATGGGACTTAAGGAACGTCTATTGAATTTTTTTATCGAATTTTAGTAACTTCATTATTTTTAATCTTGTGCCATTACAGAAATTATCTAATGACTCCAATTTTTTATTAACATAACGACTGCTCTAATTTTATAATTAACTTGATGAGGTGTAAAACTTCACCAATATTATTTTTTATTTTATCGGAAAATTGATACAAACATTATCGTCGAATTAGTACACTCCCTTAAATGTCGCTTCGTTAATACTATATCCCCATTTTATCTTCTATCTTCTTTAAAACCTTATTATTTAAAGAATAATAATAAGAAATGCTCGCCCTCCTCATTCTATTTCGACGCTTTTCTCCCCCTCCCCATCGGCCCTCTTTTGCCACCCCTCAATTTATTTTTACACCTGCTTGCCTCCCCCTCTTATTCTCTTTCCATGCTTTTCTTGAGTGATTTGAACATTTTTTTTTACATAAAACACTTACCTCTAAGTTATGTATTTTTGTACAAAATCAATGTTTTCAGATGTAGGTAATTTAAACTATTCACAAAACTTATTCTTTATTGCAAGAATTTGGCTTATGTAAGAAAGTGCATAATTTTTTTGATTAAAAATAAAATCTTATGTAAAATGGGTTGTATATTCATTGCAAATATTTTAACTAAAAAGATTTTCTAAAAGTAATAACCATGCAAAAAATTTTCTCAATTGATACGGCAACATGATGGTAGTAGCTTCTTTGAATGTATCGTCAATTTGAATAACACACTCCATCAATCCCACTGTTACAGTAGTATCTTTAATTGTCTTGTAAATGATTCCATTGCATGTTCCTAAATCCTCTAATGATATCACACCATTAACTTAATTAAATTTTAATTTCAAACAGAAACGTAACGTTCATTGTCTTTTGGAGAATTAATATTGAATCTTTCAATAGCAGTGTTAAATGAAATTAATTAGTATGACGTGATTTCTTGAATAAATTAAGGTGGTTCCTATGGTTAAGAAAATGAATAATGATTGGTATGAAGATAAAATAACTGATTCTTCATGATGCCCCGAGTAAAACTGAATTTTTTAAAATTTCTTGACCTTCTAGTTTTGTAAACATAATAGTTGAAAATTAGAGATGATAACATAGGCTCTTATGTAAGTACCGTAAAATATAATTTTTAACACTAAATAACTTTTACACGTTATACGAGACTTGTCATGTGTGTACAGAAAGTTATAACGAATACAGAGGAAAAAAATACTTCAATATTTACTGAATGGTTGTTGTGTAAAACTACTTTTATTAACACACTGTTATGTTCTGCATTTACATTCAGTCAACGTGGCAATGTCTTAACTCTCAAGCGCAGCGAGCATGCGTCAATCAGGTGACCCAGCTTGCACGTTAACCTAGCTATTGCTTCTGCTGGATAAGTGTGACGTTGTCACGTTTCCGTTACGTGTTCTCTGTCTTGCTTGCACGAATCACTCTTTCTCTCTTTAGCCATAGGAATCACCTTAAAGTATTTTTGGGGATTGGCGCACAGAGCGAGTGGTTATATGTATGTATACACCAGAACGGCTCTGTCCTCTTGCAGGCTTCGTGCGTCAACCCTCTGCTAATGTATTATTATTATTTGCGTAGGCTTTGAGGTAGGAGGCGAAAGGTATTAAATAAAAAAAAGTTGTTTTTAATTTGTTAGCATAAATAGTATAAGTGATTATAATAATAATAATAAAGATTTAATAGGTACCTATTACATCAGTTACAAATGGTTGTTATAGG
>NW_019379709.1:648603-674549 GCF_000648655.2 Copidosoma floridanum
TGAGATTTAAACTTTTTTTTAAAATAATTTAATCTGTATTCTGAAAAAAGTAAGACAGTCATGTAGCGAAGATAACTGTAATTAACAGTAGTTATTCACATGCTGTTAAAATTCTTTATAAACTCTTATACTAACTCTGCTGTAATGCGTTTTTCATGCATTATTTCTTAAGTATTTTCTTCTGCATTATTTACAAGTTTTATTGCGCTCCAGGTTATGTACATGTAAATGAAGCTGTAAATGTATTAATTTTTTAATTTTCGGTCACAGATAAGCCAACGTACAATTTTACCCTACGTTCTCTCTCTTACTTGGCGTATGTTATATTTTTTTTTACAACTATAATGCATATACTACATTAAAAAAATTTGCTATTCTTATTTTATATGAATTTTGAATTATTCAGTAGTTCCAAAAACAAATGGCCAAAATTTACACTTAAGTAATATCATGGGACTAAAGTTATTCAATAAATAGTGAAGATTTTTTATTTGTTTTGCTCAATATTTTACATTATAAGAAAACATTTTTACTCAATAATCTCATCATAGAGAGCACCCTTGTATTGTTACTGATTCTATTTTTAGTAAATATGTTAAGTACAGGCTTGTTTATTATCAATCCTCTTTATCCACCAACAATAGAAGTGCATTGAAACAGTAGAAAAATCGTGTAGTGGGCAGTGGGGGGGGGGGCAAGAAAAATTGTATATAGGGACAGTGTAGGAATAATGGTGGGGTGTAATAGGGGGCAGTGATGGTCTTTTGAGGGCAGTGGAAGCAGTGAAGGGGCAGTGGGAGTTATGTGGAACGTCCTACACATTTGACTATATAATATAAGAGGGTATATATATATATGGAGAGAGAGAGAGAGGGACAAAGAGAGAGAGAGTGCCGTAGTGGTGGGGTGAACAGCAACAGAGGAACGGACCAGACTTTCCGTTGCACGTTTCTCCTCATGCGGCTGTTCACTACCTGCCATAAGATGTGTTACATCGATAATAAAAGGACTATTTTTTTAAATATTTGATGCATCGTAAGAACTCATTATAACGTACACGTAGAGCTTATGATGGGCTAGCAAACGTATAAATGATTTAGATGTCCACACACAGAGAAAAAAAGAAAAAATTCTCAGTCTACTCATAAGTATAATACTAGTATGTATTTACGTAAAGTTAATTTAATAATAGTAAAAAGTATTGATAAATTTAATTCTATATCTTATTAAATACATTCATATTTGACTATGACTTATAAAACTCGTGAAGCACAGACGGGTAATAAGGCGTATTTTTCATATGGTAGACTACAAAAATAGAAAATAGAAAATAGAAAAGAAAATTTTTGGATATAGAATACTATGCTGGAGATGGAAGGCATAGTGAATTGTTGTTAAACAACTATTGATGGGCTTGAATATTTTTTTATGTTATTGTTTCAACATGGCTGTATTAGATAAACCATATATTAAAATAGTAACAATTTCTAGTACATATCAAAATTTTCGACAATGTTTACGTAACATGGTTTTATATTTGATGTACTCAACTAATTCGTACTTTCAAAAGCTAAAAAAACTTGCAACTAGAATAAGAAATGCGGAAGAGAACAACGTATAACTTCCCAACGTAAAGGAATCACAGTATAGTTAAGAGTTATTACTATTTTTTTATAGGTAAAACGATATGCTAGTTATAAAAACTGATGGAGCCTTGACCTTATTAAAAAGGTGTTTTAACGTTTAGCATGTTATGTCTCATTTTGTCAGATTCGCTTTACCTACGCCGACTTTGAAACATGGAGAATAATCTGCGTACTTATCGAGTGCACTCTTCCGACCTTTTTTTAACAGTCCTTCCCGAACTAACTATATAATAGTGTGCTTGCTTAGCTCAAGCCAGCCCCGCTTTCAGTGCATTCGCTGTTATTTGAGGTACCCTAGAAAACACAACAATGCCCGTTCTATAACTCATAATCATCTTAGAAATTAATTTCTTAACGCTACTATTGTAAGTATGAGACCATTGCATATGGCATTGCATATTAATTTTATTCACTATCTTATTTACAACATTTATGAAGAAAATGGCCAATAGAGTTACGACTAATAGTCGATTTCCATGTTTTGCGTTTAAGGTAACAGAAATTTCTACTACAGTCTTATTACATGCTGCGTACACCCACAATCAGCCATAAAGTTGGCAATTTCCCCTTCTGTAACCTATCTTTCTACAATTTTAGCAGTAGGTAACAATGGAGTAATCTTTTCGCCAACAGCCTTGCTGCTCTACTGCTGTACTTGTTCTGAGATTCTCTTTTTTCCTTTTACGTTGTAATACTTTTGAAATACTTGATTTTTTGTAGTGAAGACAATATTGTAACTATTGCAACAAAAATTTTAATTTTAATATGTGTAATAACAAGAAAAAAATAAAAAATGTCTTAAGATACGTAAATTTAGCCTTTAAGCTAAAATACACATATTTAAAATGCGTGGCGCATTGAAGCAACTTGCTAGCTCAAAATATCGATGAGCAGTTTTCTCACATGCTCTATTTTATCCCAATACGCAGAGAAGGATCGACGTTCAAACGCCATTTATCACGCCACTGTCGGGGATTATAACAGTGGTGGAGAAGGACGTGGAAATATTATGAATAACTAATAATTTGCGTACGTTAGTGGCACGTGAGATGAATTGACTGCAGCAAGACTGAGTGATATATGCACTCTTTATACTACTAATACTGTGCAGCACCGCATGATATCAATTTTGACTAGAAATAAAAGCTTGAACAGCCAACGCATTGGCTCACGTGCCCTACCGTTAAGATGTTATCATACGCAGTGACATCTAATATATTAAAGTTGCAATGAAAGGTTTTTTATTATCAATATCATATATTACAGATTTACCTTATAGCGCATACTACGCTGGCAACGATTATCTCTTCTATTTAGCTTGCACTATGGCAAGGGATTCAATGTTTCTTTGCACCTAATACTCGCGTGGCTCTTAGGTATCGTTAGGGAAGTGGTTAAGGGGGCACAACTGCTCGTTGATCACTAACTACTATAACAAATGCACGAAGTACCTACCAGATCCCTGCTCGATGCAACGATACTTGCCATGACGTCACATTCTCTTCACCAACGCCACATATAGCAATCCACATTGAGGAGATATATTACGCTACCATTGAGATCCTCGATGCTGACAACACGTTTTGAGAGAGCGTATGATACCTCGAATTACCGTGTAACAATACATACATATGGGTCATTCTATCGAAGGCGGCATATTTTATGTCATACTTAGTTACAACATCGTTCAAGGAGATATTAATCTGAAAACTATTTAAGTTATTCAAGGGATGTTAACTGCTCAAGTTACAGCAGAATTAAGATCACCATAAAGTATTCCTTTAATTTGAGATACAGAAGAAAGACTAAACTAGCATGTCAGGCTCGTGTCTAACACATAAGTTTACAGTTTTTACTACACCACGAATCAGAATCCGTAAATTTAAAGATTCTGTATCCCAAAAATAAAAAAGTAAGAGTCCGTAATGCTAAGGAATATTATGGTTTTTTTTTTAATGTTCATTTATCAACTTGGAAGGTGACGGGTTAAAATGAAACTATTTTATACATGATAATACTGCAGGGGTGAAGTTTACATTTAATTTCATACGTTGCAATCTCGATTTTTTGACGCATTTGTAAGAGACCGTAAGGATGTTTATTTTTAATCTGTAACGCCAAAGGATGTGATGTATCTTTTCAAAACGTTAGTTATTTACTCTAATGATAGTAGGTTCAGATACAACTGTTAAGTATATGATAGAAGCGCAAGCATGACGTTTATTTTGCGTTTGGTGCTTTGCAATCTCAATTTATAAGAGCCCATAACACTCTATTTTTTGCTATGAGCCAGTAACGCTATCCTGCAATGATTCAAAACGTATCTTTTCTTTGTTTAATGTTGGATTATCACTTTGGATGGTAGATTGTACACATGTCAATAGTAACTAGATAATATTAATGTTCAAACAAAGTCATATTAATAATGACAGTACCATTATTTCGTTTGTAATAAGATTTTATTAGAGTCCGTAACGCTCCTAGTTTTTAAAATTAACCAAGAAATATGTTGCAAAAAAATTTTCTCGTCCAGATCTAGCAATGCCCAAAAAGTTTCAAGTTATTCCAGTAACGGAGAACACGAAAAAAATACTTTATTAAACAACATTTCAGGTTCTTGTTTATTTCGTTCCTTGAAATATGCTGAATTTCATAGAACGGCCTATATACACACAATATACAGTTATATGGTTAGCCTGTGCTGGGCAATAAATTTGATACCCATATCGCTGACGACAGTCGGGCTCGAAGCTCGGTGGTTTGGTGATGAAAGTTGTGAGCCCTCGCGTATATTTTATATCTTCATAACTTTCGTTTGAGGGTTAGGATCGCTCCCTTGACTACATATGGATATGAAAAGTTTGATAGTCACATAAGCAAAACCTCAGTATAGCCAAGTGTAGGCAAGGCAGCCAAAGTACAGCTGTAGTAGAGCATATATACCTATAAGTATATATGTATACCTATCAGAAGTTTATGCGTACGTTTGGTGCATATACTGTGTTTGTTATTTTATTACCGATAGTGGGAAAAATATACGAGCACTTGAAAAAAATTATCAATACTTTTGATAAGAATCTTCAGAGGCAGTAGAAAAAGCCAGTTTATAATGTACTTGGACGAAAAAAAAACTTATTGATTGTACTTACGGAAGTCAATTGTAATTATTCATTTAATTATTTTTAAGCTGTTTCAATTTGTATCTTTTATAGCTTAAGAAACAAGAACTATTGAATGCAAAGAATCCTAATCTTAGTGATTATTATACTTGATATTATTCGTTTTTTTAAATCTGTACAATTCGAGCGACAAGAAAATGGTGACTTGTACAGCTGTATGGATTACTGACTCATAACCGTTTGGAAGAAACGTGTTTCCTCTTTCTTTGCAAATACCTCAAGAAAACGCTTTGCTCTCAGCAGTTTGCAAAGTGGCATTCAAAAGAAAAGGAAGTTTTCCACTAGTACCTCATAATGTGTCTCTTAAAATATTTTTATTTTCGTCGGAAAATGCAAGTGTAACTCAGATTGTGATTCTATTCTGTAAGAGCTTATATTGAAAAAAAAGAACTTAAAGGAAAAATTTTTTGAGATTTTGGAAGGCTTAAGGTAGAAATGAAGGTATTATAAGATTTAGCAGAGTAAAATTCATCAATTTTAACATGTGTCATTACGTAGATTTCCGCAAGGGAGTACCGTAAGGTTTAAATTTCTTAATGACACTCAGATTTACATTAATAATAGCTTTGGTTTGGTAGTATATTTAAATATATATTAAAGAAAAATTAATCAAAATATTTATAGACCCTCATATGCTATGTATTTCTTGTTTATTTTATCTCGTTACATTTGTACTTGTACCTTTTATCAACTTATGGTGACATTAGCTGTAGTTACCCATCATATTTGATGGTTACGCTGATAGCGTCAGAGTGTATCTAGCATTCAGAAAAATAACTTGTTCTGAAATTTTTTCCGCAGCCTTTTTTTATTATTTCTTTGTTTTATCTATGTATTGACCGTAAAACAAAATTTTTCACCCTTCTTGTAACAACGGTAACTAACTGGCCAAAAGCTACATAGAATCGTTACTTTTTTATGCCAAGCACTCATTTGTTAATAATTTTTTTAATTTATCTCACATGACATGTCTATAAACTTAATAAAATTAACACTAAATTTTTTATTCATGTGTAATTATAGTGGTCGGAAAATTGGGAGCTAAAGAGTTATTACTCGATATTATTATGATTAATAGTATAATTAACTTCATTGTATTGATTCATTAATTGTAAGTTCTAACGATGAAATAATTTTTGTAATTCTTTTGGCTCCTAAATAACTTTTTCGAGATAAGAATACTAACCATAAAAGTGATAACAAGTGGTATTTTCTAAACTTGCGTATATTTGTTTTTTTTTAAACTTCCATTTAGATAAAGAACAATACTACAGCGCCTCAAATGAATTCGTAGGTGTGATAGTAAAGCAAGAGGTGAACCTGATAGTGGGCAAAAAAAAACGTGGTCGACCAAAAAAAATCAAGAATCCGGAAGAAATGCCAGTCCCTGATTCCGAAAAAATAGATAAAAATGGTGAGATTATAAAAAAGCGACGTGGTCGACCTAAGAAGATTCATCAACAACAAAAGCTAGCTGAACGTGAGACTAAAGAGCGTGAGCTTCAGCTACAGCAATCAAATCACCAGCAACAACATCACCAACACCAGCAGCATCACCAGCACTGTCAGCAATTCAGCCAACTTGGTGATGACTATGGTGGTATGTCCGGCTCTTTTACACCAACCACATTGTCATCATCCAAGACCTTTTCCAACTTGGTTTCCTATCATCAGCCTTTACCTGATTCTGTAGGTTACTATGGACATTCTCTGTCTGACGGAACCTATAATCTTGGCCAAACTAACAAGCAGCAGCAACACTACTGCCAAAGTCCAAAATCAACGGAACTTGGATATGGCCATACAGAACTCTCTTCAGAAATGAGCCCAGCTCTCAGCTCAGATAATAATTTAAGCAAAAGCATCTCACCTGATATTCAACAGCCTCCTGACTTTGATAGCTCAGGTCTACCCCAGCAAACTGCTATTTACAGTGCCACAGAACATGGCAGTCCTGCCAGAACATCTTTTACCAGTTACATAAGCTATCATGAGCAACAGCAGCATCAACATCAACAACAGTTACTATTACAACAACATGAACAGCAGCAATCTCATCAAGGCATATCCACACCTCTGAGCCAGACAACAGATGAACACTCGCACTCAACGCCACCACAGACGCACCAGCATACGCCAACGCACTCAATGTCACCACATCCTCACGAACAGTACTCTCAATGTAAGTAAATATATGTCTTTCTCCAATAATATAAGTCATATTAATAAATTTCAAACTCATACATGCATATGTAGATATATTTGCTGTGTCACGACCTGCATCAGTACCATTATTGACAAAAAATATTAATGCAATCGTTAGGGTGAACAAAGTAAATTGTTACAAAAAAAGTACATAGCCATGTGAAATAACTAAAAAAAAAATTTATCGCAAAGATATAACATATTTCCAATGTTCTGAATGTTTGTGGTCAGGTAAGATTTATTGCTTAATTGTTACAGTGAAAAAAAAACTTAGCCCTCGATCCTCGTGTTCTTTTTAACCAAAAAATTTAGCCAATCACTCCATGGAAACAGATAGCTTTATTGAATCTTCCTTTAATTATTATTAAATGCAAGAGAAAAGTACGTACAAAAGTAATGTACTTAAGAACATAGATTTTAAAGTAAAAGAATTTAACTTGGTCAGAAGTAACAATAATAAACAATACGTCATCTGTAATTATAGGTACACCCAAACTATAAACCTATTCTTACAGTTTACAAAATGCTTAAGGAGTTACAAAAAAACAAAAAAGAATTTTTTTGTATTTTGTTCCTTCATAAAAAAAGCTTTACTACGGACAAAAAATGACAGGAAAATATACTATTCTTTTGTGTGAGTGTGTGTGAGTGTAATTGTGTTAATGTATCACAACAGTTACATCTTATTATTTCTTTAATCGATTGAGATCAATCAAGGATTTTGTAAGATTCTCGTTACTGTTGCAAAAAAAAGTTAGTTCCGCTGTCTGCGTTCTTTTCAGTTAAGATGTCATTGAATTTTTATTTATTTATTTTTTTTAATTAATTTTTTCAATATTTTGTTTTTATCGTTGTAGAATAATATTTTCAGTTAGTATTCCTGACATAGACTCAATTATTTCACAAAATAACTTACTTCGATAAAAAAAATTAATTTAAATGGATGCTTGTTTATGAGTGTACATGTATGTATGCATGACCATACCACACGATCGCTAACTATGCATGCGATGTAAAACCTTTGTACTTGAAATAAAATGGTAATGCTGTCAAAAAATTATAATAAGTAATTAATAACATTTCAGCCCGAACAGTTATAACATAACAAGGCATTCGTTAGGTACAAAATACTCGTCATAACACAGTGACTGGAAGTAGCATGCAAGAGCGTGAAGTGGCTAATGCAATATTCAAAGTTTTTGGACAGATCTTCTACGGATACTACTCATACATGTAAAAGTCGTATGTTTCTAAATAGAAGTTAATAGTACTACCTCTATGGTCATTGCTCATTAAAATCCTTAATACTCTATATAACAGTTTGCTGCCAGTAGCCTACATTGTTTGTATAAATGTGCCAAACCTAAGTAAGGTAAATTTGTTATGTCTAATACTACCTAAATTCTACTTACAAGAAAGTACCATTCGATATCCTTTATCTTACATACAATTCAAGATCAACTCAAAGACATATACAAAACAGATATGTATGAGCGGTGCCTATATAAGACCTCTGTACGTAAAGATTTGAAAATTACATTCACCAATTTGCATGCTATTTTTAATTACTGTGCTGTAAAAAGTATTTTGTACCTGATAAAGGTCTTGTTATTTTATAATAGTATGGGCCGAAACGTTGTAAGTTATTGAAAATAAATTCTTGCTCAGCAATACCACCCAAATCATTGTTCTTAAAATTAATGATCGGCTACTACTCGATCCTTAAAATATTAAATTTATAGTATCAATTTACTTGTTAGAACAAGTAACACAATGATAGGATGAAATTAGCAATTAGTTGGAGGCAAATTAGAAAACAAATAATTTTTCTTTTTCTTTGTTTTTTTTTTTTTTTTTAATTTTACAAACTTTTTATTGGCTGTTGTGGGAACTTCATCAGCCTACAAAGATATATTACATATTATATCTTACACTTTATATCGTCTTACATATCATCTTATATTATATTACATATACTCTCTTTCATGAGTGGATTCTTATTTTTTGTGGTATGGATTAAGAACTCTTAGCATTAAGTCTAAATCTTCTTTTAGTCCAATTAAACAGTCACTTTCTAGTTTATCTGTTACAAGATCTACCGAAGAAGAGTTTGGAGAGCCAATTGAAGTACCAAAGATTTGTTTGCACTAATTGTTATCATAGGTAAAGTAGGTATTTTCAAATAAAAACCGTATGCAGTCTCCGATTTTTTCCATGAATATTTTGGGATTTAAAAAAAAAGTTTTATTACGTCTGTCGATACTATTTATTGCATGAGGGAAAATGCGTTACAAAATAATATAGCCACCCACACTGCGGTCTAAGCCGTCTCCTCAATCTCCTCTCTTACGCACTCCCTCTCACTCCATTTATCTTTCTCTTGCATGTACACTGCACGCTCCCTTCCTTCCGCTGCTATATAACATATATATTATACGTATGTATTTTTCTACGCTATGACAAAACTGATGCACTTGCTTAAGCTAAGGTATAGGTATAGAGATAAAAAATGAAAAGATAAACAACAGCTGTACCTATACTAGAGGCAAAGTAAACGTAATTATATTCTATACATACGTACGTGTTGTATGTCCCGGTTCGCGCGAGAATTCCAGTAAGAAACATGATAAGAATCGTCTTCCTTTCCTATTTATCCTTTTAAATATAAACTTACTCACTTTGCTTGGATCATAAATGTTAACGGACGATACAGCCACGTCACTTTTTCTCAAAACTTAACCTATCACCATACTCACTACTAAAGCTTATTGTTATTTAATGGTTAATGAACCATGAACTTTAAGCGAAGTAGTAAGAAAAATAGTATACATCACATGGGACGTCACTCGATAATCCACTCTGGTGGTTTGACCCCTTTATTTATCGATTTTGATGCTGACGCGTCAATCTCGATAAATCTTCTGCGTTATTTATTGACGCCTAAGATTGTATACATTAGATATATTTGAAGTTTACCTTCCAGTTAGCCTTCTTTCGATTTTTGGTATGGTTAAGACTTATGTAAGCCCTAAAGGCTGTTTTTGTCAACTTCGTTAAGTTGTAATATATTTGTTGGTAAGGTAGTTCGAAGTTGGATACCCCTTAAAAGGGCCGGTAAGCTAAGCTCTTTTTTGCCTGAAGTTTCCAGAAAACGTGACTGCCTAAATACCTCAGGGTGATTCTTTCTGGCCTGCTGTTGTAGCATCAGACTGATTGGAAGAAAAATACAACGTCTGTAGAGTTAGAAAATACGTAGGTATATAAAAAACTTTTTTTTTGCAGACTCCGTTGTTTCCATAATTTAAGGTGGGAAGAGTGGTTTGTGATGCTTGCCTGGTAGAGACGGTTCCGTTTGCTAAAATTAATGTTTTCTCTGTAGCTATTAGGTTAGCCTACCACAGACCTAAGGAAGGATCGATGATGTCTGGTTTAGTACTGAGAGTTGAAAGGGTGATATAGGGTCATAGGTTGCCGCGGCTCCCATTCTTGCAACGAAAAACTATGCCCATTACGTCTGCCAGTGGATGACTGACTTGGTTTAATAGTGGTCGACATTATATAGTCTTTTAGTCATCGAATTGTTGACGGAAATGGTCGTAAAAATGTATTTGATGACAAGGTAAATTAACCTGAAGTGGTCCTTAGAAGAACCCACGAGATTGACAGTTAAGTAATGAGCGTAAATACTTATAATGGCTCACAAAAAATGGTAAGACTTTCAGCTATTCCTTATATTAATCTTGGTGATGGAGAGCTAGCTGCTGCTAGCTTAAATCTTACCATCGGAGTCTCTGTGTACGGAGACCATGCTGGAGGAAGGTACACCACTGGGAGAAGAATATCTCGTCTTTGGGTCGTTCCCTGGATAACCAACAACTCATTGTTAGTTGGGAAAGTGGACCTGGAGAATACCTTTTCTGTCGGTAGGCCGTTAGGATGACTACTAAGAATGAGGCTATTGTGGCTGCTTAATCTCCTCAGGGTTGTTTTTTCTGGCTTGCTGTTGTAGCAACATCTGCTCTCGTAGTCCCAGAACGGTCGGAAGAATGGGCATGAAATCCCATAATGCTACAGCAGGTTCTGCTGTGGCTAGACATGTCTCCTGGTATGTCGCTGGAGACGTTAGAATTTAGAATACCTTTTTATTGGTGACTTTCATCAATCTTGGTGGTTTGGGATAGAAATAGACATAAGTCGCTCGTCTATTAGAGAACAATATTGTCGGTAGTCCGGATACCCAGCTGCCTTTCAGCTGACTTTC
This sequence comes from Copidosoma floridanum, assembly GCF_000648655.2. The sequence continues at coordinate 659,895 of NW_019379709.1, forward strand.
AGCTCTATGCTTCATGCACTACTGATGATCGGCACTTTGCTCAGGAATGTAATAACAAGACTTAATGAATTCTCTTGCAGGTAGCTTCAATTTTACTTCTGCGCCACCAAGCAGATTCCACTGAAGTGAAGTAAAAAACTAGCGTATTTCTACAAGACTTTAAATTTATTTATTGCTATTTGTAAATAATTTTTCAAAATGAGGTCCATACTAAAACCTTCTAGAAAGTGTCAAGACATGTCAAATTTCAGCAAGATAAGTTAAATAGTTTTTGCAACTAGCGATTACAACAGTCTAAGCGACTTTGATTTATATGTTAGTAATATGTATTTGTAGCCTGGTGTATTTGAGGTACAGCAGTGAAAAAAATATTGCTAAATAAAGAACACTAAATAAAAAATGTTATATTTAATTTATTTTCTAATTTGCCTTCAGCTGATTGCTGATTCCATCCTATCTGAATAAGGTTATAGAAATCGCTGATTTATTTTATTTTTTAAAATCCACACTGTTTATTACCATTAATATTATTAATATCCTCATTCTTATAATAATAATATTATCGAGTCACGTGGGAGCGCGACGAGGTAAGTTTGAGAAAGCAGACAAAGCCTCAGCGACCGCGGTACTATTTACTTCAGATTTGCATCCTCGAATTTTGAAATACTGAAAAATAAGTATTATTGCTGGTATCCCTGATGTATTTTGGTGTAATTAAGTCTATTTAATCCTAGTCCACAATTTTACCAAAAAATATAGGTCAAAAAGTCGTTAGAACAACAAAAACGAGACATGTGTATCTCGAAATGGTCAAAACAAGATTTTTTCAGGCTCAGTGTCCGAGAAATGGTCTTATTGTTAAGTTAGCTGCAAGCCAAATTTTTTCTGTGTACAGTTGGAGTAGGCATGTTCTTAAATCAAGCAGAGCTGCCAACAGTGTGATTTTAGCTACAGGTACTTTCTAATTTCATAAATTCACAGTACACGATAGCATGCAGTGTTGGCAGTTCTCAGTGGCTAAGGTGGTAGATCGCTTGCTTCCCACCTGGAGGGCTTGGGTTTGAGACTCCGTTCCGTTACTTCCTCCAGGTGGTGTTTTTAATATGAACTAATCACTAGAATATCATATAAATAGACTAATGGTATATAGCATTTCACCGTGGCATGCAGATATGCAGTTTATAGGAAGACGCAACGATGCCTCAGAAAAGGGAGGTGATGGATATGACTTTCTCATACTAAAATCATCCCCTAAATGATCAATAATACAAATAATGCGAAATATGTGGCAAATCGAGGTCAAATGTATATGTGCGCACTTATAAGCATGTAAAATGTAACCAGCCTTTCAAACGACTGACAAGATAAAGTGTTGGTAAGGTAGGACACCTACCGTGGGAAAATTTTGACAACGCAAAAAATGTGAATATCAAGAATACTTCAATATCCTATTTATGCTAACCCTGAATTTCGTGTGCCTTAAATGTGCATAATCTAATCGATTAGATTGGAAACTCTAATAATTTCCGAGAGTGCCCTAAATAACAAGCTGTAAACTTAAGCCTTATTTGATTTAGCGATTTGAATAGTAAATAATCATACATTAATCATCAATTGTTTAAGTACTAGTAAGATAGGAAATGATTCAATAAAAACTTCTAGTGACTTAGATACCACTTTTACGTTTTTCTTACGTATTTTCGTGATAAATAATTTTTTACTGTGAGAAAACCTCAGGTGTTAAATAACTGTCATTTAGAATTTTTAGATTTTATTATTATATAAGAAAAACAAAAATTAAAGGTAGTCGATTAAATGACAAATTTAAAGTTTTTGATGTTTATAATTACTTAATATTTTATCCAAAAAATTTGTTGGAAGAAGTATGTAGTAAGCTTAAAAAAAAATTGCTAAGAATAATATGATAAAGTAGTTTGATAAAAAAAAGAAAAAGAAAAGAGTATCTTCAATAAAAAATCGTAAAACTGTATTTTTTAGGACAATTTATTTTATTTGGTGAATTAAATAACTGTTTCTAAAAATTAACTACACTCAAATATACTTGAAACATCTTTAAATGAGCAAATTTTAGTAGAAATTTAGTGGAACTGTTGTAAATTATCGTAGCTATGTTTTACAGACTTTGTTTCTATCCAGTACTTTCTAATATAAGCAACATTTAATGTTATTAAGTTTTTTAAATTAAACATTTAAAAACGGTATTTTCCTGAAAAGTTATGATATCCCCTTAAAAATAGCTTTTTACAAACCTCAAATGTTAGGTAAGTTTGATGTATTGAGTTCATGTTTCGTAAGGAATTTTTGAACCTATATACACACTGGCAGTGAAGAGTATTCTTCCTAATGAATCTGTAGCCTCAACAAGTTCTGAAATCAAGATATAAAAATGGTCAAGTTTTTATTTTCGCAGCATACATTTTGTATGACATTCGTAGTATAATACTATTTAGTACTTGTACTTTAACAAATTCAAACTAAGTAATATTGACTTTTGACTGGTATTTCATACAAACCTCACATAAAATACAATTATGCCTTGCTATGTAGAAAGTATATAAAAATGTTAGGGCAAAAGGCAGTATTACTTAGTTTGATTTTGTTAAAGTACGAGTACTAAATAGTATTATACTACGGATGTCATACAAAATGTATGCTGCGCAAAAAAAGAAGTTGACCGTTTTTATATCTTGATTTCAGAACTTGTTATGGCTACAGATTCATTAAAAACAATACTATTTACTGCTAGTGTGTAGGTTCAGAAGTTCCTTACGAAATATGAACTCAATACATCAAACTCACCTAACATTTAGGGTTTGTAAAAAGCTATTTTCAAGGGGTTGTTATTAACTGAGTAAAAATTTTTTACTTTAATATCTCTTCAACACATTATTTCTATTCGTATATTTTCCGCACCTAATGATGATTGGTAGAAAAGTCAATGTGGCTCGATACTCGTTCCAGGACTGTGATTATGTGACCATTATGGTTGACAAGAATATACCTATGGTCTTGATTCTTTATTGAAAAGCTTAAATTATGCCCTTTCTTATACAATTATGACAAGAATTTCAAGAGTCTATCTTTAGAAGATAATTGTAGTAGTAGGTAGGTAAAATTTGTTTGTATAAATTTCTCCATAGTGGAGGCACTTTTTAATTCATACTGTTGATATTATTCACTATTATAGTGACGGTTGATGATACATACACAATGCTTTTTGGGAGAGGGAATAAAAGTGTCACTAAAGTATCTTCAAGAATTATTAAGTTGCAAACATATGATTATTAAAAAAAGAATCTTAAAAAGTATTTGATTACAATGTTGTGTAGAAGGCATACTGCATTTATAATTATGAAACGCATATGGTACTGCATTCAGTGGCTTCCTCGTTATTTTGGCTTGGTCACGTTGATAACAATCCAATTCTATAGTGGACTGACAACAGTGATTACCGAACATATGTAGATTAAGTAAGCATACAGTCAATAGTACCGCATGTATGAGAGTAATTAGCGCTCATTGTAAAAGTACCCTTATTAATTTCTCTGCTAACGCGTAAGTAAACGTTATTATTAGACCCACCTAGGATAAAGTACCCAGTAGTTGGACAGAAATAAAAATAGCACCAGTAGTTGGACAGTCCAATACACTAATGTTTTCGAATTGAAGACGTTTCCAAATAGGAAAAAAAAAATTTATTTATAATCCATCAATGCGTGATAATGCCTGATGAAAAAACAAATCTTTAAAATTTTTTTTTGTTTTTGCTTAAAAAAATATGTTTTAAATGCGAAATATGTAAGATTGCTGTCCAAAAATAGATCCATTTAATAACATAGGAGTGTTCCTATACTCAGTACTTGGAAAAAATTGCTAAAAATTATAATTTATAGTTGGGCATAGAACGTTCCAGTTATTTTCTAACTAAAGTTACCTCGCAAAATGCATATTATTAGAATTTTTATTGAGTTTATCAGAGTAAAACGCATCGAAAAATATAAATAACTCTGCCTAAGAATAGCTTTCATTCGATAACATACGGTTCTTCCTATACCTGGTACTTGGACAGTAAAAAACACTTAAGATTATTAATTATAACAAAATATTATATGTTAATGTTACTGTTGAAAACTAAAATAAAGTTGTGTAGTGACAAGAAACTATACCATGTAGTAAAAAAGATCGTAATCATTGAGTAGTTGAGAGATGTAAGAAAGCTTTTTGAAATTAGGTCGACCCTAACCTCCTTTTCATTTAATTAATATGGGGTATTCAATTATTGGTCCCAAGTCTCATGTTGATCCCAGTAAGGTCTTGATGATTTTTCTTTGATATTAATTTTTTCTTTGTTTATTAACCTGACATTTTTTTTTCTGTTAAATGAAAAAAATTTTAAAATAATTAATGCAATTCTTTTTTACCATCATTTTTTATTAGTCTTTTATGAATAAACAAAGAAAATTTTGACTGTCAAAAGTGTCCAACTACTGGGTACTTTAACTTACATAACTTTTTGAAATAAAAGCATTTCTAAGTCTTTTCACTCCAAGAGAAGTGTTTTCCTATAATCTCTTTCTGTCAACTTGACCCTTTTACTACTAAGTAAAACAACAAGTGTATCGATAGTAAATAAGACCTAAGATTATTACATCGATTAGCTTGAAAAAAAATTAATTTATAAATTACAGTTTTAGAACGTAACGTAGCATCTGCATGCCAAATAAATAGCTCCGTTAAATGAAGAGAAATTTGAGTACTTTTGTTTGACATCAAAGATCTAAACCTTGTTACAATACATGTTGTCTGTGATTATTAGAATAATAACTGTGACGTATTACATATATATGAATGTGATAATATTGGTCGTCACTTGGTAAAAATCCATGTTAAGTTGACTCAATAAATAGACTTTTAACAAAATAGTAAATCTTTACTTAATCTATTTTTTAAGAAACGTTACGGCTGTTTTGGTATCACAAGACCTTATTTGGACGTTTACAACAAGACTAAACGATATGTTTCACTTAAATTCAAAATATATTCACTTATTGTCAAAGTTCTATAACAACAGAAAACTATATGATTTAAAATATCAAAAGAATCTACAGTTAAATACCACAAGTATCAATACTGGTGATATAAGCGTATTTTTGGATTATAAATTTTATAGTAGATTTATTAATTTCTTAAGAACGACTTTTTTAAATAAAGAACTGAATATACTTGATAAATGTTTTAATTTTACTTTTAATATCAAAAGACTACAAAAATAAAAGAATTACAACTAGTCGAGAGTGAAATTATGCTTTCGAACACTTAACTCTTTACTCATAATTTAATTAAAAATGTATAAAAAAGAGTCAATGGACAGTGGTTGCTTGGGTATCGAAGTATGAAATTAGACGTCTTTAACTTTGTATGGCAAACAATATACTAATATGAATATACTTTCTACGAAAAGGTATTGTGTACGAAGGTGGTACAAATTCCCTTGGAATCATGATATTTAGTCATTAAGTTTTGTTGCTATAAATATTTTAATTCTCAATGAATGAAAGTGAAAAATTATAAAGGATACTGTATTCAAAAGAAGTGTTTAAAATATCTTTTTACATAATAAATATTTATTAAAGTGTATGAAATAGATAATTATCATATTGTCAGTAGAATATAGTGTTAACAATAGTAATAAATGCATAATATACTTTTAAAATTATCAAAAACTTGAGACATATAAGAACCGTTAACTGTAACTTTCCAGGGCTTTTAATCTCGTTAGCAAATTCATGTGGATTATATTTTACAAACGATCCGATTGGCTTGTAGTAACTAAAGTAAGAAATATAAACTTCTGATTTAAATGTATCTAGAAGTCTAAGAAAAACTGCATCGATTATTGTGACGTATTTTGTAGTTGGTTTGTGGGGGTCACTATTTAGGCACAAATCAAATTTATTGTAAAGAAAACTGATTAAAAGTTGCTAATCTCCCAAGGCCAAATGGCTGCTTAAATCACCACTTAATATTAGTGGCGAGGTGTGTAAATGCTCCCCAATTTTTCGGAACCAACTTTCCCATAAGGAAGTTATCATTTGTGCGAAAATTTAATTATGTTCTATTTTTTATTTGGTGATATATATATATATTCCGCACCTAATGATGATTGGTAGAAAAGTCAATNTATATATATATATACCACAGCAATGACGATTTCTCTTGTATCTTCTAAAATGCAGTATGCTAAGCAGATGTCGCCTTCAATTGACTGTCCAAACTTGAAGCACATATGTTGGAAATATCTGCTTTGTTTTGATAATTAGCAACACCTGCCTTTCTGACATTCGATCGTTTAAATTGTACTATACAACTAAAATTACGAATATCAACTGTATTATTAGTACTAGTCCACGTCTTTAATAATAGAAAAAAGTTTTTTTTTATTATTGACCATGTCTGTAATCTCTACAGCATGATTTCTAAGGCTCTGACAGTTTAGTGAAAAAAATTATGGAACTTTTCCATTACCAATAAAATCAAAAATCGCTTGTGTAACAGTTTCTAATTTATTAAGCAATAATTTTCTGCATTCTTGTAGTAAAGATACCACCGATAAATTAAACCTTTGACCATGAAAAAAATTCACGTCATCCTTTTTATTGACTATGAAAAATCCTTGTATACCAGTTAATTGTGAAAGTGCAACATATAGTAATTGTATCTTATGAGATTTATAATATTCATAAGTAATTTGTTTAAATGTAGTGGCCTAAGATTTATAAATTATTATTGCACATTCACAAACTGACGGGAAAAGACTTCTTTTTGCCACAATAGTTTTATTAAGATTGATTGGATTAAAGATGACTTTTTTTGTGTAAAAACCCCTTTTTCTATGATATTATTAGCAATATCATAAGCATCTACTTTTCTCCTTCCTTTTTGTTCTGTTTTTTTTATTTGGAAACCGTAACCATACTCTAGTAATTTTTTCTTCATTATTTTGTTCTAAGTAAGCTATTATTACACTAGCACCATTAGCTAAACCATCGGCAACGGTAATGTTGTACGTAAGAATACAAAGTTTATTTAGTACGAAATTTATTTCATATGAAGTTTCCCCTGTATCAATTGTCGACATCTTACGAAGTTTCGGTCTAAGAAAGGTTTTTCATTCATTTTTGTGACATTCGGTGACTGCATCATGAGCTGTTGATATTAATTTGTCTTTACACGTTTGTAGGACATGATTGTTATAACAAAAAACAGAATCATTGTCATGAATACACGTATTCCGTGAGGACAAAGCCTGTTAACATCTTCTTTCGTAAAAAATCTCGTTTCAATCAGTAAAATATCATCATCACTGAGAACCTTACCGTTACCTATCTTAATGAGTAACGAAGAAAATTGTTCATTTGCTTGTCTCATTACTTCAGTTGATTCATAATATTTTAATTTACGCCGTAGAACTGGTCTAATCATATGGTGCTTTGGCTGCTTGTATATGGTGGTAGCTTGAACTGGAGGTAATTAACGCAAGTCACCGATCAGAGTAATGTCTAATACTTCAAAATTAGTTTTAAAGTTACCTATAATTTGTTTTAATGCATTGTCAATTTGATTTAATAGTTCAGCTCCAATCATACTTATTTTGTCTGAAATAAGATTTTTACGTATTTAAATAATGTTCTGTATTGTTGGACAACTTCTGTTGCTAGTGGAAGTAGTTTGGATGTAGAAATTTTTAATATTGTATAAGCAGTTGTACTATCTATAGCCACAACAGTTTTTTTTTGTTGATGCACACGTGATATATGCATTACAGTAACTACCTGTGTCACCAAATCGATTGTTTATTTTCATGATGAATTCTATTACAAATGTCTTTCTACAGCCAGCTGATCCAGTAAAAAGTATTTCTATAGGTGAGTTGTTAGCTGTCAAAGCATGATTTGCAACGTGCATTAAAAAATTTGTGTTTTTCATTAGCGCGTCCTATCAATCCACAGAAAGTATCTAGTTCCATTATATTTCCTTTTTTTTTGCGATAACACTTAATTTATGTTAAGTGGCAATACGTAAATCCGAATGTAAATCTACATTTGGATTCTTGTACCGTTTTTGAAATTGATAAGGTGCCAGGATGTTCCTAGCTATGTCCGTTACGTCATCGTGATTGAGCTTCTTATTTTCTCGACACATCTGGCAACACATTTCTTTTTTTTTACCAATACCTAAATTAGCTTCAAGTTTCTGACGCCATTTAGAATCAAATCTTCCTCTCTATTGTAAATTTTAATAAATTTCAATCCTTTTAAAATATCATTGTTCTTATTTTAAAATGGTATATGCAAAGTGGCAATTTCTCTTTTATCATCATTAGGATCATTACCAATATCGTAATTTTTTTATCTAATAACTCTTGGCTCTTTTCTGTGAATATATTTCCCTCTTTTATTTTCATTATGTTTTTAAACAAACCGTGCAAGTGTAAGTTATTCAATTCCTTAAGTCGTTTTTCAAATTTAATAAAAAAATGTTCTTTCTTTGAGCGTTTTTCTAATTTTTTGTCGCTCGATGGGCCATACGGTGTTAAAATACGCAACAACACCAAAACATTTAGACATAGGCTCTCGTATTAAATACCAAGCTGTTGCTATATTTAATTCCATAATGCTGAAAACAAAAGAATTTTATACATTAAGCCACTTTTAAAAGGATAATCATTTGTACTAAACTATGGTCTTCAAATTCCTGCTGTCAATATTTTATAGTATTCATTATTTGAGTGGATGCGATTTTTTGTGAAAACCATCCATACCATCATAATCAATGTTTTATAAATTTTTTCTTATTTCAGAATATCGGTAGTATCAGAGGGTAGCATACTCTTTCAATCTCGCTTTCTCTTTCTTCGTAAGGATTAATATAATAGTTTGTTGAAAAGACATTGATGATGCCTTGAATCTGCATTTCTGGGGTATATTAGCAATAATTTTTTTGTAGCACGTTAAAGTATGTTAATTATTTGAAATGCTATATTTCCAGCACCGTTAGATTCAGAGACAGATATTGAAGTGTCAACCATGTTAATAGTTTGAGCTTGATTACCTTCGCTAAAAAAATTTTTTAGAGCATTGTCCGTCCAAAGTACGATGATGAAATTCAATTTTTTTAATATAGTGGATAACTCAGTGTGGACCAAATGGAGAAAATCTTTTTGACTACAAAATGCTCATTATAACATTAACTTATTTATTAAAATAAACTATGCAGGTTACAGCATCGTTATTGATTATTGCACTTTTTTGAAAATAATTAAACCCTGACAAGGCTTCTGCTGTACTTAGTTCTCCATCACTTTTCAATTTACATAGGGCTTCTTATAAATAAATCCATTCCAATTCATTGATACTGAGTGTCATGAATGCTGTTGGTCCACCAAAGTGTCCGATTGTAGCAAACAAATCTCTTTTTTATCTGACAAATACAAGGCAGAGTTAGGTATTGATCGTGGAAAAGCAAGTTTAGTTTCTATGCAGTTGTTTATCTGACTTTCAGATTCTATTGGATCTATGGTATCAATGGTATCAATCATAAAAATACTTTGCAGAACATGGCGTTCCCTAGAAGCAATGTGAATATATTTGTCCTCATTCCAAAGCAAAGTTTCTTGCTGCGCAATGAGATCTTCTTTAATTGAAACTACTTCACTGTAATCATCAATATTATCCCACTAATTACATTTTGTGTTTGGACTAAAAAAACTTTGACATATATTAATATCCTTAAATAGATATAAAGGTAATCAATTAAAAAGAATGACCAAAGTTTAATCGTTCTTTTCTTGACCAAGCCAAGGACGTAGCTTGATATATGTATTAATTTTCTATTAATGTGTATGTAAAAGCAGTTCTCGTCATTACTATTTCTTAGCAAGGAAGTAACCATAGTAATAATATTTAACTAATTTTTAAAATGCATTTAATACATTAAAAAGCTCGATTTCTTAGAGAAATATAAGAAATTATAAAAAATAAACTTTGACAAACAAATAATTAAATTGTTAACGAACAAAACTTTCTTGTTATACCTACAATGTTTTTAATGTTTGCTTGGTTCTCCGAATCATTTTGTATAAATATAATCTCCGGAATTTTTTATCTCAATACCAATAAATATAGTTGACCATAAGAAAACAAAGGTCTTTTGTAGTAAAATCCTAATTTATCAAAACTGTCACTTTGCGATTTATTGATTGTCATGGAAAAAGGTAAAATTATTTAAAACTGTTTTCTGTATATAATAAGGAGTAAAAATAAATTATTACTGGTATTTAACGTGATTCTTGGAATAAAAACTTTATAACCAGACTTTCACCAGTTATTATTTCTGCTTCTTAACTATATTCAAATAATCTTGTTATACTTTGTCTAGTGCCATTGCTCAACCCTTTGAATATACTCAAGTTTCTTATCAACATTGCAGTAGCATCTACTTTCAAATTAATAACATGTGGTGGTAAACCTTTAAGTATATTTTTAAGAGTTTTCATAGAAAAATTTATATTAATATTTTCATCAGTGCCATTACTACCTCAATATTATTATAATCTATGCCGTAATAAGTATGTTTTTTTCCTTTAATATAGTTCGAAATTTCATTATTTAAAATATATAGATAAGTTTGTCATGAGTTGTTAAAATTACTTCATTTAGGCAGCTATTTATACTATCTCTATAGATTTCTGAACAAACATCATCGGTTTTTCATCCCTGTGGAATTTCGAATGATTTTATTGTTCCATTCCCAATGTCCATTAACAATAATGAAAATTTCAAATCTGTACACTGCACATTACTTTTTAATTTCGTAATTAAAAAAATTGTTTTCATAAAAATAAATACTTTATAGTCTTACTTATTATAAAACTTTTACATTCATGCTTTATAACTGGAATTATTAGTCTAAAGTCGCCTCCTCAAATAAATAATTTTCCACCGAACGGAATATTATTATAACAAAAATCTTATAAAGTTTTATTCACTATTTTCGAAGCTTTTTTAGAGATCGTTGAAGCTTCTCGTCCCAAAAAATTACATGTACTCCTCGTAGTTTTATTTTATCAGCCTCGTATTCTAAAAAAAAGCTTTCAATGTTAATTACATCTAACAATAATCAAAATCTTCTATGACTTGTCATTCTTTAAGGTAATAAAATTGAAGTAATTTCTACCCAAGCCATAGATGTAACATTTTTTTTTAAACAAAAAATGAAAAATTAATGTTTCATATAAAAACGTTTTTCACAAAACCTTCTGAACCATCAATAAAATATAATTTTGTATCACTGTTAATAACTTAATTAAAAATTATTTTCTGATCACTGTTGAGGTTAACAAATAAATCCTTAAAATTTGTTTCTAAATTAACTGCAGTTTTATTATCCTCAATATTTGCAGATTTTACTTTTTCATTTGGTTCTAGTAGTCAATAATCTTTACATGATTTTGCTTCAAATTTAAAGATTTCATTCAAATGTAATAAAGCACTTTTTTGTTTATCGTATTTCAATCTTCAATAAAAAATTCGTTGAAGTGATTCCCAAATAGACTTACCCCAAACATCTTCAAATATTAAAAACCATGCAAAAAATTTCCTCAGTTGATATGGCTGCATAACGTTACAAGCTTCTTTAAATATTTTATATATTCGAGAGTTGTGTTTAACTTAACCTAAAGCAATAGCAGTATCTCTAAACACACTGTAACGTATGTTATCAACTGTTTCCAAATTTTCGAAAGATTTGGCTCCAGTAGCACGATTTCAAATAATTAAAAAGAAAAAATTACTCAGAGTTCTTAGGTGACACTATTTTTAGTCGCCCTATTGTTAAATAAACTCTTTCTCTTTCAACCCAAGTTCTTACCGTTGAATGAAAACAGTAATATATATTGTATATTGTGGATATATTCCATATTGTGGAATATTCACGTATCTAATTTTTTTGGGAAGTTATCTATTTTATTTTATTTAAACCAAGCCGTCAATGCTGTTTTGGAGTTTTCTATAGCTTTAAACACATTATTATTTTGAAAAACTAAATTTTGTTTATTTTTATTATTACTGGTAAATAAAATACAGAATAACCACGTCTACACAGAGGAAGCTCTTTTAATCACCATGCTGCTGCCATGGGGCTTAAATAGCGGCCAACTACGTGATCTAATATTTCATAAAAAATTTTTATATCGTCCTTTTTATCACTCGTATCTCTTTTCGTTATTTTATGTGATGCTCTATCATTTCCTTTTTGAATATAATCAAAAATATACTGTATACTCTGAATAGATGCACAACACTCAACATTAATCTAGCAATTATATTGAGTTAACAAAAGTGGATTGTATGATACTAGCATTGAATTATGAACTAAAATTCTTTCATTACTATTTTTAATTCTATTTACGTAATTATCACATCTTTTGTTACTTCTTTTGTAATTTAGGTATCTATTTTTGTGAAAAAAGTATCATTCGTAAATTTTTTTGTAAACTTTTTTGTACTAATTTTTTGATGACTGGTCATGTCTTACTAACATAAAGTCCATGAAGCATGTGTTTGGTAACTAATTTTTGTATCTGTAAATGGAGTGGAATTTCCACTGAAATATATTTATCTATGTCCATAGTAGTCAATAATTTATTGTTTATATGCAATGTTACAATAATATGAGAATGAGGTAATCCTTTACTTTGAAATTCAATGTTATAAACGTAAGCCGTAACTTTTCTAAAAATATTGTTTTTAGTTATATTGTTAAAAGTTAATTTCAATTTTGTGTGAAATAATCTAACAGTTTTATTCGGTATATTATTTGGATTAGTACCTTCAGGAATGTTTTTTAAAATTTGCTTTATTTCTAACTATTTACGGTTACTGGTAACGGTAATGAATAAATAAGATCGTCCAAACTTTTGTATTATTACCAATGCATCTTGCTTATATTATCATATTGCTTTCTATCATAATAAATGCTAATAAATGCATGCGAAACCAATTATTGCGTTAATCTTCCAGCATAGAGTACGGGACTAGAAATTTTACTATCTGGTCCATAGGAAGTTCGATATGAGTAATATTGAAGCAACGTAAGATTTTCTTCTTTTGTTCAAAATGTTCATCGATCATATGTACTCCATCCTACATCTCCTACTGGAAATAATGAAGGAAATACCATAAGATCAACATGCTGTATCCAGCATACAGCATCGATAATGCAACCTATAAAGGTGTTGATAAATCAGGTGATAATATTCATATAAATTTTCCCGTAGAAATAATAAACAATATTCGTGAAAGCTTGCCACCTCATGAACATAAATTTAAAATACGTACAATAGTAGCCTTTTCTCAAAATTTTTGTACATCAGACGGCTTATGAAACAGTACACGATTGCGAATTACTAAATTGTTAAAGTATAACGTAGAAGGCGAAATAGGTACGGGAGAAGAAAGTGGTAATAAAGCTTCTATTTCAAGAATAACATAAAATACTGGAACAACTTCATCATTACCACTCATTTTATACAAAAAAAAAACCCATTAGTTGTAGCATTTGCTATGACTATATGACTATTAACAAGTCTCATGTTCAAAGTTTTCATAATGTGGGATTATATTCGAAAAAACCTCTATTACCTCATGGTCCATTGTACGTTGTCTTATTAAGATGCGAAAATAAGAATGTAATTTTTGTTTTAACTAATAGAGAAGACATTTCAAATAATGAAAATATAGTTTGGAAAGAAATTTTTGATTACGAGTAATAATGTTTATAATAATAACCACATGATTTGTTTATACCTCAAGTAGAACAAAATCTTGAGATATTCCAGCTTAAAGTTGAACTGTTGAACACGAGTTCAAATAGCAGAGCATCAAAATATCAGCTTCACAAGCATTTCCCAACTTACAATAATAAAACCTGATCAGACAAAATATGATTTACTTGTGGAAAAATTTCTGTTCTTCTTAATACTGTCATGTAAAATGCTTGTCTGGAGCATTTTCCAAAGATATTTGCCAAGAAAGATGTAAAAATAAGCCTCATGGTTATAAATGACAGACGGTAGCAGAATGCCAGCACTGACATACGTATACGTATGTATATATATCTATTGAAGACCCTTGGGTGCCTTATTTTTATTAAATTAAAAATGTTTGTTCTTAAAAAGTTGCATTAAAAAGTTATACTTAACGTGGCTTATGGCATCCCAAGTGGCAGAATAGCCTCCATCATCCCTGGACTATGTGTTTGTGTGACATCAGACTATCACGCCTGAAAACATCGAATAGCAAGTTCGATGATTATACGCACTTAAGACGCACTAAAAATTCATGAAAAAAAACATAATGCAGAACTTTTAAGTTATTTCATACAAATCTCTGTCAATTGTAAGAACGCGAATAGGGTGCAAGGACCAGCTTATAATAAAAAATTAATTTGTCAAAAGTAGTGCTAACTTTTCCGTGTTTTTGATTATCTGACTAACTTCTGAATTGTGAGAATTATTATATTTTAATATTTTATTATGAAATTTAATGAGATTATATTTTTTTCTACCCAAGCCAT
>NW_019379709.1:678681-700283 GCF_000648655.2 Copidosoma floridanum
TTTTAGAATGGCTTTTAACACATTATTTTAGAAACAATAGAGGCATTTTGGCTCACGTATGCTAAGAAAAACAAAAAATTATTCAATTTTTTGCATATGATTAAATTTTAAACTGGTCATTTAACTTGTCATTAAAGAATAGTAAAGTTTAAGTATAAATTAGTTTTTTAAGCACTACTAAGGCCTTGTATTGCTTCGTTGCTGAAAAAGTTGAACAAGAAAATTGAGCTTACTACAATTTCACGAGGCACCGATGACTTGTTGTATCTTCGAGACTAAAGTTTCTACCTTATTAATATGACATGGCCGTACACTGTTTGTATGACAATTGGATTTTATCCTAATTAATGCAGCTGCCGTCAAAGCTGATGGTAGTGTTGATGTTGGCCAAGATGTAGTGAGTTTATCTCAGTTTATAGTTTATCTTTAAGGTGAAAATTTAAATAGCAATCCTCGTCTCTTTTTCTGATAGATTGTATAAGACCTTTAAAGCCGACTACAAAATTACGTTATCCTTTACTTAGTTTGCCCCAGGCTTGTTCCCACACATTGTTTGATTTTGATGTACAGAAATACTGTTAAAGAGTAAGACGTTTTAATAGAAATATTGTTAAAAATATAATCATAAAATAAAAAAGTTAAAGATAATACTATACTGCTTGTAGTGTATTTCAACTCTCATTGTGCATGCACTGAACGATGAATATTGTTAGCTATGCTAATTGCAAGAATTTTCCTCAATTTTAACTGTTTTCATTAAAAAAAAGTTAAATTTCAAAACAAGTTATTATTTACAAAACATATTTTATACTTAACACAAAAATGAATAATAACATAATATTTATCGACAGAATTATAGAATGCAATAACAAAAACTTAAATAGTTTACAAAAATAAAGACACGGTCGCATGTATTCTGTCACAAAAACTTATAAAAGGAAAGAAACTATTATTGAAAGACGTATCGTTGAAGATGTAGTTTTACTTTAAATAAAAGGCTATGGATATAATGTTAGAAATCTACACTTGATAACACAAAGATAATATGGATTGTACAAAAAAAAAAGTACCATTCGTTTTTTCCCTTTAAAAATAATATTCAGAAATCGTAATGGTGCTACTCTTCGTCAGAACTGTCAAGACATCTAAGTAAAATATAAATATAAATCTTAGATAAATCAATGGAAGGCAAAAGATGACAGAGCCAAAAACGTTAGAGCATGGATTCTTAGGAATATAATGGATACTAAAACTGCTTAAAAAACTTTTAATTTTTCAATTAGTGAAGTTATTTATTATATTTTTGTATCATATAAATAATAAAATAACAAAAGCTCTCGTTGTGCAAGTGCTCAAAAGCATCTCCTAGGTAATCAGAGTTTTTAATTTTTTCAACAAAATCGATTTCATTCAAAAGATGTATAACATTGTTTATCGAATGTCAAGCTGTTTTATCAAAAAATAAAGTAGTATTGATAGTTTTTTACTTAAATTAATAAGCGATGTCCAAGTTTTGGTTGTTTAAACAAGTACTTGCAGTGAATAATATAAAACACAATTTTTTATAGGACGTAGAATGGTTTTTTCTTAACTCTTAAATAAAATTATGTTCTTAGAAAAACCATTAACCAGAAAACCATAATCATAACGTCTAACAACTCACAATGCTTGATGACTTTACCTAGCACTTAATTATGTGTAATTGGTTGGAAGCGACTTAGTGACTAGTCTTAGTGGTTAATAAATTCGTGATATCGATGCTCACTTGAAATTTGCATCATGAGCGTTGGCAAGTGCTGCTTGTATGGGATAAGAGAAATCCGAGTATCAACGAAAATTTTACGAAATGCGTTTGTGTTCTGCAGTGTTTTCAAGGTAGTTTGATTATAACAAGTAATTTACCAGTAATGGAAGTTAGCAGTTGACAGCTCTCCTGGATTGGCTGATGAAGTACATTGCGTGTTAAGCTGTTAATATATCATTAGAAATGAAAAGGTTAATTGAATAGTTAGCAAAACTTGATTTATTAATTCACAAATATTGTAACAATAATTGAACCAATTAGACGAATGTTAAATAATACTACTCGCTTTAGTCAATACTGGCTAGTTGCTTGTTTGTTAGCAGCTTCTCCAGGAAAGAGGATGAACTCGCACTGCGCAGTTCTATTTTAACCCTAAATCGGATCGATGATCGGGGGTAGGACCGTAGCTGAGTCAAGGAGTAAATGTAAATTTGATTAACATATTCTTATGAAAAAAATGCAGTTGCAGGCGTTAGCCAGATGTTAAATTTGGTAGAAGTGGAGTAAGGGAGTCGGAGTGGCTGGTGAGCATGCGATCAACCGAGCGTGTGTTGATATCGATTTGTGGGTACGGCTGCTAGGTAAAGAACATCGTACAGTATTTGTTACCGACTGTTGGTAGACATCACTAAACGTGACACGCCCTCCATAAGTTTTTAGTTGCTGGGTGAGTTCGTGCCTGGTAAAGTTGGCTCGCGTTTGACAGATATATGTTTTACATAATTTAAATATAGCGAAGCTCACCTTCACATTAAATATTTTCTTTACACATAAATATTTCATCTTACGATGTGAGTTGATAGCTAACAACAATCTTATTTTTTTGTAATACAGTAAGTGACGTGCGGTGTTTTGAAATATTATAATTATTATTTNGTAATTATTATTATTCTTTTTTTTAATTATTTACTTACTAAATGTAGCTGTATTCAAAACTAACATTTAAGCAATAGATTTTGTTAGCCATCAGGAATGCGCTTAGCTTATGTTGTCAGTACGATTTCTTAAAAATATTCTTACAGTAGATTACGATGGTATTTGGTTAATGGAATAAAGACGCAGTAATAATGACACTTAGACGGGATAGTAGGAGAAAAGAAAGGCGGTTATCGCTGGGCCATGATGTTGGAGTCAAATTTCTTCAAAGTGGACTCACAGTAACAGCAAATATTACTATGTGTGATCCGGTGGTGTACTGGGTTAGGAAACTCGAGCTTGCATCTTGCAATGGTGTCGTCTCCGTTACCTTGGAAATTATACATGGTGCATGCACAGCAATCTTTAAAAGGTTTATTGTCTAGAAGACAAATTTTGCATCACTGAGGGATTACATGCTACTCGTAATCCTTTCTTCCCAATGGAAACTGCTTCAAAAGACCGGCGTATATTATACCAAGTATGCTAATCTCAAAGTGATTCACCTATTCTTTGTAACGAAAAGTGCTATAATACTACTGCAAGGATACACAGGGGTTGAGTTAACCAAAAACTACACCCACAATTGATATACATGCATATTTTTTTTTCGCACTATTATACTTCGGCGCAGATTGTCATTAATTGTTTATAAGATAACTGAAAACGAATTTATTAGTACCATTGTCGTGTAGTTTATCATAAAATAATTGTTGAGCTGTGAATGGTTTGAAATAATATAAAACTTTCCCTATCCTAAATATTGTTGGTATAACTTCAAGCGCATTACTTCTATTTTTCTTTGTTTATCTGTATTTGTTTTTAAGGGAGTACACTTATAACAAATTGACCAGAAATTAGGTGTGATAAAAAGCGAAATCGTACTTTTCCACTATATAGGGGAAAAATTTTCTAAAACAACTAATAAACAGGCTATTTTACCTATTATACAGGTAACATAAATATTGCTTCTCTAACCTTTTTTTACGTTATTGTCGAAAACGATTTAACCTGTCCTGCGTGAAAAAAATTTTATAAAAATTACTATAAAGCTACACATGGGTTAATATGATAAAAAACTACTTCTATCAGTAATATTTCCTCATAATGTATGTGGCATTTGATACTCGTGCAAGTCCGTATGTAATTGCTCTTATGATTATTGAAGATCAATATATCAGGAAAGCAAATGTATAATTCATTGTTGAATGTTTAAATAAAGCTATGCAGGCTTCGTAATGTCACAAAACTACCCCTGAACTAAAGAATTTTTGTAATGCTTTAAACAAAAGAGTAGTATTGCTTAAGGTTAGTCTATAATCATTTATAGTTTAGTTTATGACAAATTGATCAATAATTTTGTGACGAAATACTGCAAAGAAGTAATGCTATGCCTAATGGGGGTTAAAGCATACTAAAATTATTTCTAACATTGCAATTTTAGAGATTGTTCAAAATAAATTTGGAATTTATCTTTAAGTTGGTTTATACATAATTATAAGGTCACTGAAGACAAATTCACTAGTAATTTCTCGATGACATACTAAAAGAAAAGTTATACGGAGCTACAAAGAAGTGAAAGTATAATAAAATTATTTCTGTAATTAAAATTTTTTTTGACATTCTTATTAAAAGATCAATATTTCCTAAGATTACATCATGTTGTTTTTAAAAACAGATTAATAAGTGTCTTTGTGAGAAGCAGGTCACTTAAATTATTAGTAAGTGCTACAGGGGACAAAAAATACAAAACGAAAATCAGCATAAATATTTTTTATGCAAAATTCTTGTTGCATTGATTATATTCTTTCAAGTATGACTATAATTATTTTCAACGTTAATGAAGACAAATACATCAGTGATTTTGGGATGAAAAAAATGAGAAGGTGTATCGTTATGCTATAAAGAGGTTAAGTAAACACTTATATAGTTGAATCAAACTCTTTTCATATTATGAATGTCTAATCATTATGATTTCTCGAAGTTTGAAAACAATAATTTTAACGTCCCTATTTACAATATCACAAGCATTTGAAGTAGCTGATTGTCAATTGAGTTTTGTTTACGTAAGATTATTTTTTTAAATATTTGTTATGTACATTTAACCCAATAACTAGATAATCTTATTTTAGCAACGTAAAAAACATTTTAATTTGTGTTACTTTCGAAACTTCTCTTTTAATGTTACATGTTTGTTTAAAATACATAAATCATTTTTACATAAGGGTTGAGTATAGCTTACTTTTCCCCCGTACTAAACTTAATGATACTCTTCTGCAGTATTTGGTAACAAAATCATTGACTGTTTTGTCCTAAGCGTAATTAAAAATATTTTAAGACAAACTTATAAGAACGTTATTCTTTCGTTTCAAATAATACGAAAATATCTTAGTATAGGAGTGGTTTTGTGACATGCAAAAGCCTGTATAGCTTAATATGAATATTTGACAATGTATTATATATTTGCATTACTTATAGATTGATTTTTAGTAATCATAAGAGCAAATATATACAAAGTTGAAGGTATAAAAGGTGCCACATACATTATAAGAAAACATTAATTGTAAGGGTAGCTGTGTATCATGTCAACCCATGTATAGCTTTATAAAAATTTTCTTAAAATTAATGATATGAACTGCACGTAAAATCGTTTTTGACAGTAACGTAATGAAAGCTTAGAGGAGCATTATTTATTTCATCTCTGTAATACGTTTAATAGCCATTTAAAGGTTGTTTTGTTAAATCTTAACCCTCTGCACCATAATATTACCCGATCATTTTTTTTTTTCTTTATATCGAGTTTGTCGTTTACCCTTTCTCAGTAAAGTCTATAGTTTCATGCAAAGTCAAAAAAATTTCATTTATTTGACGAAAAAAATACTAAAAATTGCTATTTCAGGGTAATTTTCAAAATTTTTAAGCCCTAGTGATACTAAACATTACTTTTTCGTAACGTAACTGGCAAATTCGTGAAATATAACATAAATTATAGCCTAAATCACAGAATTATAATTGATTTATTTTGGACAACACGAAAATTCTAATGTTAGGGGTGGTTTTGTATTATTTCAACCCTTGCACACCTTAATATTGATTTCATGATGAACTGCACGACAATGGTACTAATAATTTCGTTTTCAGTTATCTTACAAACAATTTATGACAATCTGCGCCGAAGTTTAATAGTGCGAAAACAAAAAAATATGCATGTATATCAATTGTGGGTGTAGTTTTAAGTTAATTCAACCCCTGTGTATTCTTGTAGTAGTGTTATCGCACTTTTCGTTACAAAGATTAGGTGAATTATTTGTTAGAAGTAATATATTGCAAGCTTTAAGGAGCATACTTTACTTGACCTTGAAAACTTGTAAATAAACTCTTAAAGGGGTTGTTTTATTAATTTTTTCACCCTTTACACCATAATATTACCCAATCATTTTTTATGATACCAAATTTGTGGCTTATTACTTCTCAGTAAAGTCTATAATAATTTTTTACAAAGTCGAAAAAATATTATTAATTTGACACAAATATCACTAAAAATTGCAATTTTGGGGTAAGTTTCAAAATTTTTTAACCCTTGTAACGTTAAGCGGTATTTTTTCCATCACTTGCTTACAACACAACTGGTAAATTTATGAAATACAAAATAAATTATACATCAAATTAAAGAATTATTATTAATTTATTTTTGACGTACGAAAATCTAAACTTCAGTGGTAGTTTTGTACTATTTCAACCCTCATGAGACCTATAATAAGCCATTTCAATGTAATTCGTCAAAATCTTGCTATCTTATGTGAAAATGTTTATATTTATTTATTATTTAGTCCTAATTATAGAAGTAAAATGAAACTATGTGTCATTTAAAACTTTTTTTTTCAATTTTTAAGGGTAGTTTCGACCCCCTCCACATCTTCTTTTCCGGTCGGGACTATGTTTCTGGTGTTCTTTGTGCATTTACCTACAACTTCCAAAAAAACTTATGTCAATCGGTCCACAGCAGCTGGCGCTATTTTATTTATCTACAAAAAAGTCCGTTTTACCGCACTGTGCGTCGTTTCAGGGATTACTTGATAACGCGTCTATCTCCCAATGCATGAACTGGCTGTTAAGCCCTCGTTCCATTGCCTTATTTAGTTCAAGGCTTGGCCTGGTGTCCCGGATTATCTTTCTGAAATACTCCTGCTCATATGGGAGCTCGTTTACTACGAAATAGATTCTGTTTTTGAATGCCTCCACCGGCAGCTTTGTTTCCTCGCGATTGAGTTGCTCCAAACCGTAATCAAGGGCCCAAAGAAGCTACTGGTCTTAATATTTATCTGTGGGCATCTTTTTGGTGTTGGTCCTTGCAAATGCCAGCTTCTTCCTCCTGTTCACTGTCTTAGTTTCAATCCTTCTTTTTTGCTTGTAGCCCAACGTAGCCATTCGTATGAATATCCAGAATGCCAACATAGTTAGCACGACTATCACACAAATTTTGGATGTAAGTGTCCCTTCGGCCAGGATCTCAATTGAAGCCATCTTTACGGGTAACAGATAACGGAGTTGAGGACTAATAGGTATTATAAGTTTGAGACACTCAAAAAAATGATGAAAAAATTTGTTGTGCTCGCAATTGAAAGCTGTTTGGGACTTCCTTGTTTGCATGTTATACAAAAAAGCGGGGGTGACAAGCTTCGCTTTCTTAACATCAATTGGTTTTCCAAAAAGATAGTCTTGACTTCAGAAAAATTTTGGACCAATGACTTGGCTGCTGGAAAATGTTATTAAACGACGAGGGTATTGGTTGCGCAGCCACTTCAGTTTTCTTGGGATTTTTTTTCTTTTTTCTTGTAAATTTTGGTATATCGGGTGGCCATCATAGTGAAAAGTGTTGATGTTATTATCATAGAATCATGAGATTGTCTTTGCGAACGTTTGAATAGTGCACTGCCTTTCTTGTGCCTGCTTCTATGACTATAAGTCTTCTCAGGTTCGTATATCGTGAGGGTGAGAGGTGAAATAATAATATTACTGTTTGCGCATCTATTGGTTTTGGAATCAAAGCGTTTTTCTGCATCTTTTATGGTGTATCCGAAGCCTGCTTTTATGATGCCATATCCAACTAATGGTGGGTGATATTTATTTTCTCTGCAGAGAACAGTCATGTTGTGTTTGTCTTCTGTTGAAAAGAGCCACTAAGACGGGTTGCATGTTCTAACAATATAAGACGGCCTGTCGTTAAGTTCTTGTATATGACACTTGTAGAGATCGATATTTTCAGGATTACGGAATTTTTTTTTTTTCGCAAGAGTTCGGTTTTATGTCACGTGATAGTAATATGTCAATTGATAGTAATTGGCATAAGTACACGTCGATAAAAAGATATTTACTTAGTTCTGACTGTTCAATAAAATAATATTCATAGTGACTATACGTTAGCACTCAGTAATCTGCAGTGAGTATTATGCAAGCTGTGATCGTGCTATTGCGGCTATTTATTTTTTGAAATACTGGCCATAATATGCATTTGAGAAGTTTAAAAGTCATTATTTGTACAAGTGCAAATATTAATTGTATTATGATTCTGCTATCAATTACTTAAAATTGAATTTGACTCTAGTTTATTTCATTGTCTATGTAATCGATGCATTTTTCACGTTTAGCGATGGTTTGCTGCTGGGTGCTATACATATGTTTGAAAATTCTGATTTCTTCGGAATGAGTTGTGGCATTGTTAACTTTGTACGATGTTAATAATCTATACAATATAGAGTTGAGGTTGCCTAGTCCTTGAATTTTGATTGCTTCTTCTTCTATCGTGTAAGACAAGGTCTCATTGTGGATGTTTCTTTTCAGAAAAGTAGTATTAAGATTGGTTTAAATGTTGGTGAGGTCATAATGAGCTTCTTTTAGATGTTCAGTATCTATGTAAGACACTATGGACCACAATCGGCGTAGTGTTCTCATATCTTGTGTTTGTTCAAAAGCGATCGCTGTGTTAAAATTTGATTGATGGAATTCAGATAGTACTGCAACACTCGTTATTCCCCTAATTTTAATTATGACATAACTGAAGAATATATCTGACATCTGAAAACAAAATAAAGATATTCTAAGGGAGAAAAGAGAAACTATCTTTCTTTTTTATAAATTACGTAGTTATATCTGGGTATTAATGCAGCTCTAGGTTTTAAGGACCTCATAAGTGATTGTCAACTCGTTCAGCGTGTTGGCAGCACTCTTTGAGGGTTGCAAAGTACAAGGGTGGGCACATGTAACAACCTACTGGGGCTTTAAGCCCTTGAACAAAACAAGCTATTGATCATTTTCACGCACCTGAGGTATTTGTGTTATCTCTGGACAGTTGTGTTGCGCTATTTCACCATCTCTAATATACAACTGTAAGACACGATCATTTCTGTGAGAGTAAATAATCGTTGATATGTTTTTACATTGTTTTGTCTAAATTTTTACGCCATTGATATCGATTAAACGGTTGAGAGAATTTTTTTTTTCAACTAAGCTTAGAGATTTATTAATTTCTTGCTCTATGTTGGATGGTTTTCAAACTTGTGTTTCTGCTTTTTTAGTGTGGATGGCTAAAGATAAAATTCGGGGCTCGTGTTCTACAGGATATAACTGTAGGTCCGTTTTAGGATGTGTGGTAGCTGTAATAGAGTAACCTGAGTTTTTGCCCTTGGATGGCGATCCAACCAGATGCAGCAGCAAGTTCGTGAGTGAATTCCAGACTGCTTCTAGAATAAGAATTGACAATCCATAAAAGCTGTGTGGAAAAAAACTGTGAATAATTGTATCTAGAATAAATTTCATGGTTCGTAAAATTATTAATATAGTAATAAAAGCAGCACTTAGTAAGCCAAAAGAAATGCATTTTTGCCACATTTCATTCCAAGTATTTTCGGCGAGTGTTTTGTTAAGCGTTTTTGTAAAAGATTTGTGAGAGTAAAAATTGTTGTGCAAGTCTTTTTTTTCCTGTTATACTTGCTGCTACTTGATTAAGAACCACTAAGCGTTTGGAAGAAAACGAGATGTAGGTTTTTAATGTTTTTACGTCGTTGTAAGAATAAATACCGCAATTTGCTAAGTCGAGAGAACTGGAGTATTTCCAAGTGTGCTTGGTGTCTGGCCTTAGTAACTGTGAATCATCTTGGGTTGTAACTTGTGATAACACTTTTTACCATCGTGATCTAGAATTAAACATTATGGGGAGTACCGTATGGCATCCTGTTTTCGTACCGTATTCTTTAAGTATGTGAGTGCATGGCGCTAAAAAATACAGTTTTTCATTCCAGAAAACTGATAGTTTTTTTGTAGTATGCATCAGTTTTCCTTATGCGCACTTCCATTTGTACACACTTAGTAATACGCGCTACCTTCCCAGCCAAAAAGCTCATGTAACCTGGGCCAGACATAAGTTGATAAGCAAAATTATCTGGTAAAATGGTGGCAATACTAAGTGCATTTCCGATTACTTTTCTCTCTAACTCGTATTGTTTTAACAGTACTAGTCTCTTTAAAGATCCTTCATTTGTTTTTTAAAGTGTTTTTATATAAAGATAAATTTAGAGTTCCCATATGTAAACATATTTATGTCATTAATATCGACGTTTTTTTCTGCTGGAAATTTCTGCTTCTTGGGATCTTTCAGCAAAAATATTTTTGGGTGCTCTGTTTTAATAAGCAAAAAAAAACATGTGTTTACAGTACCCATGTGTTTGAATGCGTACGACAAAACATGATCTAATTCGAGAACATACAGCGATTTGAACTCATTTTCTCTTTTAAGTACCCTGTTTACGTATCCTGTAAAAAGATTTGCGTAGCGATGACGGTCGTATAAGTCAATAGGGATTATGGTCTAATATGCTTATCCACAAACGCTGCCAATGCAGTGATCGTCCACAAAGATAAATGACGTTCCCGATTTGAGTTTTATTTTATTATTACTTAAATCTATAGCATTGTAACGATCTTCTAAAATGATAGTGGCGTAACCCTGTACAAATACTTTCATATTCCCCGTATGCGTCTGTATATGATCCTGCGTTTTTTCAGGCGCCGTTAAAGCCAACGGAGTCTGCCAATTTTACGAAAAAGATCTTCATGTTGTTAATGGAAATGTCTTGTATTTTGTTGTCACACAGAGTTGTACTTCTGTGTAAATGCATTCTATTGCATTTATCTCGTGTTATTTCTTTAAAGTTATTTGATTTCCCTGTTTTTTATTACTGAATTATGTGACCACATGCCGCAACATTGTATTGTTCTTTCAAGCTTGATTTTGCAATGAACAACATGTGTGCAAGTGTAGTCGTTCAATTGGATGAGCGACACGTGTACTCTAGTTGAATTTATGATAGGTTCTGAAATGTCACATTTTCCTATATTGACTAGAGAGAAAGTTGTAAAATTAGCAGAAGATTGGCCACAGTCATATCCAAAAGTTGTGGTGGCTTAAATGATGATTTGGTAAATGATAAATAGCCAGAGACTTATCTTTATCAATAAAATGAGTAATTTTTAATTTGTTGTTCGTGATTAATATTATTGACTCATGCTTTAGCGTTGTCTTTACAGCGCATCAAAAAAATGATAACGACAAAACACACAAGCGTTTTAGCTAGCAAAAAGGGTATACGTATCTGCAGATGGCGCATGCATGTGTAAGTAAAAGTGCATGGTTTTTTTTTTTATTTTTTTTATTTATATGTTTATTTATTGAGTGGTTCTAAGTAATTTATAAGTGGCCTTAATTTTTATCATTCCGTTTTTTCATGTACCAAGCTCTAAGTCAGGTCCTGAATGCTGATCTTTAAAATTATGATTTTTGGGGCCCTGTAGGAACCATACGTTGTCTTCTATTTTAATGAATTAGAAATTTGATTTTTTATCGTATATCTTTTTTGCTCTGTTTTTCGCCGTAATTAATTTTTTTGAGCGATCTCATGTAGAGTGTTTAGTTAAGTGACTAGATCTGTCATGTATTGTGAGTATGTGGGTAATAAATAAATCCTCTGCTTCAAGGAGTTTGCTGCTAGGTAGCCGTGCTATTTTTCCAAAAACTAATTCGGAAGGTGTGTGCTGTGTGCTTTCGTGTTTATTAGTATTGAAATTAAATGTTGCTAAGTCTACCCATCTATCCCACTAGTGCTCTCTTGTGATAAATATTTTAAGATATTCAGCAAGGGTGTTATGTGATATTTCAAGGAAAACGTTCGATTGAGGGTGAAACGCTTTTGTTTTCAATTGTTTGTTTTTGAATTGACTAGCTACCCTCTTAATTAATTTACTTAGAAGGTTAGTACCTTGATCCATTAGTATGACTGCTGGAGCTCCGTAAATACAAATGAATTTCTGGACATAAGTGTCTGCTATTAATATAGCAGTTTGATCTTTTAATGGCACTGCTATAGCGTATTTTAAGAATAAGCACGGCATTGTTAGAATATACTCGTTATTTTGCTGATTTGCTAGTAACGGACCAACTATGTCTAGAGCAAGTTTAGCAGAAGGTTTGGTAGGTGTGTTGGTGACAATTAATTTTTGTTTAATTTTCATACCCACTAATTTTTTTTGTTGACATTCAAGGAATTTTTGTATGTATGGTTGGATGTCTTCTTTCTGATGTTTCCAAACATATTCGTGTCTTAGTTTGTTGTAAGTTTTATTAACTTCTTGATGCTCTCCTTTAGCGAAGTTATGCATTTCTTTAAAAACGTTATATCTTTCCTGTGGCAGTGGACGCTGTATTATTCCTAGTCAAATTGTTATTTTAGTTTGTGTGATATTTTTTTGTAACATCTGTAATATTTTTTGGAACTTAATATTTTTCAATTTGGCGGTTCTAGCTATACTAACTGTCGATATATTTTTTCTATTAATATTTAATTTGAGTTAATAAGTGTCTATTTAGCACTGTTGTTATGCTTGTTATTCTTTCTCTGTGTTTACCTCTGATGGGTAAAACTATTTAAAAATTGGTGTTGTGTTTAATTAATTTAGGTGTGCCAATTATCAATTTTTCCAACTGGGTAATTGTTTATTGTACGTTAATTTTGTGCTCCGTCATCTAATGGTTGGCTGACGGCTGCTAATTTTTATTAGTTTTGTGATGTGTGCTTGGCGAGTTTTCTTCGGTTTGCCTCACTTCTCTCGAAAAGACCGCCTGCTCTTGCTTGAAAATAGATGAGCCAGGTGTATGGTGTTTATTGTTATTGTTGTTATTGTTGTCAAGTTTTCATTTTTTGGGAGCTAACACTGATAGGGCTTCTTTGTAGCGGCAGCTGATGCTTTTACCTGCCCTTTGGCGTGTCGTTATGCCGTATTTCTAGATTTCTTCTGATACGGTATTTGGCAGCTATTGTGGTTTTTTTTTATGCAGGTGAGTAAAAGTAAGTGAGCGTCGATTGGGTTTCTAGATAATGCATCTGCGTTAACTTTCTGGAAGCCTGGTTTGTTTATTATATCAAATTGAAAATCAGTAAGTTTAAGTTGCCAGGGTATGACCCGGGAGCATGAGTCTTTCATCGAATTGAGCCATACAAGGGGTCGATGATCGGTCACTAATATAAATTTTTCTACGTACAGATGTACTCTAAATTGCTCTATGCAATGTATTAGAGCCAGGGCTTCTTTGGAGAACGTACAGTAGTTACTTTGACTTTTGGACAAGATGTGGTACATGAAAGCGATGGGATTATTTTTTTTAATTTCTCCTCGTAAGAGCACGCTTCCTATAGCGTAGCATAAAGCATCTGTTGTAAGCATAACAGTTTTTCTAAAGTCAGGTTTAATTAAAATTGGGGGAAAGCATTATTTATCTCTTAGGATCCCAAATGCTGTTTGAGTTTTTTCGTTCCACGAGAACTCCTGATCCTTTTTTAGTAGCGTGTTTAAGGGTTCTAGTATGTTGGCAAAGTTTTCTATAAATCTACAGTAGTAGCCTACTGATCTTAGAAGTTGTCGAATGTTTTTTTGATTTTTTGGTCGAGGAAATTCTTTAACTATTTCTATCTTTTTTTAGGTCAGACTTCAGCCCTTTTTTACTAACCATGTAATCATAATACTTTATCTCTTGTTTTAAAAATTTCCATTTTCTAACTATAAGACTAAATTTGCTTCTCTCAGTTGCTTTAAACATTAAATAATAATTTCACAGGGTTTATCGAATTCTTGGGAGTAAATACATATATTGTCGAAGAAAGGAACTGCTCTTTTAATATTTGAAATGAAGGCAGATATGAGTGCTAAAAATATTAGTGCACCTGCTTTCAATCTGAAAGGGCATCTTTTGAGGTAAATAAGTCCTAGATCACACATAAAGGCAGTTTTATGTCTGTATTTTTTTTTTAATTCTCATTTAGTGATAACCAGCTTTTAAATTGAAGACTGTAAAATATTTCGACGCGCCTATT
The DNA here is from genome assembly GCF_000648655.2 of Copidosoma floridanum. The sequence goes on from NW_019379709.1 coordinate 692,821, forward strand.
TCGTCTAGAATATCCGCTATGTTGGGTATGGGATAATTGTAGTCGGGTATTACGTCATTTAGTTTTCTAAAGTCTATTACGACTGTTTTTTTTGTCCGTCGGGTCCCGCTTTTTTTAGCACGCAGAAAACAGCCATCGCGTAAGGGCTCATGGAAGGCTCAATGACTTTTTTCTCAAGCATTACTTTGACTTGTATTTTTATTTCTTCCCGGAAGACGGGAGGTTGCCGGAAAGGCTTAATTTTAATGTGGGTACTAGTTGTTGTTGGTATGTTTAGCTTCAGGAGGTCCGTAGTAGGTAAACTTTCACCTTCAAGGTAAAATCTGTTGGCATAATCTACTATTATCTTTTATGGTTGTTAACTTGCTGAGCTTGATGAACTTGGGACGTAGTAAATTTAGAATCTTTTGTTCGTGCAGTGTTACGCTCGAGTTTAATGATGTGTTTAGAATTTTCATATTTTTAATGTTTGAAGCATATTTTTCTTTTATTTGTGATTTGAGGTTTTTGATGCAGTTTTTGGAGCTTTCTTTCGCTTGTATGACTTTCTGAGGGTTTAGTTCTTTTAAAGATGTGCCTATCTGTTTTTGCAATATTTGTAGTCCTTCTCGGTATTTAGTGGTGGGATATTTTTGAGGGAGGTTTGAATATTGCGTGAGGTCGTAGCCTTTATTTTCGTATGTAAGTAATTTCTTAAGCTTTTAAAGCTTTCAACAAGCTCGTTTTCTATGTCTTTTTCGTTCTTATCACGATGTTGTGCGTAAATATTTTCGTTATGATTTGAAACTTTGTTATTTTGCAATTATCGGCAGCTTCGTAATATTTTCATACGGGGTTAGGATTTTTTTTATTTTTGCGTATGGATGCCTGACTGTTGTTGAGTTGGAAGTTCTGGATGTTTGTGTCATGGTTGTTTGTGATCTGGTTTTTGGGATTTTGAACGTTGGATTTTATTACAGAAGGTTTTGTATCTTAATTTCAGACTTCGGCGTTCGTAGAATAATTTTTTTTTTCTCGATTTCAGATTTCGGTGTTTGTGATGTTAGATTTTATTGCATGATTCCGGATTTTGGCTATTGGGGTATTGTTTTTCGTTTAATAATTTCAAATTTCGGCTTTTGGAATTTCGTTTTTTATTTAATGGTTTCGGATCTCGGAGAATTAAAATATTTTGGGATTTTCTGTTTCTTGATTACTAGTGAGTTCGGATTGTGCAGTTCTCAAAGGTTCTGAGTAAAAACGCTCTGTTTCTTTAACGAGTAAGAAGTTGTATGGAATATTTGTACATGTGATGGAATTTCAACGCTGTTTTTAAGAATGCTTTGTGTTATTTGTTCGGGTTTCGATAGGTATAACGTAATTTTTGATTTTCAAGTAATTTTTATAGTAATTAATTTGTACTTGATAAGTACGAAATATCTCGTTTCCTACTCGGCCGTATGTTTCTATAGAAAAATCATCTGTTATGATGTGAAATTTGAAGAAGCATTCATGAAAGCTTTGAATGATGTACCCTTGAGTTTTAATTTCCCCATTTGCTATATTTTTTAGGTGCCGAATGGTATCTTGAGAAACTATGATAGTAGGTGGACTGACGGATTCTTTAATGAGTGATGCTTCCACACTGGTGTCGAGAATGAATGACAAAGGTCGATTGATTTCATTTAATTTGATTATTACGGTAGATGTTTGGGTTTGGATATTTAGTAAGACGGTTTTGTTAACTATTATTTATTTGGGAGAATAGTAGTAATACGTTGCTGGTTTCTCCTAAGCTATCCCTCTGCAATAAACCTGAGTCGTTTCCCGATGCCTCTTGCTTAATTTTCTCGTAGTAGGTCTTTTTTTTTATATTCGCTTTTCCAGTGACCTAATTTTTTGCAATAGTTGCACGTTTTTTGATTGCTTTAATCATCATTAATTGAGTTTAAAGTTTGTTGCTGCGAATATTGATTTGCTGCATAATTGTTAGATTGGTATTTAGGTGCAAAATTATTATGTGATGGTTGACTCCCTGACACGCCCTTTTTTGGGAACTGAGTATATAACGGTAAAGGGGAGTGGCTAGGATGGCGTTTGGTGGTGGATGGTGTAGTATTGTACGAGGGCGTGGCTTAGTAAGTGTCGGCTTTACTAGTATTAAAGCGATGCCAGCAATTAATTGCCTGCTGTGTACCCTCGTCTTTTACAAATTTAGCATTTTTCTGAAGTTTAGAATAAGTTTACTGGTGCATCTTCATTTTGTCTATTAGTTATGATTTTTACTGTTTTTTATAGATGTTCGAGTTCATAACTAGTGAAGTATCTTTCGATTTCTATAGCTTGAGTTACAGCAGTTTCGAAGTTGCTCACCTCTTCTATCCGTGCTTTTATTACCTAGTATAGGCCTCTTATAAAATATTTAACTTTATCCTGTTCTAGTTGTGTATAAAGTTCCTGATGTATTCTACCGTCGTGCAAAGTTGCTTGAGTATAATTTAATGCTATGTTTTTGTGAATCTGAAAGTGTTTGTAAAAAATATTGCTATTCCTTTAATGGTGTCAAAAATCTTATTTTTCGGGGAGAGTAATGCTTCTCCCGAAAGTCACCTTTTGTTTAATTTTGCTAAATCAAGTTCGTTTATTTTTTAGAATTTCGTGGCATACTTTTCTGCAGCCGTCTAAAAAGGCTGAGAGTGGTATGTTCGACCTGTTATACATAGGTATCATTTTGGTTGCGTCTTTTATAGAAATATTGCAAAAGGGTGCCAGAATTAAATAATTTATGTTATACGAGCTCTTTACAGTTTTTTTCAGTTAATTAGGTTGTGTTATTGTCTAGTGAAAATTGAGATTTATAATTTACTCTATTAGGATTGGTGAACTGTGATGCTCTCATGTACGGATTGAGTGGGGTGTTTAGGTTTAACTTTAAAAAATTTCCAGTTATTTCTATGTCATTTGTTAACAATTTACTAATTCCTTTGTTAAAGTCTGCGATGGCTTTTTTTGCTGAATGGTGTTTATTATTTCTAAGGGATTTATGTTTTGAGTAAGCAAATCTTTTAAAATATCCATCATTAATTCGTCTCAACAAACACTTGTGACGATTGCGAGATTTATACTGTTGGGTAATTTTTTTTTGTCTCATTTGTTAATGAGTCAAACAATCTAATAAAGTTGGTTTTCTTTTTGCTGTAAAAGTAGGCTCAAATTTGTTTATGTGAGTTAATAGAATTTTGAAGCTCCCCATTGTTACGTCGTGGGTCTTCGACGTAACTTTAGTGTGCGGACAGAAAATACGTTTGTGTTCATCAGTATTTTCAAGGTTGTTAAAATATTAAAAGTAACTTACCAGTACCTTAACGAGTAGTGGACGATTAGCAGCTGACATCTCTCCTGGATTGGTCGGTGAAATAATTTGCTTATTAAGCCGGTAATATATTATAAGAAATAAAAAGTGAAAAGATGAAAAGAGATAAACTACATGATACACCAGAATGCCTACATATTACAGCAAAGAATCAAGGCGTGTGCTTGTGATTCGTTGTAGAAATATAGTATGCAAATCAAAAAAACTCTTGTAAGTAAACATGTCTTGGGTGTAAAGAATACAGAAAAAAAGGCAACAGTTGCCATGCATCCTCCTCTGCCCTTATTACTCGTTTAATATAACTGACGTTAGTAAACAATAAGTTAAGAATTGACAGACCTACAAAATATCCGTTGTCTTCTTTTTCTACTGCCAAAATAGTAGTACCCTACGTTTCCTAACTTTATTCATTTTATTTCTATGTGACTCGCACGCAGCATACTTATTAATTTATTACAGTACTTTCATGTTAGATATATTACTGAGAGTATATGGCCCAATTTCCATGTTTTAAAATTTTAGACTGTGCTGAATTATTTATTTCTTTATAATTTTCTATGAAAATTATAGTAGTTTTATTTTATCTTTATCTGCAATATCTTGTGCGATTAAAACAGAGAATGTTCTTCTGGTATGTTTTTTTTTTTGTAATTGTTTCAGTATTGCTATCACTTGCTTGTTTTATTGTGAACGGTTATAGAATCATCACCAGTTACTGCGTAAATATCTCACATAAGTTTTTCAGTTGAAGCCTAGTCCCACTTACATGACTTTTAATATGATCCTTAATTGATTATTATTAATACCCAAATGTGTTATAATGTTTAAGCACAATTTACCATTCTATTTTTCTCATTTTTTGGTAAGTTCGCAGTAACTGGCACCTGCATTGTAATTGAGTCATTTCTCCTTAATTACTCGAAGAATTTTATTTAAAATTTAAAAAATTGTAACAAATCCTCAGAAAAGAAGTTACTTCGAAAATCTAACATAAAAAACTTATTCAGCTGTAAAATAATAGTTTCTTATGACAAATGTTCATTTAAATTTTTAAAACTTTTTTTTTGATCCATGCAGTAGTTAGTACTTGTCACTAACCTATATTTTAGAACTCTTTTTTATTTTTTACTAATAGTCATGAATATTTTGACAGTGTTTTTGACACACCAAGCTATGAGTTATACGAGATATGGTTGTACTGAGTTTCGAGCAAACCATAGAGATCTAAGAATCGAGCGCACGAAAGCAATACTAGACTGTGAGTAGCATTGTGATCAGAGTTAGAGAAATTTCTGCATAAAGAGAACCAATTGTAGTATAGCAAAATAACGTTATAAGTCACATCAACCAACCTTCGCCACACTACTGAACAACCAAAATAAGTGAAAGGAGTGAAATGTAAGTTACTTTGGTTGGAGTATAAATGTACACATTATCCTGTACTGTATAGTAATTCCGAAAGATTTAAAAACAAGCTACCCCTTACTAACCTTTAACACCATCCACAATCTCCACTACACCTGAAAGTACACCATTTCATTCCTCGTATGCTTACGTTGAACTCAAATTTATGAATACTCCAACTATTTCTCATGACCTCCAGCACGATTTTCTGATCTAAACACGCCCTTACAAACCACCCACTAAATAAGAAAAATATTGTTTTTATTTCTTCCTTACTTAATTTGAGGTAGAATTCCTAAGCTTTATCCTGTATGACCCTCCTAATAATCTTCACAACATATTCCACGTATGATGCTATGTATCTTGCTAATTCATAAAGCAAAGTCATAAAAACCGTTGTAATCGCTAGTCACAAAAACCACTTAACCGATCTAACTAAAATTTTGCATACTGATCCTCAACACTTCCTAAATGGTTTTAGTATAGTTTTTATTTTGAAAAAACTATTTACAATAGCAATAGATAAGCTTTAAGTTTTGAAAAAGTACGCTAACTTTTCAATATAGTTCAGTAAGATCTTCTAGGTATCGTAGAAGTGAAATCGAAGCTACCTACAATGGAATTTAGTAAATCTGGTTATAATATTCCTGAGCAAAGTATTGAACACTACAGTTGTTCACTGGCAATGCGTGAAGCACAGAGTTAGGAGTCATCCAGCTGTGTATCCCATGTAATACATGATTGGTGAGTGCCACTAATACGTAGGCGTTCTAGATGCCAGCGTATCCAGTGTAATAACAGGAGACGTTTAGCTAGAGCAAAATCAGCTCTATCAATTCTTTTAACCGACCTGGTGCTTACATAATAGATTTAGCTACAATTTTAAACCAGGAAAAATGACCCAAGGAGTTTGGGCTACTATAATGGCCTCCTGCTTAAGGGTTCACCTCAATGGTAAGCTCACAGAGACGGTATTCTCTAGCGATGAACGGTTAATTATTCAAGGATCGACCCCAAGACGAAATATTTTCATCATAAGTATTTACGTTCGCTACTTGACCATCAATCTCATCGGTTAATATAAGGGCCACATAACTTTACACCTCGTTGCCAACGAAGCAATGTTTCCTATCATTTCTAGCAACGATTTGTCGACCAAAATACTATATGAGGCCCTCCACTATTAAACTAAGTCAGTCATTCACTAACACACGTCACGAGCAGAGTTTTTCGTCGCAAGGCTGGAAACCTTGGCGACTGACTATCCTTTATTACTGTTTCGACTCTAAAAATTTGAGCCAGAAATCACAAATTCTCTTCAAGGTCTGCGATAGGTGAGCTTAACAACTATAAAGGAAAAATAAACTTAAGCAAAACGCAATAGTCTCTAATGGGCAAGCATCACGAACTCATCTCCCCAGCTTAATTCACCAAAATGCGACTGAGCTTCGCAAAAAAAGGAGGTGCTTTCGACACCAACGTCTCCAGCATAATACCAGGAGACGTTGGTAAAGAGCTTCACATCTAGCTATATAGCTTCAGACATTATAATATTTTTTACGATCAGTTTGGTGCTACAACAGCAGGTTAAAAAAGATCATCCCGAGGTATCCAGGCAGTCACTTTTGCTGGAAACTTTAGACAAGAAAGAGTTTAGCTTACTCTCTTTAGTTATTGGTGGTCGAACTACTTTGATGACAAGTATATTACAACTTGACAAAATTGACAAACAACAGCCTTTAGGGCTCACAAAAGTTCAAACCATGCCTATAGTAGTAAGAGGGTAAATTAGAAGGAAAACCTTAATTCATCGAGATTGAAACAGCAGCATCAAAATCCACATGTAAAGAATCCATTAAGTAAGAGATCAGCTTCCCATTATAACACTCACAGTAATCACTTGTATCTCCCAGATTTTTGAATAAGTAGAATAATATGAATTAATTTTTATTGAGGCAAAAAATATCAAGCGACTGAGCTCCAAGACTTTGATGCTCTGGTTATAAAGTTGTTTATGAGATCGGAAAAAATGTTTTCTTTCAATTATATGATTTTTGTCAGCTCTTTTTATTGAAAATAGTGCCAACAATTATTTTATTGCATAAGAAATGCGCAGTACTTTTCAGCATAATTATATTTTTTTTTACTTTTTGGACGTTATTATTTGACAAAATAAAGTGCATGGATTTCAAACAGCAATGATTTTAATAAAAATTTTTTTTTTTTGAAAAGTGTCGGGTATAGGTGTAAAATTTTTAACTAAAAACGTTTTTTATTACATGTCGATACACTGTGCTGTTCCATTTAGTGAGTCTTGGGCAAAACCTAGACAGGGGGCCACTAGTTTGTATGCTATAGATGTTTATAGAAATAAAGTGTCAGGCTTTTTACATATGTTTATAACAGCTGCCTATTTTGTTTAATTTATTTACGGTTTTCACACACAATTTATACTTGTTTATATGCATTTTTTGCAAAATTTTCACACAAGCTGTAAGGTATTGTAAATAGAGTGTTAAATTGTTTCAAATAACATAACAGACAGACAGCCTGTACAGTCTTTAAAAAAAATAACAATGCTGATCTACTAGTAGCAATTAAAATCTCTTCTTTTCCGTAAACTTTACACAATATGTAATAAAAAAAAAATGATTCTTAGTAAATTAAATAACTTTTCGAATTTATAACATTATAAGGGCCACATAAC
>NW_019379709.1:711293-721325 GCF_000648655.2 Copidosoma floridanum
ATAAGTTAATTATGGTTGTCATAAAACATTTAGTGGGTGTGTGGTAAATAGTCAAGGGCGATTTATAATAAAGATAAATGATATATGATGATTTAACTCACAAAAAAATAAGTTCCAACACAGTACTAAAGATCCTTTTATAATAAATATTGTTGTTTATTGTAAATTATTGCTTTTTTTGTTCATTTTCTTTTTTATTTACATAATTACTTTAATATTTATGGGTACCCATTGATCTTTAACTTCCATTAAAAATAGTTTAGTCTGTATTCTATAAGAAGTAACAAAATTATGTTTATTAAATATTATTATAAAGATTAATAATTGTTCACATAGTATTAAAATTTTTTATTTACATTTTATGAACTTTATCTCAAGTATAAGCCAATATTGTTGAAACTTTGACCTCGAAATCTCAAGGTCAAAGTTTTGATAATGTTGGCTTATACTTGAAAAACACTTTGTTTTTCCATGTTCCACTTTACGTAGCATTATCAAGATGCAAAAAAAATGGGATATTTATTTAAATAGAAAGAGAGAATGATTGCTTACAAAAAACATTGTTTGAAAAAAGATTTTTGAGTAAACTACACATTTGTACCAAAATTTCGTAAGAATCAATTAAAGTTTTTGTTATACATGTATTTAAATCATTTTTTTACGACTATTAAAATGGGACAAAGACAAGTACAGTGTGAGGTTAAAAAAGTAACATTGAAAAACTGTCATTATTTTTCATAATTAAAGGTATTCAAAAATTAATTTTTCGTAGTTTTAAAGCACTCTATGATATGGTTTGCAAAAGTAAGTTATATAAATAGGGTAAAATTTCCGCAACCAAAAAAAAATTAGCACACCAAGTACCTTATACTAACTTACAAAAGTTTTAACTTTGTTACTATATTCATAGACATTTCAGATCAATTATTATGTACTTTTATTAATATTGTTAGTATGTATAAAGTGCATCTATTCGCTTCTTGAGCAGTGTGGAGAAGTGAATGAAAATTTTTTTATTTTAAATGAAGTTTTTCTAACATAATAAATAATTCATTTTGAAAAGCTAACATTTTTTGAGAAAGTACATGCAAATATTTTCTGAATAAAAAATAGGACAATAGTTCATATTGTATGTAATTAATTATAAAAAAACTTTTTATGCAGACAGTCGCATTGCATTAAAAATAAGAAAAATCGTGTAAAAATCAGTAGAGGGCTTGATCTAATGTTAATAGGGTAAAAAACAAGTAGAAATAAGATAAAATTAAATTGTGAAGGAGTGACGGTAAGAAGCGTTTTGTGTGCTGCAGGGGGCAGTCGAGAGTTATATGGCATGCACAACTAATTAAACTATACAATCTAGTTATCAATAGACTTTATAATAACTAAAAAAAAAATTTTTATCATATTTTTACCATTTTTAATATATTTATAATTATTTAATTAACTATTCTCTACTTTAACGTATATTGTTTGTATGTATTAGGTACGTGTCTATTTTCCTCCTGGGTGGTGTAAGAAATTTAATAAAAATTAAAGAGTAAGGTGGAAGTTCATACTATACAGTCGAATTATAAAAAAAAAAGATGTGAACAATAAAAGTGCATTAAAACAGTAAAAAAATCGTGTGGAAAATTATGGCAGGTCAGTAGGAAAAAAAAAAAGGTTGTGTGAAGGGACAGTGGAGGAGCGGTTGGGGGGAAGGCAGTGGAAGGGGGCTTGACCCAATATGTATTACGTTCAAATAACGTAAGAACAAGATGGAATTTTTCTAAATTTGTAGTGGTCGGTAGGTGAACAGTGAGGGAGGTGTTGAAGGCCTTTGGAAGGCCAGTGGGAGCAGTGGGAGGCTGATGTGAAATGCCACACAGATTTAACTATATAATATAGAAGAATGTATGCGTGTATATATATCTAAAGAAAATACTGTCTCTTTCATTTGAATTTAGTTTGCCATACGCCCACTTAAAGAATACAGTTGTAGGGAGATAAGAGAATAACAAACGTAGAGTAAGTACGTGACCCAATAGGAGCACAGAAAGTCTATACGAGAGGCTGAGACATAGAAGCACTACGTAGCCACTTGTTTTAAGGCGTGGCTGAGCATTGTAGACTTAGAGATAGAACAGAAGACAAGACAGTTGAAAAGTGGATAAAGAATAACAATAATTATCGTTTTATTATTTACTGGTAAGATCGCGTATAATATATAATATTTGTAAATAGTGTAAGGAGAGGAAAAAGTTAAGTAAAACAATAAATAAAATTACGTTTAAACGCGTCAAGTGCGTTTATGCGGCAAACCTTTCTAACGTGTAAGATTTTAATGAAAAAGAATCAGCATTTAATCTATACAAAGCTCTATCGTCTAAAAAATTAAAAGTAAATTTAGAAATGCAAGGAAATTTCACGCGTTAAGCACGATGGCTCAGCGCGGATGATTATGATTGTCTTTCAATCAGCGTTTCGATAGGTCTTGAACCTCTTTGTCAGTGTAGTACCACATGACGAATGAATGAAAAAAAAATTTAAAATACCGTGCATCGAGCTTGTTTATACATTGCAAAGCTCTTACGTTGATCGCATTATTATCTAAGATGACAACGTAAGTATTCTAAATTCCTTCAACGTCCTCAGCATTAAAAGTTAAAGTAGGCGGTAAAGTTTAGCATGGTGAGCGTGTTAGATAGGCAGAAGCCCCAATTTAAATTTTTGTTTACCGTTTTTTTTTTATCTCTAAAGCAAAATCTACTAAATTTTGATACTGCTTTAAGATAAAAATAAAATTTNATAACTTTTAAGGATATAAACATAACTTATACGTTTTAAAACTTTTAGAAAATCATGAACATCCTTTTTACGAATAAAAAAAGCTGAAGATAGTAGAAAACTTAAGCCTTGGATATCTGGAGCAAAGCTCTAGTAATTGACCCCGATACTGATATGTTAAAAAAAAATTGAAGAATTAATTTAAATTTCTCGTTTTTGACTAAATTAAAATGCCCAAAAAATAAAAAATCAAAAAACAATACGTAAAGTATGTGTCTTTATTTCAATAAAAAATTTTCGACTGTTTTCCACTCGAGGAGGCCTCTTAAAAATATATTAACAGCCCTGCCTGAATAGGTACCTCAAGCACTTCCCAGAATTTACAATCGGCATCCAAATTTCAACCTACACATGAAATCAATAAATGTTTTGGCTGGACTCAAAAGATATATCCCCAAAAAACCGTCTAGTAAAATAATTTTTTCACACCAAATATACGCAGGATTGTAATTATATCTTGAAAGATCTTCCTTGAGTGGTGAAACGTCAACAATTTCTTATAAAAATACAGACACTGATTTTACGTAAGGCTTTTGAGTGATTATATTTATTGAAGATACACACACGGAGTGAAACAAAGAATAAGTGAGAACCATGTAAACTATACTGTATTAGTTAATAACTTGATAAGGATTTTTTTTTATTCTTATTGTAGAAGAGTAATTAAAAAAATTTTTCAAATATTTATTTTACTTTACACAATATGTAATAAAAAAAAAATGATTCTTAGTAAATTAAATAACTTTTCGAATTTATAACATATAATATAAATTGTGAAACTGAAACATAACAACAATGTTTAATGAAGCAGAAAAAAAATTAAAATAACTAATCAAATATTATTTTCATTGTACGTAAGAATATTGTAAAATTANGTCAATGTGCATGATAATAATGATGATAATTATGATGATGATGATAATGATGATAATAATAATAACAATAATAATAATGATAAGGATCATAATAAAAGTAATGGTTTAAGTAAAAATGATGTTATAAATTATAATGATGACGATAATATAAGTTATAATAATAATAATAATGGTTACAGCGATGACAATGATGATGATAACAATGATTAAATTAATAATAACGATAGTAAAAATAATTATAATAATCGAAATAATGATAATTCAACAATAATCATAAGAATCAAGATAATGATGGCCATAATGACACCAATGACAATAATGATGACTATAATATTTATTCTAATGATAAAAACGATAATGATAATGAAAATGATAAGAATAATAATGGCGACGAATATCATGATTATAATGATGATTTTGATCATGATGTTCAAAATAATAATAATCATGATGATGTTTACGACGGAGATAACTATGACAATAATAATGTCGATAACGTCGATATCGATAATGACTGTAATAATGTTCATAGTAACAACGATAATGATAATAATAAAAAGATGTTAATAATAAGGATAACGATATAGACGATAATAATAATGATTCTTATTTCATTAACGATAATAATGACAATAATAATTTGAATAATCATGATAACAGTAATAATGAAAATGATAAAAATAATAATGATAATGATGATTGAAATGCAAATAGTGAGAATGACGATAATAATTACGATAATTTTTTTGTCAAAAATAATAATGTTGATGGTTATCATGTCAATGTGCATGATAATGATGATGATAATTATGATGATAATGATAATGATAATAAAAATGATGATACCGATAACGGTGATAATGTTTATGGTAATTACGATGATAATAATTATGATTATGATGATAATGATAATGATGATAATGATGATAATGATAATGATGATAATTCTGATGATAATAGTGTTAATCTAAATAATAATGATAATAATGATAAAGATCATAATAAAATTGGCCATAGTTATAACGATAATGATGATGATGACNATAGTGTAAGGAGAGGAAAAAGTTAAGTAAAACAATAAATAAAATTACGTTTAATTACAGAGAAACATGTTGTGTTTATTTATTTATGAAATTCAACTTTCTTATAAAACAACAACTTTTGATACAAGAAATCCACAGAAATGGACAAATAATGTGAATAGACACAATTGAAACGGAAGGTGAAAGAAAGCTCATAGTACCTCCAGAGTTACAAAATATTGTGTGGCATGAAGAACTTAAGAAAATAAAGAGTTATGAGATGCTAAGACAAACATTAACAAGAAGACGTCAAAAAAAAAAATTTGGACCAAGATGACAAGTGACTTGAAAAAAGTGTACATGGATGAAATGGGTAATATACAGTTGGATAATAAATACTTAGAGGAAACTGAAGGAAAATAAAAACAGGTTGAAAATCCCGAATTTATCGAAATAAACAAAACATCAACGGACTCTACAAAAAAAACAAATGATAAAGTAAATTTAAAACATATTGCAGGAAAATTTATTATAGTAAAATTTATGAGTAGAAACTCTAATGTGATGCAGTGATCAGATATTTTGGAAAAAGAATGCATATGATACAATATACAAAAGAATAAAATCAAAATAAAAATATTTGAATTATTCTGCGAAAGACCCAGCTCACCACTGGTACACCTTCATGTTAATGTAAGATTTTGTATAAAAAATATGTTTTATACGGAAAGAAAATTTTTGGACCACGTTTGCTAATAGAGGATAAACATGGTAACATATGCTCACTTTTTCAAGCATAAAAATGGATTATTAATACGTTACACAATGGAAAAGGAACATCTTCTGGTGAAGGTAAATACATCTATAAACCCTACTACATTAGTTGACATCATTTTACTAGAACTTCCAGAATTTATTAAGAACAAGATAAAAAGAGATGACGTGAAAAATAGTATAATAGTATTGATCTATTTAATAAGGTGAGAAAACATGAAGGCAAAATAAGAAAAAAAAATTATCACTTTACCAAAACAAAAGATAATAAGGTAGATCAAATTAAAAAAAACGAAGAAGAGAAACCGGGCAAAATATGTGAGAGCTCTGAGAAAAGTATAAGATACCATTCTGAAGAGAAATGTTGGTTTAAAACAATAGAACCAAAGAAAGGAGAAAATTGTGGAGACATGGTACAAAGTAACACAATTATTGAAATGGAACTTAATCCGGAGGAAAAAAACGAGTAATCACTCTACTAGTCAAAGTAAATGTTCTATTCAATAATGAACTAAAAATAAAAGATGTATACGATTTTGGCTCACAAATATCGTTTATAAACTCAAGATTTACTAAAAATAAATTAAAAAAGGAAGATGTTAATAAACCACTTCTTAAAACAGCTAATATTGTAAAATGTACAAAAGGGTTAATAAGCATGAAAATAAAAATTTTCAACACTGAAAGAGACATGGATATATTTGTAATCGAAAAAAAAAGATTTTAAAAACTTCATAATAGGTCTAGACATGATTAAAGAACTCAAGATTGTTCTAAATGAAAATTTAAAAATCTTACAAAAAAAATAAGAAAAACTAATATTATTTTTTGTAAATTTTAATGAGAATATAAACGAAGGGTAGTCTAACATTAAAACCGATCATTTCAGACAAAAAGAAAAACATACGATAGAAAAAATGATAAAAGATTACCGAACAGTATTCGCCAGAGATAAATATTATACAGGAACAGTAAAAGATTATGAAGCACGCATAGATTCAGTGATAGGCAAATACTGTAGTAATAGATCATATGGATGTACAATAGAAGACAAAAAAAATTGAACAGCAATTGGCAGATTTTCTGTGGAAAAATTTGATTGAGGAATCTTATAGCCCCTCGGTGCTCTAGTAACACTAGCATTAACAAAAGATTTAGAACAAAAGTCCAGGGTCTATATAGATTTTCAAGATCTGAATAAGATCAACGTACCACAAGCAGAACCATTTCCTCGAATAGATGACTTAATGATAAAAAACAAAAAACTAGAAATACTCTACAATACTAGATACAAACTCAGCTTTCTGGTCGATCCCTTTACGAATCGAAGACAGAATAAAACGAGATTTGTTACTCAGGATAGAACCTTTCAATGTATATGCTTGCCGTTTGGACTGAAAACATCCCCAGCAATTTTTCAAAGAATCCTAAGTAACATCTTAAGAAAATACAGACTTACAACATTCCTAGTAAACTATATTGACAACATTTTAATATTCTCATCTTCTTTCAAAGAGCATATAGAACACATAAGAACACTAAGTTTTAGAAGCTATAATAAAAGAAGGATTCAGGCTAAATTTCAAGAAATGTACATTTGCTTTAGACTCTGCAAAATACCTTGGCCACATAATACAAAATAAATCAGTAGGGCCAATAAATGAGAATTTGATCTCTATGTGAATATTTAAATAATATTTCCCAAAACTTAAAATACAAAAGTATATAAAACATATTTTTGGGAAGATAAATTTCTACCATGAATATATATCAGGAAGTGCAATAATATTGGGACCACTACATAACATTCTAAGGAAAAAAAAAATTGTAAGGTCTGAGCAATGTAAAAACGCCTTCAAAAAGATAAAGGAGATGTTATGTTCTCAACCAATCTTCAAAATATGTGACCAAATTCCCAATTAAAATATACACAGATGCATCAGTAAAGAGTATTGAAGTAATATTTAAACAAACACAACCAGATGGAAAGGATAAGCCAGTGGCATATTTAAAAAAAAAAAAAAAAACTGAAGTCCAAAAAAAAGCCATATATCTAGAATGTTTAGTCTAAGAGAAAGCATTTAAATACTGGCAACACTGGCTTATAGTAAGGCATTTTATGGTTTATGTAGATCATAAGCCATTAGAAAAACTCAACATAAAAGCGAGGACAGCCGAAGAACTAGGTGAGTTAACGTACTACTTATCGCACTACGATTTTGAAAAAAAATGTATACCACGCAAAGAAAACATTAAAGCTGTTTGCCTAAGCCAAAATCAAGTATTAGAGTCCAAAGAATATAACAGCAATAAGTAACTTAAGATAATAAATGATATAAGATAAAAGGACATAATTTCAGACCAAGAGACAAATGACGACTTAAAGAAAAAGAACCAAAGTTTAGAGTAAGAAAATAACATCTATTATAGAAATGTGAAGAAGAAGAATTAACCTCATAAGACCAGTGCACGAAAATTGGTGCTACATAGGCATCAGACAGATGCAAGAAAAAATTGGCTCTCAATATACTGCAAGAAACTTAAAAAATATGTCAAAAATATGTAAGTAATGTGAAACATGCATAATAAATAAAACCAGAGGACAAGGGACATTTGGATTCATGTAATACTATGGACCAGCAACAAGATCACAAGATAGTATCAATAGACCCCATCGGTGGTTTTAGAGGATCCAGATCAGCAACAAAATATTTACACCTCCAGATGGACCGTTTTCTGAGATACAATTTTATTGTAACGCTAACGACTTAAAGTCCGAATGATTTTATCAAGCTGACACAAAAGGTGCTTAAAAATAATCATATAGAAGTGCTTCTTACAGATCAGTACCCAGGAATAAATTCAAAAAAATTCTAAGAATACCTAATAGATAAGAACATACAACTCATCTTTACAGCAGTAAATGCAGCCTTTTCGAATAGACTTATCAAAGATTGAACCAAACGATACTTGATAAATTAAGATGCAAAATAAACGAACGTCATAACAAAAAATTGTGGACAAGAATAGCACAATAATGTACAGAAAAGTACAATACAAGAAAACACTCAGTAACTGATTACGCACCAAAATATCTACTGGATGGCACGGATATAAAACTCTTACCAGATAAACTAAGAAATATTGGAAAAGAAAAGAACCTTAAAAACGGTCGTAAATTAGAAAAAAACCACTATGAACTCACACATACAATAAGTTTTTATTCGATGAAACTGCAAAGATCACACATTTTATGTAAAAGAAAAAGTCTACATTGAGAACGATGATAAATTGAATAGGGAATAACTAGATTCTTTAAGAATCGGTCCCTCCAAAATAACAAAAAAAGTTATCAAATACAATGCATGAGATAAACACAAGAAAAAGAAAAGCTGAGACGAATACTTTTTGTATAACAGAACTTATACCAATTTAAAACCATTTTTTATTGTCAGTGACCCAAAAACCGAAGTATATTGAGATCTGCCTTCTGGCTCAAAAATAGTATACAACATCACAAGACGGGAAAGTAGTACGCTTCCCTCCGCGTTTACATTACCACCCAGGTCATAGCCCAGGGTGACAAATATGCAGACGGTGATGTGCTTTTTTCCAGCCGAGTGGTGTATGAGTTTTTTCTTCATGTCTGCCGGGAATTTTGCGACCCAGAAAAAGTTATTTGTTGCTTAATTTCACGTAAAATTAGGACACAGTCATTCCATCGTCCACTGTAAGCGCTCATGCGTTTGTTGATGTGGGAACTTTAAAAAAATTGAGAGCAAGTGAGATAAGAAACTTTTATACGAGAACGATCGGAATGAAATTAGTATGTTATGTCGCTGTGACGATTGTTCACTTACTAAAATCTGCTTGGAAAAAAACTGACGTCTCAAAAATATTTAAAATTATCAATTATATGACTATAGCGCATGGAAAAGTGTAATATGCGGATGTGACAAACAAAATTTCGTTGAAGGATTCCATCCAAGGGCTTCACAATCTCAAAAAAATACCAATACCGTAGTAACAAGTGTGAAAAGCTCTTTTATAATATTTAGATAAATAAATTCAAATAAAGATAAGTTCTTAATAAATAGGCGTAGTGTCTGCGCCAGAGTTTCCGGATAGCTCAGATCATAAAAGACATAAAAAAGATTATTAAAATGTTAAAAATATTAAATTTTAGAAAGCCTAATAAGGACGCAACAACATCAAAGTTTATGTAAAGAAACCAGTACACATTCTAATAATATTTTAATCCGTACAAATAGTTAAAGCTCTTTTTTGTGCACATTAAATTGGTATATTGAAAATCTTTGTATACAGTAATAAGAAATCTTTATTGTTCGAAAAATACAGAAATTTATAGTGTTCTCTAAAAGTCTTCTGATAAAGCATTCATGCTTGAAGAATAAGAATAGCAGTTCTACAAATACTTAAGAATTATAAGAAACATCTTGTCTACATGCCCTCATAAGAATTACGATGACAATCAAGATACTCTTATATAAAAATAATAACCATAATAATAA
>NW_019379709.1:742507-758673 GCF_000648655.2 Copidosoma floridanum
TATATAGCATTTAGATAAACAGACAAGGAATTTAGTTTCTTGTAGAGTATAACGAAAGGAACGAAATATGCTTTCAAACAATTTTTCTAAACAAAAATGTAAGTAAAGCATTAATTTTTTCAATTTTTTTCTTGATTTGGCAACAATGTAGGGTGGGACAAAGGAGGACTAACGTGTAAGAATCTACTATTGGCTTGCTTTTTTTCAAGGTCAATAATCAAAAATCGTTGATGTACTCACGCAAATTGGACCTATAAAAGTTTAACTTAAAAAATATAACATTCCTTATGAATTAATAAACAAGCAAGTGTTTCCAGCTGTTGATAATCTGAAAACATTTTTTTTGTATTGCTAGGGCAATTTTGCGTAAGAATTAGTTTTTTTTTCTACTAAGAATTTTACAGAAAAATCGTACTTTTTTTTAGCTTTAGAACATGAACTAATACAAAAAGAGGTACAGTGGGGTCTCCAACCCTGAGCCCTCCTAACAGAAAGTATGCGCTTTACCACTAAGCCACTGACAGCTAATGGAATACACAAGGCATACTTTAAGTTTTGCTGTTTGAAAATTTGAGTTCACGATTTAGGAGTAAATAGTAGCAAATTTTTGTGAAGCTTATAAATAAAAGAACTTCTTAAAGGTGGCACTTTCTTGAAGACAGTTTTGAGCTAGAACTTTTCTCAAGGCAAATTTGTGTTGGTTTATTTGTTGAAGCATCTCTGAATTAGCATTTTCTTTAACCCTACCAACAACATGTAATATTTGCAAAATAATGTGGATCTAATGCTATGCATTTAAAAAAAATCGAAGCTTGGGTGAAAAAAAGTGCTACCTCTTAATAGCCTTTAAAAAAGCTTAAACTCGAAATTTCCTATAAAAAAGCTTAAACACCAAAATTTCTGTACAGAAAGCGTTTCCTAAGATTGAGGTTGAAGAAAGTGCTAACTCATAGGAATTATTGTTTTTAACTTTTTGTACAATAGCTGCAGTGATTTTGGTTCCATTATTATGACGAAGCAAAAATTAAAAAGGCACAGGTTACTAATGATTATGTCAATTATACATTGACATGTTAAAGAATTAGTTGTAGTTAAAAAATAGTGAGTTAGTTATTGATTAGTATATATGTTTAAGCTATTTAGATAGGCTGTATGAATAACAGCTCTGCATTGCTGTGTTGCTACTTCCCATGAACATACTATCGTCATTGGCACATTAAGAAACCTCTTAAGATTGATTGTGTGAATCATGCACTTACTCAGCAACGAAGACCAATATTTTACATAGTTTCTAATTTACCGAACCACAGTTGAAAACATGCACATGCGAGCCGCTATGACCAACTACTGAGTAAAGGCTGGGTCTGTCACTTGTGAGTAGGTATTTCCAAGCCCTTAAGCTACAAGGATAGCAGTTATCGTGGCTACTGATCAGCAACCATAATTTAAAACCTTAGATATAAGAAATAAATGTTGGTTGACAGTTAAGACGCCGTCAGTTACGGTTAATGAGCAATTTTGAGTTATCGCAATTTTGCACATGATTGTCATGTCAATTTATCAAATCTTTAATAAATAAGTTAAAAAAAATCAAGCATTATAACTAAGTTATTTTCTACATGCGAAAATCTCTTAGCATTAGAAAAGTGAATGAAAATTAATCAGAATACAGGAAAGCCCCTAATATATTCGTTGTTAATAATAAGTTTTCTTTCGGGACTGTAAGTTCTAATATATTACAAAAAAAATTATGAAGGTAGTTTAAAAAAGGCACCCAAAAAATCACTGTTAAAGACGTTACATCGATAAAAAGTTTCTATAATTCTTTCAAGTTACAACACAGTATATAAACGTTAATTTAATAGTACAGAAGCTGTCTCTATTATGCATCTGTCTATCATTTACATTTAAAATGTTTTGTGCTTTAATGACGCTCAATATGTATAAGTTATGACAACGTTTCTATCGTAGCCTATTTTTATGGCTCATTAAAAAATACAACCAGCTCAGAAAATTAGTGAAAAAGGAGTCAACTTAAATTTTGTTTCAAAAAGCAGTCAACTCAGATTTGGCTTAAGATAGTAGCCAACTTGGATTCAGGTGGAAGAAGAAGCCAACTTGGGAGTAATTTTTTTTTATTAGGTTTCGTCATGGCAGCACTGGCATTCACAATATACGTATGTATACGTTTCCAAACAGAGAATTTTTAATCATTTAGTGTTTGAAAAAAAAAGTTTATTTTGTTGTAATAAAGTGTATTGTATTTATTTAATCGTGTCCTCTACTAGGCTCCTGTGACCATAGGAGAGAGAGAAGTGGCTGAATAATTTATAATAAGACTACAATATCGCATACGAATACAGAAATATACTTTCAACTATATGGAATTTCAGTGTTTACTTTTGTTGATCAGTGGTTACCTTGTTACTATTGTACAAGAATATCACAGTTTTTATGAAACAAATTTGAAATAGTACATCGCATTGATATAAAATTAATGCGTTTAATAAGTAGAAAAAAAGTAAAGACCACAATAGCTACTCAATTTTATACTAAAATTCATAAAAAGAATATCATTAGGAGTTTCAATAAATGAGTTATTCAAGACATTGAATATTAAAAAAAAAATTAGTTAAGCTTTATAAATTAACATTTGAAATAAATGATCTCAACAGTCTGATGACAGAATTCCATCTGATTTCAGCAGACTTGAAGATAACAGAATTCAATAAGAATAGTCAGCTCTATTACAACACACTTTTCTCTGAAATATTGGATGATTGAAAAATCTTTGATTGGAAAGGTATGCATGTATTGCGAATGTCAGTGCTGCCACAACAAAACTTGATGCAAAAAATTACTTCCAAGTTAGCTGCTTCTTTAATTCAAATCTAAGTTGACTGTTTTTTTAACTCAAATTCGAGTTGATACTTTCTTCACTAATTTTCTGAGTTGGCTCTGTATTTTATCGTGCCGTTGATTTGCTTTGCACTTGTCAGTGTAGAGCCACTTATCACTTTAAAATTATTATCTATCACAAAAATGAATAATTATGGCAGCACCATAAAAATGCACAGCAAATGAACGTTAATCAAGAAATGAAAGAGTACTTGAACCCAAAAAAATTAGACGTAGATAACAAACTCGTTCCAAATGTGAAATTGCTTGTGAACCGAGGTACGCTTATCAGTACACCATTCGGAACGAGTCCTGCAAAAGTTATGCTCGTGAGCTCTTTTTACGTATCAGTTATTTAAGTTTGAGGTGAGATGCACAGCCTCACTATCCTTTTTTGTCTGAGCTTGGCACCTATTGTGATCTCAAGAGAATTCAAATACTTCTTTTCAAACTTGTTTCAGTGTGACAGCATCCATACACTATACAAAAATAATTTCCGCAGTTTTATCTGTATCGTGATTGTCTAAGCATATTAGTTATGCTTATTACTTAAAAAATAAGTTTTTAAATAAGATTTGGAGTTTTATAAACGTTTGACCAACATTTAGACTGGTGTCTTAGCAGATTCAAATTTAGTCTTAAAAGAGTATTGATACTGTTACAGTTACATTGCCCTGAGCTAAAATATTTTTTGATCTTCTTGCAGGTCTCAAACAACCAGTGGATCAGGATGTAGCCTCCAAGAGCCTGAGTGATCTTGAGTCACTGGTAGATCAGATACCCAGCATAGCTGAAAGTGGTGGTCAGCGGCTGCCACATCAGCATAATCAACCTGGCCTTAACGATGAGTCGCTGGCTGATAAGCTCGATGCTGCTTCAACCCACCAACCTTACATGTCAGGCTACGGAGCAGTTAGCTCTATTACTAGCCTTAATCCAACCTACAGCCCACCTCTTTCCCAGAGCGGCATTTATAGTGACGCTTATGGTAATTCGATCTACAGCTTGAGCTCTCGACAGCAAGAATCACAGCACAGCAAAGCCTACACAGTTGAAAACCTTACATCAAGCAACTACACACCCACTAACAGTATGGGTCAGCAACAGCATCTACAACACTCTACCTACTCAAACATGATCGCAGGGCCTCATTATTCATTGCCAATATCCGCTGCTGCCGCCGCAGCTGCAGCAGCAACGGCCGTTGCCGTTGTGGGTACCTCACCAACTGGTTATATCTACAGTGGCCTTGAATCTAGTCTAATACAGCGCTCCTACCCATCTATGACTTCTCATCATCATTCGTCCCTACATTGTCCTCAGCATCATATGACTAACTCCTATGTTTATAGCACGGGCCCTTATTCCAGCTCATTCGACCCCTACTCGAGCATCTCCTCACCTTCAAACTCTTCCGGAATCCACACACCACAGACCAACTACCCAGGCTACACAGCCACTAGTAGCCCTGATACTTCTTCAACCCCACCAATCTATATGCACCAGCAACAGAACTTGGGCAGACAGCCGATAAACCTTGCTTACGATGGAGTATGATAATCAGCTTAGCAAGCAAATTTAAACCTGAAGTCAATGGTCTTTTATCACTGATAATCCACAGCTTACGGCAAGTAGCCCGAGTGGAATTGTGCATCGTAGCGCTCCAGCAATGCACTCGATAACTGTACTTAGCCACTGGAAGCTCTGAGTGTTTCTATGAATGTTTGTGTGTGTAAATGTTTATGAGTGTTTATTCGAACGCACACGTATGCGTATACATACGTGTATCTGTGCAATAGGTACGTATCTACTCGTTTTCTTGTATGTTATGTGTACATGGAAAGCGTACTATCAGTTGATGCCATTTGTGATAGTGCCAAGAATTTAAAGATGTTAATAGATTATTTATGACAAGGAAGTAAGAAGTAAAACTGTGCCAGGACTCTTATCAAACTTGACATTTCTTTCTATCACTGCATATTTTTACACAATCATAATGTGGACAAAAAACTTAGTTTGTTTTCAAGGGACTATTTAATTGTTCACAACAGTGATAGGTACTGCATTTCAATGTTTTAAGACCCCTCGATTAAGGGATGTGTCAGAGCATCGTACTATACAGGATTAAAATAGCCGAGTGAATTTTTTGTGAAAAATGATTACAGAAGTGGATCAAGATAAGACTGACATTTGTTAATGTTAAAAGAAAGTTACGAGTCCAATGAATCATGTTAGATAATCTTACTTTTTGTTGAAATCTTGTTAAATAAATTCTTTTTGTCACATTCATTCAAAGTGGCCTGTTATAAGTTTGCATACTATGTACTACTATGTATTACATACTACACATGTAAGTGATAATCAAGTTCTCTGCCTACAAGTCTACAATCAAAAATGTTTTGGATATTGTAAAATTGAAACGACTTTAGGGAAGAAGACCTCACCACTTAGCATATATTCATTGGCCAGCTGTATTAAAATTTTTTTTCGAAGCAAACCATATCAAAATACAGCTCTCCAATGAATAGCTATCATTATTGTAATAAAAAATAATTTTTTTGGCACTAAGAGCATTCAAGTTCTTGCAACAAATAAATATTTGAAAAAAAAGTTCCTCGCCTGTATTACTGCATGCTTCCTAACTACTGCACACCAGTTACTACGTAGCACTAAAAATTGTGCACGAACTGATACGTATAAACTTCTTTATTTTGTCATTAAAAAATATCATTACACAGTTGTTTTTTATAAAAACTACCAAGTGAGCATAAGATAATAGTTTATTCAAGTTTTAATACTTAAAGGAGTAAATAAATTGAGGAAAACTATTTCCGTATGTTTTTTTAAAAAGAATAACATCAAGTTTTTCTTTATGCGGTACTTACAAAAGTGTCTTTGATATTTAGGTAGTTTCTTGCAAGTTGTGTCGGTATGAAACTAAATTTTGTTAAAAAAAATTCTATCCTTAAGCAAACAGCATTTACTTGAGAAATTCATACCTTTACTATAGTAGAGTTCTTGATTTATAATGACTTTTTTGTATGAATAGGATTTCAGGTAAAATGAATTATAGAATGTATTATTTTGAATCAAGTTTTTTTATTGGGTTTAAAACAAAAAACTATGATATAAGAAAAGTATCAGCAGTCTGTTGTATCCGTTTTGGCAGTTTGGCTGACGTTCTTGCAATAACTAAAATGTATCTTAATACTGAGTATCAATTACCGTGCAGTATCAACTTTCATCGATGTCGAATATTTCTTAGTCTTATTTAACAGTTAATATATCTGGAAGATTATAAGTGATAATTATGTCTTAGTTAGAACTAACAGTAAGTAGTACGTTGCCACCGTTATTTAGTTATGTGCTGCAATAAAGTCTTTTATCCCTTTCACTAAGGAACATCATCTCAGATTTTCATAACTTTTACCATATCAGCATCCGTTCCAATGTCTAGCTGCTACCAAGTGTTACTGTAATTTATATTAAAACTTTTCAAAATAAGATATGTAAATTTCTACGTCAAAATCAAAGTTAGACATCATGAAATATCTTGTAATTTTTTCAGAAAAATAATTTCTTGTAATTATTGATCCATGAAAGCTTAGAATGTAATATATACATATATACATCTATCTATCTAATAAAAAGACCCGTAAGACTAAAAATAGCTGCAGTTATAGTAGGAAGAAGTGGAGTGTGTTACTTCTTATTAATAATACTACAAAAAGTATTATTCCAGATTCAGCTAGACTTTTTAAATAACCATAAGCAAGATAGTGCTAAAGGCATTCTTCTCTACAAATTTTCTTTGAGTGAAAAGTTTCAAAAATAATAAGTTGTGGCTCTTGGGATTGAAAAATACTATTGCTCATGCTTCACTATCTAAATGTACGTGAGCTCTTTTCTATTAATCTTTTTGACCTTAGTGAACTTTAGTGAAAGTAATTAAGTAGTCAAATAAAAGTTGTCTACACGAAGTACGACTATTAAGATGTACACGAAAGCATCATTGAAAACATATATAAAATTCATTATAGTGAGGAATCTAAATCTTATAGCACATTTGATGTATTAACATCTAAGACATTGAAATACTTAAGTACATGTAGTACGGAAAAACTCTTTATTAAAAGCTATTTAAAAAATTTTTAAAGTTATACTTCTATAGGTACGTTATACGCAAGGGTAAATCAAGGATCTCTTGACCTTGAGAAAAAGTGTGACGGAAGTGGACTTTGCTTGATTCTCCCCCTTTGCCTCGTCCTCCATGACGTACTTCCGGTTTCCTCTACAACACACTTAGAGCATATATACCTGGAGGGAGCATACAATGCTTCGGCCGCGAGACTAGCAAAGAGAGAGAGGGCCCGTAAAGCAGGATATGCTTTCTCTCTCTTACACTCCGATGATTGGCTAGCCCCCTTCCATGTATATAGTTATAGTCGTCTCTTAGAGTGAAGCTGGTGGGAGAAGAGAGCACATATATAGCTATTCCTCGATACCCCTCTACCTCTTCAGCCAATATATGTATAACTCAAGCTCTGGTGACATACAATTTTTATATTACATCTATTGCAGTCCTAGAAGTCAATGATGATAGCTGAGTGGGCTGCATGAGCCAAATCGTGTTTTTTTTGCAGCTGTAGACCTGGATCAAGTCCCGACTTGGAAATTTTTTTTTTTCATGTTACAGAGTACATTTTCATTAAAAATTTATGCAGATACAATTGGAACATTATAAAATAGTAAAACCTCCTTTAGCTCTAACTAAACTAAAAATATTTTTCAGATGGTCTTGCAACAGTTTCTACTTTAGTAAAAATCCATCATTTTTGTTAAAATGCCAATAAAAAATACTAACGACGTTGAACAATGATGTTACGATTTCACTATTCTTTGGTAAAGAAATAAGAAAAAAATACATAGACGATGTCGTGGATCACTCTGCTGGTTTCGCTATTTGATCAATGTTGAAATAAAATAAAATGTAACCAAAGTCCTTTGATATTCACTTAAGAATCTAGTCATTCAGCTTTGATAGAAATAAAAAATAGAGGTCGTCTAATTATGCCATCACTGAATGTAGTAACAGTTTGCCAAATTGTTGAAAAAGTATTTAAACTGTATTACAAAGGAAAACAAATATATTCACAGAAATCATTAAAAACGAAGAGGAGATGGATGACAATTACTTAAACAAATTATTACTACATACCTACGCATTAGGATTTATCAGTACGAAAAACAAAAAAATACTGCTGCTAAAAAAATTCGAAGAATTTATACCAAAGTTATATGATTTCGCAATTGATAATGTTCCATTAGAAGCAAATTAACAATAGCTGTCTTAAAATCTTGTTTGTACATTTAGTTTCTGTAAAGATGTATTTTTGATGAAAATGTACACTGTAACAAAAAAAAAAAATTTCCAAGTCAGAACTCGATCCAGGTCTACAGCTGCAAAAAAAAACACCACTCGGCTCATGCAGCCCACTTAGCTATCATCATTTACTTCTAGGACTGCAATAGATCTAATATAAAAATTGTATATCACCAGAGCCTGAGTTATACATATATTGGCTGAAGAGGTAGAGGGGTATCGAGGAATAGCTATATATATGCTTTCTTCTCCTACCAGCTCCACTCTTAGAGATGACTACGACTATATACACGGAAGGGGGCTAGCCAATCATCGGAGTGTAAGAGAGAGAAAGCATATCCCGCTTTACGGACCCTCTCTCTCTTTGCTAGTCTCGCGGCCGAAGCATCGTATGCTCTCTCCAGGTATATACCGATAGTTGAGAGGAAGACAATTCCAGCGTGACGTCACTCCGTATTATTTTAAATGGGGTGACGTCACGCTAGAATTGTCTTCCTCTCAACCATCGATATGCTCTAAGACAACACATGACGCCACATGACATTACTACGCCACCACACCACACATTTTCAATTTTATAAGTTTTAATTCTTTTTAATATTGAAATGCAAACTTGGTAGTTTGGAGCATGACTATTTATTCATAGTTTATTTACATCCATCAATATTTTGCTGTCCTGCTGACAGCGTCTTCAGGATTAAAATCATGTGTAATTAATCATGGGAAATTAGTATGTATATAAGCAGAGCAGCTTTCATATAACATTGTAATCAACATTTATTTTCTTAGTATTAATTTGTTACTTTTAAAATAATTAAATAACTGTTTACACAATTCTTCAAATTTTTTCAAAATTTTCAGAAATTACAAAAAACTTTTTTTGTAATGTACAAATACAATAATTAACTTTTGTTGTGTCTTATTTTCGTACAATCTTTCATTCGTTATAATAGTAATTTTCTGATTTGAGGACGTTCTTCACATAGTTAGTAAGGGAAAAGCTCAGAGAAGTAAGAGGAACACTAATGTATGCAGTAACGCTAGCAAGTGTTTTTCTCACATGAATATACTTACATACATGCTTTTACGCACACTTCTTTCTCTCTTTCTAAATTCATTTAAAAACCAACTTGTGGGTGTATTTGAAAATTAAATAGGCTTATCTAAAAGAAATCTTTTGTACTACATTAAACGTTATTTTTTCATAAGATTATATGTTAAATATCGATTTTTTTAATGTAACATATGTAAAATAATGTCACAGTCAAAGGAGCTACAATTTATGTGAGTATTTTTTATGCTTTTTCAATGTACGTTTGCCATTTGAATAATATCTGTCAAAAAAACCTATGTGTGATGAACGTCCTGAAGAGACATTCACTGGTATGTAATACTACCCTATTAAAGAAAGTTTTACTACAGAATGGTTGTTCTTCATTTTCTATATACAATTATATTTTGGGTATTAAATATGGACGAGAAATAAGTGTGGGATCGTATGGGATAGATGTGAGCGTGACGTTACAGGTGTAGTCAGTATAGGCAGTAGGAAGTTGTTCTGAAATCACCGGAAGATTTGATGAAAATGCACAGTCTTATACTGGCCAGCCTATAAATTATTTTTATTGTATTATGCCACAATATATTGTACGTAATCATTAACTTATAAAATATTAAAATATTTATTGACACCCCACCCAACGTACGTAGGTTTACTCTTTCCAACGATAATTGCACCACCTTTGTACACAATATCGTTTCGTAGAAGGTGAGTTTGTATTTATAATTATATTATCTGCCGTATAACTTTATAGAAGTATAACTTCTTACTTGGGTACCCAAGCACCCACTGTCCACTGGTTTTCTAATTTTCAGGTATAGCTTGAATAAATATACCAATCGTATCAGAGTTTGAAAGAAGGTGATTATTTGCACGTATAGCGTTGCTCTCTTCTTCTTAATGCAATAGTCCTTCTGACTCTGTTTCCTCGCTCAAATTTTAATAAATTTTTATATTAGCCATGTTTTGACGACTTTCTGTAGTATTGTTTGTATATACATTTACAGACGTGATGTCACAAGCAGCTTCAGCAGCTTCTGTAGCTGATAATACCGCCCAAGAGTACTTGAACATCTCTTCTAATGATTTTAAGTATCAAGTAAATCAAATTATAAAAGTGCATTCTAATACAAAGAATTTTACTTCTTTTAACACCGGAAATATTTTGTTCATGGCTCTTGCGACAATATACAGAAAATAAGAGCAGTACGGTTGGACAAATATATGGTTTTTTTTACTCTGTGTATTGGATCCTTAGAATAATTTTGTAATACCTGTCAATACTGGTTGTTTTTAAATTATTTTTCTGGCTTCAAATTCCATGTATCGACGACTATGACTAATTGACTGTTATAACTCAGATTGGCCACTTACGACTGATCGTATGAACTACAAAAGCTTTGTACATATTTTCGGCAATTTCAACACTACATACTGTATGATCACATGTTAACCATTGAACGAGTTTTCAGATCTCATACTGTAACGAGAATTTTTCAGCCGAATAAACAGCCGTCCCGAATTCTCTCACAAAACTCGTTTACTTACTCCTCCTCGTCCCTCTCCACTGGATTCCTCTCCTCCGGGAGGTCTGCCGCTGGTGCTCGGCTCGGGAACGCCGAACACTCCTGCAAAGGAAACTAAAAGGGGACTTCGGGGCACCAACTACACAAAAAAAAANGAGTTTGTATTTATAATTATATTATCTGCCGTATAACTTTATAGAAGTATAACTTCTTACTTAGGTACCCAATAACCCACTGTCCATTAGTATTTATCTAATATTGATTATTAATATTTATTAAAATATGATTCTACCTCAGTTTATATTCGCAAGTGTTGACTTTAAGCTTAGATTGTGGAAAACTTGTCGTTTATAATATTATCATGCAATTTTTCTAAAACACATTAGCTTTGGCATTTTCTTGATGATAATTCGTAGTACAGTATAAGTAGTGGAGTAACAGTACCTTAATTTTATATAATTATCTTTTAAATTTTCTTATTTTTTTTTTTAATACATTGTGCTGGTATGTGTATACACCTTGTCGGACACATATGTTGAAAAATACTAAAAAAAGAAGTAAACTTGCTTTTTTCTCGACCAGTAACTGAACTTATTACTCGAGCACGCTAAAAATATTGGCCATAGATGAACACGACTGATACTTTCCCTTCGCATGCTTACTTATTATGAGTCTGCAAGAATAATAGTGTGTTTGGAAGATTTACACGAAGCCTATAGGTTATCAACAGAGAGCTTGCATCTGTTTCTGCCAACTAATAACTTAACTTGAGCATTTTCTTAATAATAATCCGTAGTACAATGTGAGTACATAAGTATCTGCAGTACATATGCGTGCACAACATGTTATAAAAAAATAAGAACGTTCAAATGATAATTAGGTGAAATATGGGTAGTTTTACTTTACTACTCATGTTTTCTCACATACTCAGCAGCTTTTATTGCAGTAGTGTAAAATGGTCTCAACAATAAGTGGTAAAGTTAAAAATCATTGCTAAACGCCTATTATCAGGAGAACAGGATTCTATATGTCATTACAATTGTAGCATAACTTTAATCAAACCTTGCGTATAAGACTTATTAATAAGACAATGTCAATCAAGTCTGAATCTGTGAAAAGCTGTCAAATAAGAAAATGGCTAAGCTCAATCTTCACTTTCTTCTCCATAGATGGAAAATTGTGTTGTATACTGAAGGCAGTTCAATTCGTTGAGCGGAAAGTATGAAATTTACCAAAGAAAGAGGTTATGTGATCGAATCAGCCAACGGAAATCGAATATTAGAATATTCCGCTCAATAAATTAAACCACCTCCAGTGTATGTGGGAGTGTGTGTACACACAACTATCAATGATCATAAGGAAAAGAGATTCTGACTGAAAAATTCTCACAAAACTTATTATGTTTCAAATTTCTGGTGAAAATGAGTCCCGCCGTTAAATTTCCTTCAAGGAATAGCACTACTTGAAAATTTTTGGTAAAGAGCAGCACAACCGTCGATAAGTAGCACCGCAGTCAGATTTTTAAAGGTAATTAGCAGATCGAAAATATTTTTTGACATAAGTAGTTTTAAGAAGTTGACAATTAAAATAAATGATATTGATTATGATTACAAAATTTACAGTCGTTACAAATTTACGTTTTTTTTTTATTCTACTCCGACAAAGTTCACCCTGTTCACATGGGTGAGAGAGATTAATATGCAACCCTTTCAAGCTTGTAAATGCAAGTAAAAAACCAGTGGACAGTGGGTGCTTGGGTACCCCAGTAAAAAGCTATACATCTATAAGAATATATGGCAGATAATATAATTATAAATATAAATATACATTTCATGAAACCATATTGAGTACAAAGGTAGTGCAATTATCGTTGGAATGAGTATACCTACGTTAGTTGGATGTGATTTCAATAAATATTCTAGTATTTCATAACTGAAACATTATAAGAAATGTGTTATGGCACAACACAATATAAACAATGGTCTATTAGGAAGTTCATCATACATGGACTTTTATGACAGATATTATTCAAGCATCAAAAGTATACTAAAAATACCACAAGAAATACCCAAAAAAAAGTTGCAGATTATTTAACTGTACCCTCTTTCACATGTTTAATTTTAAAAATTTGCAATTTAACATGTAACCTTATACAAAAATTCCTTTAAATTACACGTATAAGATCTGTATAAGCTCCTGAATTTTTTTTGTATGAAAGATTACTTTTAGATAAACCTGTTTCATTTTCAAACAGATCTATATCTTTTTTTGTTTTGTTTAATAACACAAGGAAAAAGGGGTTAAGTATGCGTAAAAGCGTGTATGTAATCTGATCCATACAAGAAAAATAATTTCCAGCGTTGTTTCATATATTTGCACTCCTCCCACCTCTCTGAATATTGTTTTCAATCTCAAAGAAAATTTTGTGGAAAAAAAGCGCAATAAAAATCAATTATTGTATTCATACAGTACCGAAAATTTTTTTTTTTAATATGAAAATTATAAAAAAATGTAAGCAATTGTACAAGCAATTATTTACTCATTTCAAAAGTAGCAAATTAATGATTAGTAAATAAATGTTTATTGATACATGTGGAAGCTGCTTAATGTATGCAGTAACGCTAGCAAGTGTTTTTCTCACATGAATATACTTACATACATGCTTTTACGCACACTTCTTTCTCTCTTAATATTAGAATGTAATATATACATATATACATCTATCTATCTAATAAAAAGACCCGTAAGACTAAAAATAGCTGCAGTTATAGTAGGAAGAAGTGGAGTGTGTTACTTCTTATTAATAATACTACAAAAAGTATTATTCCAGATTCAGCTAGACTTTTTAAATAACCATAAGCAAGATAGTGCTAAAGGCATTCTTCTCTACAAATTTTCTTTGAGTGAAAAGTTTCAAAAATAATAAGTTGTGGCTCTTGGGATTGAAAAATACTATTGCTCATGCTTCACTATCTAAATGTACGTGAGCTCTTTTCTATTAATCTTTTTGACCTTAGTGAACTTTAGTGAAAGTAATTAAGTAGTCAAATAAAAGTTGTCTACACGAAGTACGACTATTAAGATGTACACGAAAGCATCATTGAAAACATATATAAAATTCATTATAGTGAGGAATCTAAATCTTATAGCACATTTGATGTATTAACATCTAAGACATTGAAATACTTAAGTACATGTAGTACGGAAAAACTCTTTATTAAAAGCTATTTAAAAAATTTTTAAAGTTATACTTCTATAGGTACGTTATACGCAAGGGTAAATCAAGGATCTCTTGACCTTGAGAAAAAGTGTGACGGAAGTGGACTTTGCTTGATTCTCCCCCTTTGCCTCGTCCTCCATGACGTACTTCCGGTTTCCTCTACAACACACTTAGAGCATATATACCTGGAGGGAGCATACAATGCTTCGGCCGCGAGACTAGCAAAGAGAGAGAGGGCCCGTAAAGCAGGATATGCTTTCTCTCTCTTACACTCCGATGATTGGCTAGCCCCCTTCCATGTATATAGTTATAGTCGTCTCTTAGAGTGAAGCTGGTGGGAGAAGAGAGCACATATATAGCTATTCCTCGATACCCCTCTACCTCTTCAGCCAATATATGTATAACTCAAGCTCTGGTGACATACAATTTTTATATTACATCTATTGCAGTCCTAGAAGTCAATGATGATAGCTGAGTGGGCTGCATGAGCCAAATCGTGTTTTTTTTGCAGCTGTAGACCTGGATCAAGTCCCGACTTGGAAATTTTTTTTTTTCATGTTACAGAGTACATTTTCATTAAAAATTTATGCAGATACAATTGGAACATTATAAAATAGTAAAACCTCCTTTAGCTCTAACTAAACTAAAAATATTTTTCAGATGGTCTTGCAACAGTTTCTACTTTAGTAAAAATCCATCATTTTTGTTAAAATGCCAATAAAAAATACTAACGACGTTGAACAATGATGTTACGATTTCACTATTCTTTGGTAAAGAAATAAGAAAAAAATACATAGACGATGTCGTGGATCACTCTGCTGGTTTCGCTATTTGATCAATGTTGAAATAAAATAAAATGTAACCAAAGTCCTTTGATATTCACTTAAGAATCTAGTCATTCAGCTTTGATAGAAATAAAAAATAGAGGTCGTCTAATTATGCCATCACTGAATGTAGTAACAGTTTGCCAAATTGTTGAAAAAGTATTTAAACTGTATTACAAAGGAAAACAAATATATTCACAGAAATCATTAAAAACGAAGAGGAGATGGATGACAATTACTTAAACAAATTATTACTACATACCTACGCATTAGGATTTATCAGTACGAAAAACAAAAAAATACTGCTGCTAAAAAAATTCGAAGAATTTATACCAAAGTTATATGATTTCGCAATTGATAATGTTCCATTAGAAGCAAATTAACAATAGCTGTCTTAAAATCTTGTTTGTACATTTAGTTTCTGTAAAGATGTATTTTTGATGAAAATGTACACTGTAACAAAAAAAAAAAATTTCCAAGTCAGAACTCGATCCAGGTCTACAGCTGCAAAAAAAAACACCACTCGGCTCATGCAGCCCACTTAGCTATCATCATTTACTTCTAGGACTGCAATAGATCTAATATAAAAATTGTATATCACCAGAGCCTGAGTTATACATATATTGGCTGAAGAGGTAGAGGGGTATCGAGGAATAGCTATATATATGCTTTCTTCTCCTACCAGCTCCACTCTTAGAAACGACTATAACTATATACACGGAAGGAGGCTAGCCAATCATCGGAGTGTAAGAGAGAGAAAGCATATCCTGTATCACGGACCCTCTCTCTCTTTGCTAGTCTCGCGGCCGAAGCATTGTATGCTCCCTCCAGGTATATATGCTCTAAGCCTGTGCTCGTGCGAGTGTCTATGTACGTCGAGGTTTTTACAGAGCCACAGCAGATAGCTCTGAATAGAGTACCTCACACATGTTACATTTCGTTGAAAATGGCAATGTAACTCCATGTTTAAAGCCAATAAAAAACTAATCAATTAAAAAAAAAATTTATGTTATAAGTAGCGAAAGGTGACATATATAGGGGAGACCGGGGAATGACAGACACCGTTTCTCCGACAGCTAATTACAGCTTTAATTTTAAAGTAAGATTAACCAAAAAAATCGATTTATAAAGAAAAGAGAATGTAGTTATCACACCACAAGCAAATTTAATTTTAGGGTAACTCGTAAAATGAATTATGAAAAAGAAGTTTTTTTTTTATTGAGAACACATAAAACTAAAATAAAAAAATGACGAG
>NW_019379709.1:759994-778880 GCF_000648655.2 Copidosoma floridanum
TGTAAGAGGTCGTGGTTCAAATCTCTTTGAAAAGTGTTTTTTTTTTTTTTTTAATTGGTTAAAGGATAAAAAAAGAAAAAGTCAAAATGTATGGACTGGTGAGGTGGGATAATATGGTGTGGTGTACTGGGGACTAGAAGTACGTCAAGAGGTGGGGTGAAGGGGGAGAATCAAAGCAAAGTTCACTTCCATTACACTTTTTCTCAAGGTCACCAATCTGAAATCGTTGATTTACTCCGTAGGGCACAACATGCTTATAGAAGTATAACTTCAAAAATACATCGACCCTCTCAGTTGCACTCACGGGCTCAAATGGGCCGCACGTAACATATCCCTGCCCCTGTGAACAAGGAGAGCTTTGTCTGAGATAAATAGAAAAGCGTAAAGTGGTTCTGATTGGCTCATTTTATTGCGTAGAGTCTATTTCACAGCTTTATTACTTGCCTTGACATAAGACAGCACCTTTACAGATGATGTAAAACGTAACAGTGACTTACAAACAAACGAAAGATCGCAATAATTATTCATGTAACATGTTAAAAAAACAGTTTTCTGTGAACTAGTAACAGCCTCACACAAATGATCAAAGGTACGGTGAATAAGTGCTTGTTGATCACATGAGTGCGTAACACTGCTTTAAAATAGCATCCTACTAAGAGATAATAAAAATTTTCTAGTCATTAAAAACCATAACCTAAGCCCTTTAATCTCACAACTCTTTTACTTACGAAAAACTTCAACACCATAACCCCGTCATCACATATTTTTTAATCGTATAACTTTGTAACTGTACTTTCTTTAACCACATACTGTGAGGACCAAACTGTCTACTCATGTAACACAAAGACTTACTGTACGTAAAATTTTATATCTTGCATGTAAGGTACGGCCAACTTATAGATTGCTACAGCTTAAAGTGTAATTTTAAACATAGAATTTCAGTTGGAGATCATTTTTATAGTTTCATGTCATTTTATCATCAATTTTATATTTTTTAACCAAATATCAAATAATAAAATAATATTTTATATCACAAAATAATCCGTTAACATTTTCAAACCAGTTTTCGTTAAATCTTATGTCTTAAAATGATACTATAGATGGAAACGCCTAACACAAATTCGAGTATTTCAATAAGAACTGTAAGTTTTACATCGAATATTTTAGCTAAAAATGATACAAAAAAAAGTAATAGTATAATTAATGATTCAAGTATACCTCCCACTTCTGAAAACTACGATTTTTTGGTATTTCAAAATGAATTCTTTGTATAAAGTGATAGAACAGTAAAATTAACGAAAATGGTCAACGCAAGAAAAGTGTATTGTACGAAGGTCCAAACCTTTTGTATACACAATTTTCCCTAAAAATGAAATGTAGAAAAGTTAGGTACTAAAAAACAAGTTTTTAGCCATTTTCAAACGACTTTAATTATTTACAATATTATGACAGCACTATAGTAAAAACTTTTCCAAAAAAAAGTTTGATTTTAATGAGCTCTATAACTATTGTACTCAGCATTTAGTTATAGAATTAAAATTTCTGTTGTTGGCGTGCAAGCAACGATTTTTTTTCTGTTTTCACTTCCATTCTACTTTACTGAGCATTAACATTGTATAAAACTTGTAGTTTCAAAAAGAAATGTTTTTTTTATTTTAATTTTTACTTTAAGCACAAACGTATGTGGTAAGACCAAGAGCCACAAAACCTGCTTTTTTATTCTAAAATGTGATACGAAACATGCTGGCAAAACTTCAGTCAGATCAAAAATGTTTGAATACCACAAATCACCTTTCACATGAAACTCGAAAAAACTTGCACAATTTGAGCCTATTAGGATAATAATGTCTTAAGTTAGTTGATAAACTTGATAAAGTTCTTGAGATATACCCTAGAAACCAGAATCTTTTTACCCATGATTCTATGTACTATAAGTGACAAATTTAAACACGGGTTTCAGTAAGGGTGACACTATTATTCTGCAATTTACATATTAAAATTATATGAATACATATCATAAATATTTTCCAATAATATAAAGTAATTTTAAAAAGCCATTCCACACATCCCTTCCTCACTCCCCAAGGCTGCCACTCTAAATAAGGTAAAATACTGTA
Organism: Copidosoma floridanum; assembly: GCF_000648655.2. The sequence goes on from NW_019379709.1 coordinate 762,112, forward strand.
AGTTTAACATTATTTTCATTAAGTTTTATCTTTAATTAGCCTCCCTCCACCTCCCTCAACCCACCGCTCAATTTTAAAAATACCCCCTCAGCTCTTCCTCCACCCCCCTCAACCAACCTCTAAATAAGATAAAATTCTATCCGTTTTTACCCTGTACTTGTAGGATTAGATTTTTGTTTAGCCCCTCTCCAACCTCTTCAGCCCCCCTCACAATTACACCTAATAATAAGATAACTGGATAAGCTCTCCTTACAATTTTAAGAACTCTTTTCAGCCAACCTTTAGCCACATCTTTAATTGAGGTGAAATAATAGCGGTTATTACGTCATTTCGAGTTGAATTTATTTTTGTACCTGCACTCCAAATTCTCGTTACATTTTTTTAGAATACCTCCTCAGCCCCCAAATAATGTCTGAACATAATGTCTTAAAAACGCTCTACTATTTGTTCTCTCCCATTTTAGCAACTTTCCACTACTTCCTTAATAATTATTTTATACATAAATGATTTGTTAGCACATACTAATGTTACTCATGCTTATAGATGAGTAAGAATTATAATATTACTTTAAGAGGTATACAAGCAGTATTTATACATTCATTATTACAGAGGCACATATGTGTGTAGATAGTGGCACTTTTATGTAAGCTTTTTTGAAACCATTAAAACCATAAGTGCCAATATGATGGTCGATGTATAAATATTTCTTGTTTACCTCTCTAAATAATATTAAATTTCTCACGTATCTCAAAGCTTTAGAATAATTTTTTAATATACACATTAAAAATTGATCTTGATGTAAAAACAGCTCAACTAAGTATCAAATAAAAAACAGCCCAGAATTTAGTAATAAATACTCTTTTATGAGTATACATTACAACTTTTTTAATGGTTTCTAATCTCAGAAAATATCCAAAGATACAGTTAATGATTGTACATGACCAAATAAGGTTAATTTTTATAATCATTTTGTAACGTTTACTTTTGTTAAAAAACAAAATTCTACGGTATTAATATACATAAATATCATTTTTACGTTTTCTGTAAATTAAGTATGGACTGGTGAGGTGGGATAATATGGTGTGGTGTACTGGGGACTAGAAGTACGTCAAGAGGTGGGGTGAAGGGGGAGAATCAAGCAAAATCCACTTCCGTTACACTTTTTCTCAAGGTCACCAATCTGAAATCGTTGATTTACTCCGTAGGGCACAACATGCTTATAGAAGTATAACTTCAAAAATACATCGACCCTCTCAGTTGCACTCACGGGCTCAAATGGGCCGCACGTAACATATCCCTGCCCCTGTGAACAAGGAGAGCTTTGTCTGAGATAAATAGAAAAGCGTAAAGTGGTTCTGATTGGCTCATTTTATTGCGTAGAGTCTATTTCACAGCTTTATTACTTGCCTTGACATAAGACAGCACCTTTACAGATGATGTAAAACGTAACAGTGACTTACAAACAAACGAAAGATCGCAATAATTATTCATGTAACATGTTAAAAAAACAGTTTTCTGTGAACTAGTAACAGCCTCACACAAATGATCAAAGGTACGGTGAATAAGTGCTTGTTGATCACATGAGTGCGTAACACTGCTTTAAAATAGCATCCTACTAAGAGATAATAAAAATTTTCTAGTCATTAAAAACCATAACCTAAGCCCTTTAATCTCACAACTCTTTTACTTACGAAAAACTTCAACACCATAACCCCGTCATCACATATTTTTTAATCGTATAACTTTGTAACTGTACTTTCTTTAACCACATACTGTGAGGACCAAACTGTCTACTCATGTAACACAAAGACTTACTGTACGTAAAATTTTATATCTTGCATGTAAGGTACGGCCAACTTATAGATTGCTACAGCTTAAAGTGTAATTTTAAACATAGAATTTCAGTTGGAGATCATTTTTATAGTTTCATGTCATTTTATCATCAATTTTATATTTTTTAAGTATGTGTATACACCTTGTCGGACACATATGTTGAAAAATACTAAAAAAAGAAGTAAACTTGCTTTTTTCTCGACCAGTAACTGAACTTATTACTCGAGCACGCTAAAAATATTGGCCATAGATGAACACGACTGATACTTTCCCTTCGCATGCTTACTTATTATGAGTCTGCAAGAATAATAGTGTGTTTGGAAGATTTACACGAAGCCTATAGGTTATCAACAGAGAGCTTGCATCTGTTTCTGCCAACTAATAACTTAACTTGAGCATTTTCTTAATAATAATCCGTAGTACAATGTGAGTACATAAGTATCTGCAGTACATATGCGTGCACAACATGTTATAAAAAAATAAGAACGTTCAAATGATAATTAGGTGAAATATGGGTAGTTTTACTTTACTACTCATGTTTTCTCACATACTCAGCAGCTTTTATTGCAGTAGTGTAAAATGGTCTCAACAATAAGTGGTAAAGTTAAAAATCATTGCTAAACGCCTATTATCAGGAGAACAGGATTCTATATGTCATTACAATTGTAGCATAACTTTAATCAAACCTTGCGTATAAGACTTATTAATAAGACAATGTCAATCAAGTCTGAATCTGTGAAAAGCTGTCAAATAAGAAAATGGCTAAGCTCAATCTTCACTTTCTTCTCCATAGATGGAAAATTGTGTTGTATACTGAAGGCAGTTCAATTCGTTGAGCGGAAAGTATGAAATTTACCAAAGAAAGAGGTTATGTGATCGAATCAGCCAACGGAAATCGAATATTAGAATATTCCGCTCAATAAATTAAACCACCTCCAGTGTATGTGGGAGTGTGTGTACACACAACTATCAATGATCATAAGGAAAAGAGATTCTGACTGAAAAATTCTCACAAAACTTATTATGTTTCAAATTTCTGGTGAAAATGAGTCCCGCCGTTAAATTTCCTTCAAGGAATAGCACTACTTGAAAATTTTTGGTAAAGAGCAGCACAACCGTCGATAAGTAGCACCNAGTGTTTTATTTCTTTTTATATTATTTTTAGAAGTATTAAAGTAAAACTCTTGATCAGAGAGATTACTGGTCGTAAAGGAGTATTTTGTTTGTAAATTTTTGGTACCACTATATTAAAGCTGTATGTAGTAGGTCCCTGACTGTCGCACACGTAAGGCTATATATTTATATACGTATGTATATGTATATAGATGTATAGATGTATAGTATTTTGTTTAAAATGTGGTGTTGCCAGAATCAGCCAAGCTCGCTCGCACTAAAACCATTTATCAAGTATTTGAGTTGCTGTTGCTGATAATAATAAACATACACACTCGCGTCTTTACCACTAGTGCTATCAAATGTAGAGTTGCGGGCTATTGTCGTTTTTCCTGCGCGCTCGCTCCTGCACATAGATCTTTGCCGTCTTACTGCTGCTTATACATGCAGCTATTGCTTTAGTTCAGTTGTGAGTAGCAGGGCGGCTATTTACTTTAGCAAAATCATCGTGCACAGTTTAGGAATTGTTAATTGTTTATTAAGCCACTTTACACTGCACTAATATTTTTCTTCGAAAAAATCACTTAAGATGCTCAAGTTTCATGTATCATTAGCATTTTTTGTTGTTGTTTTTTTTAGTTTGTGTGGTTATCGACGTATGACTAAGTCAACAATGTGTTAACTCCATTTATTCCATTGCAGACGTTACACACACACACATACCTACAATTAATCCACCCAGAGCTGGGGCGTCACTACCTTTGCTGCAACTTGCTATGACAGGTTGACTCTGCCGATGTCACCACTACTGCTATCTGGTCAATTACTACATAGATGCGTGTACTCTACAGCCACTGCCTACCCCTGTGAGTCACATACCTACGGCGATGTTCGAACAACCGTTGTCTGCTGCTGTACAACATATCCTAGCAGCAAAATGGAGGGTTATTGGGATGCAGGCTGATAACTTTGATAAATTGAAAGATTCTTACTCCAATTTTAAAAAGCTAGGCTAAGATAAGATGACGTTATATAAGGTGACAGCTCATATAAAACAATTAGTCAACGTGTTTTCCGTATTTTAGAATGTTCATCGTCATATATTAAATAATAGTGGCCCCTTCAGTAAGAATCATGAGTATATTAAAATCAGCGTGTTTCTTACGCGTAAAAAGAATTATTACTTCAACCTTGGAGACTTTAATGATTTTATTGACAATATTAAAAATGGTATCGTGCCCCACACTTATGATGGGGATGTCGATCCATTTTTTTAAACTTCTATTCTTCCTTCCATAAATCTTTCACAGTTTTCTGGAGATAGAGAGAACTAGCCTCACTTTTTTGACGTCTTTGGAGCTTCAGTGCATAATAAAGTTGAGGTCTCTATGGCGGTCAGGCAATATTTCTTGCGGACCCAAGTAAAGGGTTAAGCGTCAGACTTGGTTTAAAATATTTCACTCACAGCAGAAAATTATGGTCAGGCTTAGGCTGCTCTAGTCAATTATTACGATAACGAGATAAGATTAGTTTCATCTTATGCAAATTCCATCATTAATGCTTCGTCAATAAAAAATAGCTTTGCAGCGAGCCCAAACAATTGATTAGTCAAACTCTTAGGCCACTTACTGCCTTGGAAAATCTTGAACGTGCGGAACACGGTTGTAAGCAGCCTTTTTGGGGGGGGGGAGGTAGGCAGCTTTGAATAGAGAGGTAGTGCACTTTTGCTGATATTCCTTTTTACCACTGGAGTTGGGTGCTAATGGTGGTTGGTTGGGCAGTGGTTCGCAGCAATCGAGGAGGGTCTGTCACCAGTGTATTGGGCAGATTCTCATAGCGGTTGGACAACAATACCACATATTGCAGACTACTATGGCGAGAGTGGCTGAAATAAAAGTTAACACGTACGGCTTTTTGCGTGGTTCTATACATAAGTATTTATTACAATAAACTATTGCTCTAGCCACTGCCGTAGCGCTGGTCTCGTCAAGCGAGAACCTGGCTTAGGCTTGAATCGAGTGATCCAGGAGGATGATTGAAAAAAGTCACGCAGCCCTTCTTATATACTATAAGCTACTTTTTTACTTACGATATTTGCCAGAAACTAGTAGTTGCCACCTAGCGGGTAGAAGGCGGTAATATCAAGCGCAAAAATTGAAACTGGAGCTATGCGCGACATTTTAAAACTTGAATTTATATAAAACGATAAAATGAATAAGTAATACTTGTTTTAATAATTAATAATTAATTAAAGAATACCCTGGACGGTAGCAACGGGCTTGAATACTTGAACATCGGTATGGTCCTTAAGAAGTTGCATATTGCTACTGCCAAAGAATGGCAAAGGAATTTAGGTTGCTCCACTGACCCTCTTACCTTTATACAATTTAGAAACTTAAGAAACAATTACCTTATATCTCTGGGATCTTATATTCATAAGCAAAAACCTATTTTTGCCCTTCTAATATCAAATAGGAAAGACCTAAGGAAAGTAGCTGTAGTTATTCTTCACATTAAAAGACTTCGACGGAGATTGTGTGCCTCTGCTGCAACGGAGAACATAACATTCGCAGTTGTGAAACATTTAGATCGAAACCATGACCAGTTAAAAAGTTCGTTCAAGCTAAGGCTAAATTGTACCTGAACTATCTAGCCTCCCACACATTTCCTGATTATCGTTCCACTACTCACCGCTCCATTTGTCGACAAAAGCATTATACTTTGATGCATTGAGGCTCTGATTCTACACAATTCATTGTTAAAGTTGTTGATCCAAAGGGCTCTACTAGCGCTTAGACTGCTTCTAACCCTAAATGTTTTCTTTACACTCATTCTGCTTATCGTTTAAATGGGGTGTATTTATCTACTGCTGAAATCAAGGTAGTCGCTCCCTCTGGTAAAAGTCAAACAGTCCGAGTTCTAGTTAACTGGCATTCCCAAGCGTCGTTAATATTAAGGCCGCTCGCCCAACTGTTGAATTTGGAACCAAAAAATACCAACACTGTATTGACGGAACTTGGGAAAAAGGTGAAGGAAAATGTCACTTATTTGGTCTCATTCCAGATCAGGACTTTCTGTGAGTCAAATTGCTCATTGGACACCAGAACATTTATAGTAAAGAAGGTGTCCTCATACTTTCCTTCTCCTTCCACTAAAAGGATTCAGTTAGACTACCGCAAAGAGGTTTAATGATCTGATCCTTATTTCTGCAATAAGGATCCAGTAGACTTTTTTCTTAATGCTGTGACTTATGCTACTACAATCTAGGGATTTATAATTAAACGAGGTTATAACTGCCCTATAGCTGTTACATCCTCAATCGGTTGGCTTCTTTTTGGTGCTGTAAGTCCTGATAGCACAAAACAAGATCAACTTGTTTAACTAAATGTTTGCCATGCAGATGATGTCAGTGAATTGTTGCAATGATTCTGGATGGTAGAAGAGCCTCTAAGCGCAAAATTTACATTCCAAAGGACGACCAGACGTGCAAAAAGATTTTCTGTGATGATTATACTCGTAATGATTCTGGGCGCAAAGTTCAAGGCTAATGCAAAACTTTATGAATTATACTGCAAGTTCATGAGAGAATACTTAGACTTGAACCATATGAGTTTAGCTGACCTGCATACGACTATCTGATACCTTCCTCACCATGAAGTGCTACGGGAGTCCGGCTCCGTTAGTAAGTTGCGTGTAGTTTTTAACGTTTCTGCTACTATTAAATCAGGAGCTTCATTGAACGCTTGCCTGTAACGAGGTCAAAATCTTTTACCTACTCTGTGTGATCTCATAATAAGATGAATATTCTGTCAGCTAGTTTTTACCATAGATGCTGAAAAATATTCCGGCAGATAAACGGTAATACCGTAGATTGACTGGTTCAATCTGTTTTTGGAGAAAAAACTCATTGCTACCCTTACCTAAGTATCATCTTAAAATCGTGACGTATGGTTTAGTGTCTTCTGCTCTCCTTGATTTTCGTGTCTTCAAGGAAATAGCTACTCTTCACCATGATACCTTTCCACTTGGAGCCAATATTTTAAATAATGAAGTATACGTGGATGATTGTATATGCGGTCCTCATCCGATCTTAGAAGCTAATCAGAAGATCAGTCAATTGACAGCCCTGACATAGTTATGTGGTTTTCCTTTGCAGAAACAGGCCAGCAATTCCAGAGACTTGTAAGCTGGGATCCCTTAAGAATCTTGATTATCCAATCCGTTAAATTTGTGTGATGACTGCAAAATAACGTCAGTTCTAGGTCTCAACTGGAGTTCAGAATTCGATTATTTCAGCTTTTAAGTGAGTTTACCCTCTTCCCATCCCATTTGAACCAAACGCACCGTTCTTTCACAGTTAGCCTAATTTTTTGATCCACTAAGATGGATTTCTCCTGTAGTAGTTAAAGCAAAAATGCTTTTACAAGAACTATGGTTATTAAAAATACCATAAGATGAGAAACTACCTTATAATCATTTAAAGGAGTGGAGTAAGTGGATTAATAAGGTCCAAATACTTGATCAGGTCAGAATTATACTTTGGAATGATTTCCCACCTACCAATCAAAGGGTGGAAATTCACGGCTTTGCTGATGCGTCGTAACGAATTTACGCAGCTGCCCTCTAGGTAAGCATACTTACTGATAATAAGGTCTTTATTTCTTTAGATACAGCCAAAACAAAGGTGACACCGCTTAAAATTATCAGTATCTCTTGTGTTGAGCTGTGTGGTGCTCATGACCTTTTGAGGCAGATTTTGCTTGCTCTTAACATGATGCCAAAGCGCTGTTGGCATCAGTGTCTGGATATCCGAGCACCTATTGACGATAAAAGTTGTTCATTTAAATGGTATGGACTAAATTCAGAACAAAGTGTCCATCGAGTCAGTATATAAGTGTTTTTCAGATATTTGAACTTTGGTCACTAAAACATAGTGATTGACCTGTTTGGATAGTAAGTGAGCAGCACACTTTGGTGGCTGGTGGAACGCTGCAGTGAAGTCAACCAAACAGTTGTTAAAGTGGGTGATTGGTGACCAAGTACTCACTCTAATTGAGTTTTTCACTATACTGTGTAACGTAGAGGCGTACTTAGATTCTCGCCCGCTAGCTCCCTGTTTTAATGATCCGTTCAATCTCAATCTACTCATTCTGGCTCACTTCTTGAACTATAAGCCTCCCTTTCTCTTGCCTAAACCTCAGTTGGAGAAGAAAAAATGCAATTTTTTAAGACGTTGGAAATTTATCTCTTCTTATCTTCAGAATTTCTAAAAGAGATGGCCCGATAAGTGCCCTATGAAATGGCAAGCCTGTCAAAAGTGGTGACTTAAATGACGATCAATTCACGTACACGGCTCGGTTCTTACCTACTACGAAAATACACCTCCCACTCTTTGACCTTAAAGACGTGTAACGAAAGTATCCGTAGGGTCAAATAAAACTATTAGAGTAGCCAAAATTCGTACTGCTGCCTCAGTTCTCCTTCGACCAGTAGTCAAGCTCATGTAAGTTTGAACTACCGGGGAGCTTAGAATGGATAGTTTGTGATTTTATTGCAAAAAAACAGCGATTTTTATCCTAGAACTGATTTTATAGCTCTTTTTTACGTTTAAAGGCTCAAGGACTTTTTTCTTAGTCTTATAATTTAACGTTGATTGACGTACTTCTATTTGATAGATTTCATTTATCTAACTATTATGTAATAAATATGTATGACTTTAAGTAACTGCATTTACAGTTTCGTTCCGTTCTCTTAAATTATTAAACCTAGAAAAGTCAGCTCCTAAGTGCGTGGTCCTTAAATTTTTTAAGACTTTCGCAATAACCTGAGGGATCGCAAAATTTAGTAATCAACAAAGTAAGTACACATAAGTGCGTGCGCGAGTAGTTCTTCTAGAATAACTCAGAAGTTTTGGGCCAGCGTCAAGTTAGTGCGCAACTGGAACCAGTCTTTTTCTTCTATAGCTTGCAGAAAGATGTCGTTAATATTCTCTTATCTCGCAGCTCCAGTTTTTGCGTGCCATTCTGACTAAAAACTCATTTGCCCATTAGTCTTTATATCAAATAACTGAAGGGTCTAAAAATGGTTGTTTAGATTGATTTTTTTTCTTTTAGTTATTTTCTACCGTACTGAGACTTTTTAGCAACACATTATCGTAAACGAAATTTTTCTATTTTTGTTAGCAGTATGGGTTTGGGCAGGTGACTTGGCGAATAAAAATACAACACTCGAAATATAGAATTAAACTTGGACACGTTTATTTACACTATCTTTAGGTTTAACTATCTTAACACTTTAGTATCCTAAGTACGGTAGCTATGCAAACAGAAAAAGTAGGATAAACTGTAAGTAAGATGCGAAGACAGATTATGCGTGTGTTAACAGATTGGCTGACTGCGCGAGAGTGAACAAAAACGTAGTTACTTGACGCTAAAGTGCAGCGTCACTGCGTTTCATCTTCTTGCTGTTGCGCATGCGTAATAATTCAGTTATGAGCGCCAACAATACATCTAACACTTCCTCCTGTTCGTATCTGAATTTATTAAAATGAAGAGAAAAGATATATTTTAACATTAACACTAAATATGAATAAATTTTAATACGCCAATGATGTAGAGCACGTAGGCATCTGGGTCACTCATTGTGGTTGATTCCTACGAGCTAAAACATACACAGAAAATACATTAATCAGCATGTCTTCCATCATTATCTATCTATTATCAATTTACTGATTTTACTATCTCTAATTGAAATTTAATTATCATGCTTTTTACGCTAATTAACATTCAAAATTTCTTTCGTTAGTTTTTCATGCAGTTCAAATGGCAGGGATTTTGTAAAGATATCTGCTAGTTATTCCTTAAATGGAATCCATTTAACTATTATTTTTCCTCTGGATACACATTCCTTAACGTAGTGAGCCTTTATCTCGGCCATGTGTCTCAGTCTTTTGCCACCATCTATCTTAGCACTTGTTCCGGCGGCTTTGTTGTCACACCATAGATCTGCGGGCAGTAAAGTGCGAGACAATATAATACTTATAAAGTGCTCTAGTTCAATCAATTCTTGACTTGCGTCACACATTGCCATATATTCTGATTCGCAGGTTGAAATAGCAACATAATTCTGCTTTCTTGTTTTCCAGGCAACTGTATCTCCATACAGCCTTAGGAGATATCCACCTGTTGTTATTGAGCCTTCACAGTCTGCCAAACTCGCATCTTAATAGGCTTCTAATCCATCTTTACAGCCTCTGTAAGTTAATCCTAGGGTTCTTGTGTGTTGTAAATATCAAAATACCCGTTTGACCATTTTCCAATCATCTTCGGTTGGGCCGATTTGATGTCTACTTAGTACATTCACCGAGTATGAAATATCTGGTCTAATTGTGTTGGCCAAATACGGCAGGCTACCGACTGCTTTTCTGTACAATATATTTTCTCTCGTTATTGTTGTGCTTAACTCTCCAGCATCTTCAGACTTTTCTCTATCTTTTCTTTGCCGATTCAAAACTTGATTTGTCACCATTGGTGTTCTTTGGGGTTTTGACTCGTTGAATCCAAATTTCTCTAACATTTTATCTATGTATAGTGTTTGTGTTAGTGGAATTAAATGAAGTTTTCTATCTCTTTCCACTTTGATGCTTAGAAATGTGCCAACCTTGCCAAAATCTGACTTCTGAAACTCAGATTGCAGACCAGTCCTAATTTCATTCATTTTGCCTATACAATTGCTGGCTATCATCATATCATCCACGTATAGGATCAAGACTAAAAAGTTATCGGCTTCTCTCCATGTATAGAGACAGGGCTCGCTCGTATGTGACCATAGTCCCAATTTAGATGCAGTCTCGTGAAACCGCTCATTCCATCTTTTTGGGCTAATCTTTAATCCATAAAAGGCTTTTTCCAATTAACAAGCCTGAGCTTTCTTGATACTGTGATCATCAAGCAGGCCTTCAGGAATCTCCATGTATATCTCTTCTTTAATAAATCCATTTAAGAAAGCTGTCTTGACATCAAGTTATCAAGTCTCCAGATTTTATCTATTGATTATTGATATTACTGATCTTACCTGGGCATTATCTATTTTTCTCTTCAAAACCCACCTAGAGTCGATGATGTTGGGCTTGCCACCTTCAGCGCTCATGGTTGGTCTTTCTACAAGTTTCCACAAGCTTCATCAATTGCTCTGAGCCATTTATCGCGATCCAGAGATGCGACAGCTTCTTTGTAGTTTGCAGGATCTTTGTTCAGTCCAGCAATCAGGGCATGTGACATTTCATCTTTGACTTCTGCGATCAAACAGTCAACATCGCCCTTCGATTGAAGCAGTTTATTCAACTTGTTTGTGTCGATGGCTCCTGCAAAGCTCGTGTCATTTATTCTAGTGGGTTGCTTAGGGGTTTCTTGACCAAGATCTCCAACTTTCTTGGGCCAACCGCGTTTTCTCTTGACTACTGGTTCTCCCTCCATTTCCAATGACTCTTTAGGGCTAGTCTTATCAAACTTAACGACCCATTCATCTTGTTTAATATATGTCTTGTGTTTTCCCCAGTTTGCTATTTTGTCCTTTCTGCAGATATCTCTGAACACGAGTCTTTCTTGGAATTTTACGTCTCGACTCTCATAAAATTTTCCATCTTCAGGTCTTAAGGAAGAATAGCCAGTGGGGGTATAGCCAACCAGCACGAGTCGTATCTCTTATAGACAAAATTTGGTTCCAGTGTTCCTTTGTATCTTGATAAAAGCGACGCAGCCAAATCTTCTGATTTGGGTTATGTCTATCTTCAGATTGGGCGCAAACTTTTCTAAAGGGGCTATCATATCGTTAGACCGGTGAGGTGTCCGATTGTAGGCATATACTGCACTACCCAGAGCTAAGTCCCACATGTTCTCCCTGAGCCCGGAGTCGTACATGTAGGCTCGCACCTTGTTTTGCAAGGTACGATTAATCCGTTCTGAGACTCCAATGTGCTGAGGGGTGTCTGGACAGGCCAACTGAAGTTCTGCTTCCAACCTCTGGAGAACTTCTACCGCTTGGCCTGCTTTAAACTCCATGCCTTGATCGGTTCAAAGATAGCATATCTTCGCATTAAAACTCACCAGCTTTCGTGCGCTTGTCACAAAATTGTCCAAACAACGTCCTGCTTCACATTTTGTCTTCACTGGGTATGCCATAGTCAACCTTGAGTAGTCATCCATGTAGACGATTATGAATTTATATCCATTAGGATAAGTAGCTGGGCTGATCGGTCTCATTGTATCAGCATGAACCATCTCGAGTGGTTTGGTTGCTCTATCTCTTTTAGTACTGAAAGGCAATCTCTTGATTTTAGCAACTTGGCACACCTCGCATGTTGTAACAAAGCTGTCAAAGATGGCCTTATTTGAATCTTTATTGTCCGGATATTTTCTTTGCAGCGCCTTGAGATATTCTGCTGAGGCATGTCCGAATCTTACATGCCAGAGCATGGTTCTGTTATTTCTTTTAAGTGCTCTGTACTTTTCAGTAAACGGGCTTTAAGTTTCTGGAATCTTACCAATCATAAGGTCATCACAATTATTTATTTTTCTATCTTTAACTGCTTTCTTAAACTCACTTTGATGAGAGCTGTGTGGACTAGCTCTTCCCGATTCATTATTTAAGATTCTAGGGCAGCTCCTATCATTAGTGCTGACTTGCTGAACCTTCTCAGTCTTTGCTTTCGGGGGTTTTTCTACCATTAAGCGGACTATGATTTCTTTGCACTTCTCATTATTACTTGTGCTCTGGCCATCTTGCAGTAGTTCTACTATCCAGTAAGGGTTCTTGTTGACACCATAAATTATAGTCTCATTAGAACGCGGATCAAATATATCTAACTTTGTGTTATTGAGGTATATACTCATGCCCCTATCAGCAAAACGGCGAAGTGACAGCAAGTATCCAGCGAGTGCCTTAGCGCATACAACTCTATCCAGGACTATCTTGTTTTGATTATTTTTACCCGAAACGCACCCTTCTCCCTCCACTCTCAAGTCCGCGGAGGAATCATTGTTCGCGCATTTAATCAATTTATTTTTACAGTCATTAAAATTTTTGAAATAGAGCTTAGAATTAACAAAGTGTTTTGTGGCGCCTGAATCTGCTACGAACTCAACTTTCTTGCAGCCGTTATCTTGTGCTTCCTCCGTGCGCGTATAGAGCAAAGTTTCAGGGTTAACAGCAAACAAATCACTGCATGCATTAGACCTAGGTATTTTTACATTATTTTTACCTTCTTCGCATTGTTTCTGGTTATCGACCTTGGCTTTCTTGTTGTTTTGATTTGTATGCTGTTTTTCAGGTTTCTGTTTATTACTATCTTTAAAATTATTCTTATTGTTACGACCACCAGTGTTGCGTTTAAAATCCCAATCGTTACTTTTGTTAGAATTATCTCTGCACCTCCCTATGTGCTCTCGCAGGTTCTGCACGAACCGTTGGCAGGTGTAGCACCGCCTGAGGTTCTGTCCATTTTTTTTAAGGCAGTCCCACGAATAGTGCCCGTTATCATTGCACTCGTAGCATAGAGTGCTGATGGTGGCCGCATTAGCAGCAGTTACGTTGGTGGCTGGTCGTGAGCCTGCCCCACCTCGGCTTGGCCCAGCACCGGTCCCACCTCGACTTGGTCCAGCGTTCGCCCCACCTCAGCTTACTCCAGCACCCGTTGCTAATCGTGAAAGTGACCTTTCTGCCTCCTGTTTCAGGATATATTGTCTTGAGTACTTCAAAGATACGCCATCCTCGCTTTTAAACAGCCTGTTGAAATCGGCTATTTTTACGTACGGTACTCCATCAAGAATCGCATGATAGAAACTATCTCCTTTCTCATCTTCGAGGAAACTGTTAGTTTTACTAACTAATTGAAAATCTCTTACCATTTTACTAAAAAATTCACAAGATTTAGTAGCACTTTGCTTTTTGGGGTCAAATCTAATGGAATATATTTTGTTACGTATTAAATATGCGCTTACTTTTATGTCACCCCTTTTCATATCTTTAATTTTTTGTATCATTGTTGATGGATCAGTAATGTGATATACTTTGTTTTAGTAATTTAGGTACAACCTACCTAGTGTTACGTTTAGGGCCTGTTCTTTATCTTCTTCCATTTTTTCTTGAGAAATATTCATAGTGGCTTCCAGTTTTAAATCAATTGTGTGAAGCAATTTTTCACTTTTAAGTTCTGACTGCAATTGTTTAAAGAATAATTCAAGTTTTGTTGCATTAGTGAGAAAATAATTGAAACACCCTAGGCTATCTTTATTAATGACTTCTATCGTTAGACTATCATTAGGCACAGCGCGTTCCAACATCAGCGAATTATCAATGGAGTCAGAGTTTAGATTAATCAGTCATTTACATAATTTAGGTCCCAGAGTAGATGTAGTTAATTTATTTACCTATTGTATTCGACTCCTGGCTGGTTCTCGCTCAAGAGCATCCATCTTTCTTTGTTAAGTGGCTAGACGCTGCTCAAACTTAGCTCGAATTGTCTCTTGAGCCCTCCTATTTTCTTCTCTTTCTTTTTCCAGGGCCTTCTTATGTTATGAGGCAACAACCTCAAACCTCATCGACATCCAGGAGCTCTGCTGATGCCTCTCATGTTCTATGAGCTTCCTGATCTCCTTGATGTCGTTGTTTAAGGCTTCTATAATTTCTTTTCGTGAGTTTATCATTTCTTTAGGTTAAATATTTTGACTGATTTTTTCATAAGTTCTTTCTTTCATTCATGATTTGCATGCGCCATTTTTTTTTGTAAGCTATCTAGCTCTTTCTTTAATTTATCTTTCCTGCTTTGCAAATCTTTAAATTGGCTATTAATGGAATCCAGATATTTGATATTAAAATCTTTAACTTTGTCGTGAATTGCGGAATCAGTGAAATTTAACTTTCTATCTCTGAAATCGTTATTGTTATCTTTAAATGAAATATTATTTAAATTTACTTTTCTATCTCCTGAATCTTTATTCTAATCTTTAGATAAGGTATCAATCGAATTTATTTTTCCCTCTCTCAAATCTTTAATCTTATCTTTAGACGAGGTATCAATCAAATTTATTTTTCCATCTCTTGAATCTTTATTTTGATTTTTAGAAAAGTTATCAATAAAATTTATTTTTCTATCTCTCGAATCTTTATTCTTATCTTTAGATGAGGTATCAATCAAATTTACTTTTTAATCTCTCAAATCTTTATTCTTATCTTTAGATGAGGTATCAATCAAATTTACTTTTGTATCTCTCGAATCATTATTCTTATCTTTAGATAACGTGTTAATTAAATTTATTTTCCTATCACTTGAATTTTTATTCTTATCTTTAGATAAGGTATCAATCAAATTTACTTTTTTATCTCTCGAATCAATATTCTTATGTTTAGATGAGGAATAGATCTGATTCATTTTTCTATCTCTTAAATCATTATTCTTATTTTTAGATGAGGTATCATTCAAATTTACTTTCTTATCTCATAAATCATTATTCTTATCTTTAGATGATGTATCAATCAAATTTATTATTCTATCTCTCGAATCTTTATTCTTATCTTTAAATAAGGTATCAATCAAATTAATTTTTTTTATTTCTCGAATCGTTATTCTTATTTTGAGATAAGGTCTTACTCGAATTTATTTTTATATCTCTCAAATCTTTATTCTTATCTTTAGATGAAGTATCAATTAAATTTACTTTTTTATCTCTTTAATCATTATTCTTATCTTTAGATAACGTATCAATTAAATTTATTTTCCAATCACTTGAGCTTTTATTTTTATCTTTAGATAAGGTATCAATCAAATTCACTTTTTTATCTCTCGAATCAATATTCTTATGTTTAGATGAGGAATAGATCTGATTCATTTTTCTATCTCTTAAATCATTATTCTTATCTTTAGATGAGGTATCAATCAAATTCATTATTCTATCTCTCGAATCTTTATTCTAATCATTCGATAGGGTATTAATCAAATTTATTTTTTTATCTCTCAAATCATTATTCTTATCTTTAGACAAGGTATCAATTAAATTTATTTTTATATCTCTCGAATCTTTATTCTTATCTTGAGATGAGGTATCAATCGAATTTATTTTTTTATCTCTCCAATCTTTCTTTTTGTCTTTAGATGAGGTATCAATTAAATTAATTTTTTTTATTTCTCGAATTGTTATTCTTATCTTGAGATAAGGTCTTCCTCGAATTTATTTTTCTATCTCTCGAATCTTTATTCTTATCTTTAGATGACGTATAAAACAAATTTACTTTTGTATCTCTCAAATCATTATTTTTATCTTCAGATGAGGTATCAATTAAATTTATTTTCCTATCACTTAAATGTTTATTCTTATCTTTGGATGAGGTATCAATCAAATTTACTTTTTTATTTCTCGAATCTTTATTCTTATTTTTAGATGAGGTATCAATCAAATTTTTTTTTTTATCTCTCGATTTTTTATTCTTATCACTAAATAAGGTATAACTTAATATTATTTGTTAATCTCTCAAATCCTCATTTTTATCTTTAGATAAGGTATCAATCAAATTTACTTTTTCATCTTTCAAATCATTATTTTTATGTTTAGATAAGGAATCAATTTAATTCATTTCTCTATCTCTAAAATCTTTATTCTTATCTTTAGATGAGGTATCCATAAAATATATTTTTCTATCTTTAGGACCTTTGCTATGGATACGCTGTTTGTGGACGAGTCGAATTTTCCCAGCACATTTTTCTATCAAGTTAAACAGGTCTAACATATCTTGATTGTGATGTGCATCTCCTCCCATGTATGCAACAGTTT
>NW_019379710.1:0-36238 GCF_000648655.2 Copidosoma floridanum
AGAAACCTGAAGTTGGTATTTTTTTCGTTTAACTAAATGAGATGTGTTTTTCTTTGTCGAAGCCAAATTTACTGTGATTCTTTTCGTACGAGCCGTCGATATACCGGCGCTGGATCTACATCTATACCCTGTAGGTGATGTTGCAGGCCACACGGTGTAGCACCGATAATTGCTACGAGAGCGCGCCAAGGTCTTATTTTTCTCCCTTTCGCGACTTTCGCTAATGCCAAATGGCAATCAAGAGCATATTTATATAGATGGAAATCGCTCCTGCACAAGTATAATAGTCAATCGAATCGCTCGGGAGTAAACAAATCGTTGCCATCTATGTGTACGTGTTACACAGGGATGGTCGACCCCCTGCGCCGCGCGCGGGTTCAATATAATACATCACAATGGGCCGGTGCAGGCTCTGGCCTCGTGCTCGTGCTCGTGTGTATATGATAATACTACGTCCATTACACCTAATTGCAATTGACGCGCGTGTGCGCCAACTCTCTCTCTCTCTCTCCTGAAGATTTGGACCCTTGGATTTTTTGCTCGTTGGCGACTGACTCGCCGAGTCAAACAATCGAATCGTAATCGAGCCAATTAACTCGAGCGTGCGCCGATAAACTCAATATACCCACTGCCCCTATGTACAAGGACCTGAAATTAAATGTTTCGTGCGCCGCTTGATCCGACATTCAAAGCTGTCGTGCCCTATTACATTGTATACATACTTTTGACCGTCTCTCCTGGCTACGTTGAATTTAATTAAGACTTGGGGCACCGCTCTTTTTTCTCGCTGTCCATTATTTTTGTTTCAATTCATTAGTACACATTAACGCGAGCAATGCCTCGGAGGAGCCGAGTTGGGCGTCGCGGCGCACATGCATCATAATATCAGACGGTAACTTTTATACCCCCTCCCCCCCCCTCGCCAAAGTTAATTAGCTAATTAGTAATTTTAATCGGATGACGCATGCGCATCTCGGGAGATACAAGCAAACCCTCTTAGCGGACAATGGCAAAGCCGGCCTCTCTCTCGCAGGCACTCCTCCTCCTCCTCCTCCTCGTGCTATAAAGTGAGAAGTGCTCTGGCACAGTTTCCGCCCTGCAGACTCCAAAGTATACGTATATACATGGGCAAAGACGTGCGTGGATGTAAGTATTATATACTCGTGTATAAGGGACGCGACTCGTTGTTGTACCCGGGAAACTTGATTTAGCGAAAAACTCCCGGGGACCTCGCAGCTCTCGCTCATTGGTGTCGTGGCTTAAAACTCAAATGAAAAACCAAAAAAAAATAAAAAAAAATAAAGGAAAAACCATCGATTTTGATTTAACTCGTGGGGGCGTCCCTGTGTACATCCGAGAGAGAAGTTAATATAAGCGTAGCCGACGGGGGTAAAATTAATGCATCGTCGAAATAAGTGTCTCGCCCCGGCGAGTGCGAGACGGAGCGAGTCATGGCTGAAAAGCAAGTTACGAGCCGTGAGAGAGGGAGAGGAAGGGGTGGTGGGATGAAAATGGGCAACGAGAGGGAGCCAAGAGGAGGACGTCAGGAGTTGAGAAGTGCTTTCTCGTGTTCCTTAACGCGAGGCCCCGCCGTATACATATACCGCATCTCGGCCACTCTCGCGCGTCTCGCTGGCGAATAATCGGGGGGGGGGGGGGAAGAAACGGAGTGCCGTGCAGTCCATCGCCGAAAAACGAAAAATCGGCGGGGCGGGCGCGAAAAAAAAAACGGCCCGGACGTTGTTTGATTCCTCGGAGGGCGGCCGGTTAANTACTGGCAGGATATATATATATATTATTATTATATCTGGAGTAAAAATAATAGAAAATCAAGTGCAACTGTTTATCTCCCCTTTTGAAACTAATAGGGGAAGAAACGGAGTGCCGTGCAGTCCATCGCCGAAAAACGAAAAATCGGCGGGGCGGGCGCGAAAAAAAAAACGGCCCGGACGTTGTTTGATTCCTCGGAGGGCGGCCGGTTAAGTGACACTAACGTATTGGAGCGTCGCGACCATATCGATGCGTCTTCGTTACGCGCGAGAACGGACGCCTCTTTCTTCCTTTCCTTCTCCATGGGCTATGGCACCTTTGTGTTTCGTTGATTAAATTACTTATTCCACCGCGCCACGGGATGTGCGAACTTTTATTCGTTTCGGTTGCGGCGAGTGTCCGACTCTTCGTTTAAATCCGAGGGCTTCGAGGAAAAAAGGGCAATTTCGGGTAATTTGATCGATTTCACCCGGCTCTGCGAAGAACCACGCCCGATTTTGGAATGTGGATATAATTTTAATCAACGGCTCCTTTTTTTTTAAATTTATTTATTTCTTACCCTTGATTTGGCTGTTTGTCAAAGTGACAGGCATTTGTTTTACTTGGAGCTACGATTTGTTCGAGTGAGCGAATTTTCAGCAAACTTGTCAACGAATTCAATTGGCCTTTTATTGTGAGCCATTCGATATAACGAAATAATCATCGATTTAGTTTCTAGAGAGTAAACAGTTACTTTTGAAAAGAAAGAAAAAAAAGTGTATTGCATTGTAAGTAAAATTTATGATAATTGTGCATACACTAGCAGTAAAGTTTCAACCTTTACTGAAAATAAGACGAATGCAGTATAGAGCCCCATGAAAGAAGAGTAATAGTATAGCAAAAACAGTGCCTCTTTGCGAGCGTGCGGGCAAATAAACCCACCTAATCTCGCGACAATCGCAAGCTCGACACTCCACGCTCAAAAGCTCGAGAGCAAAAAAAGAGCGGGGGAGTAGAGACAAATAGCCCTCGAGAAAGAAGGAGCCCCTCAAGGCTGCGCAATCGACGCGCCGGCTCGATTTTCCACGGACGGGAATAAGCCGCCTATAGGTATAGCTAGAGGGGAGGAGAGAGAGAAAAAGCTCGGTTTTAAAACAAACTCCTCTTCCCCCGCTTATGCACACATATAGTTACACGAGCGCAACAAGTAAGTATTTTATACCTAACCACAGCGTCGTGCCCGCATATTATTATATTATCACGACCTCGAGTGGGTTGTACCTACTGACGTTTTTTTTTTTTTTTTTTTTTTTATATTAGAGGTATTCTGCATCAAATTGATTCATACATAGACGAAAACGAAATAAAGGCCGAGCAGCTGTATGATTCATGATTAGAAAAAAAAAAAAATAAAAAAATAAAAGCTTTGGAGATTAAAGGCAGCGTATACGTTGGCAATCAGTGCGCGTTCATCCTCTTGGACAAACAGAGTGGTCGGGTCCGCACAAGCCCCTGTAGGTGTGTATACGCATGTGTGCGTGTGATCCGAGGGGGCTGGGCACACCAACTAATTGCGCGCTTAGAATTTTCACTCGAGCCCGCATGTATAGTGTATGTAGATGTGTGTATAGCTCGTTTCTTCCCCTATACGCAGCGACCCGCATTTGTTATGTACTGTCCACAACAGCCGTGTACCTCGAGGAACGATCTTTGTCGAATCGAGCCGTGTAAAAACAGTGATAGTTGGAAAAGTGCGAGCATCAGAGAAACCAATCGAATCATCGTAACCCGTTTAGTTCCACTGTCAGGGGGCTCCTTGTTGTTGTACTTAATTTATTCTTTTGTGTTGCCAAGTTGCACAACCAGATGTACAGTCCACGATGATTATGCACTGGAAGTAATTGGGATCACTAGATCTTTCCCCCTACCCCCCCCCCCTGTCCACCCAACTGAAATACTACATGCATGGGAATAAATAAATTTTTCGACACTGTTTGCGAATTGGATATGGTCACCGAGACCTCGTCGCGCGATCCATACGTAATTCGTTAGAAATTCTCCCACCCTCGCCTGATCCACTTGCAAATGCGCGATCATGTGTATTATATACATGTATAGGGTAATAAGGAATTGCGCGAAAAAAGAGATACATGGAAAATAAGAGGAGCAGAGAGGCCAAGGAGCGAAGGGAGGGGGAAGAACAACAAAAAAACCAGTCCCCGGTAACGAGCTCATTAATATGTCCGAGTCGATTCGTCGCGATTAATTGGAAGCCTCGCTGTGTATAAATGTATATATATATGGTGTATGAGAAACGTGTAGGTGTACTGCTGACTAGGGCGAATTTAGGGGGTTGGCAAAGGTATGTTGTATAGTAACGACTCTTTTTTTTTTTTTTTTTTCCGTACATCTATACACGTGTGCGACACACGAGGAAACGAGAAGCAAAATGTTGAAGGCCCGCGGATCGAGTTTAACCAGGGGCAGCTTTAATTGGTCGAGTTCGCGGTACTTTTTGACTCGACGACGAAGGCTCCCGTATATGTTAATTGAGGCAATTATTACCTACCGCGAACTAATCGATCTGGTTTTTTTTTTCCCCGAGTCGAGGTGCTTCGTTGCCTCGATTAAATTCGATCCATGCATATAGTTGAAAGGACGAATTTTTTTTTTTTTTTTTTTTCTCATACCAGGCGAGTTCTGGTGCACAAAAAAACACTTTTGTTTCCACGAATCGCAAAATGTCTCATTCCAGCACTGTGAGAAACATATTTGATGCCCCAACTCTTGACCAAAGGCAACTTTACACCCACGAGAGTTGTCGAAAACTATATGATTTTTTTTCAATCGTATAAAATTTCGTTTGATATTTCGTGATGATCGAATAAAAAATTCAAACAAAAAAAAAAGCATCCAACTAAACGCACAAGTATAGTAACGTAAATTAAGGCACACGCCACACACGAAAATGAAGCATATGGGCCGAACGGTAAAATCCACAGCGCGAACTTGCCATTTGTTCCGTACACCCATACCCGGTCTGACGTGCGGTTAAATAAACATTTAAATTCTGTTTCTCTCGGCTCAAACACACGAGTATAACGAGCAAACAGACAATCAGACACAAGGGGGGGGGGGGACGCAGCCGTGCGTATATATGCAGTACCGAATTAAGTGCGCCATCGATTGGACGCTAGATTTCTTTTCTCTGGACGCAGCAACACAATGCTTGTCTATATAGCCAAGTTAGCTGTTGGTAATGGGTGGATCTCCTTGTCGGCCCAACGCCGTCGGCGACACAGCGGTTCATCCCGTATTATACACATGGTTAACAATGTTTGCTCCGAGTCCGATTCGTTTGCGGTTCGCTTGAGGGTCGGATTTGGGTTTTGTAGGTCTACGCGGTGTATCGTGGCTCGAGTACTACAAACTCTGTTTGCTACGAGTATATGTATACGAATTTTCATCAGAAAAGATAAATATGTGTGCTCAGGTAGCGCGGTTCGTGCGGAAAAATTAAGATGCTGATTGTCATCTGTATAGGATGTTTGCTTCGAGAAGAAAAAAATGGTCAATTTAGCTCCACTTGACTCAGCAATATAATATATGTATACAAGATGCCATGAACTCATACGAATGGTACAATTTTCTTTTGTTTATGAACCACGAGGGCTCAACCAGATTGGCTTAGATTTTGGTTACCCCTAGCTTTTCTTACTCCAGATAATAGCAATCCGTCATTTTTAAGCCAAAACGCTAGCCTTTTTATCGAAAATTGATTACTATTTTTTTGAGACGTTCAATTGAGTTTCGAAATCAAAAAACATAGTTGAACGAAACTTTGATTTTTCTATACCGAAGTCAAGATTCTTTTTTCATCTCAATTACCTACTGGCAGGATATATATATATATTATTATTATATCTGGAGTAAAAATAATAGAAAATCAAGTGCAACTGTTTATCTCCCCTTTTGAAACTAATATAGCGACTGGCACTTTGTTCGTGGCGAAAAAAATAGAGTGTGACCTCTCAATCAAACGCCGAGCCAAATGTCGCAAATAAAAAGCCTTTCAAATTCGCCGATATTTATTACTTTCCCTACATCTACCACGTTTATTTTTTCAATACTACCTGGTTTTTTCCTTTCCAGATATTTTCACACGGTACGTGCAAATCTATTTTCAAATACATATTTATTCGAAAATTCCTAGGATTACAAAAAGCAAAATGAAAAAAGAGGAAACTATAATAAAAATAAAGTTGGTACAAATAATCATTTTTTATTGGAAATATTTTGAAAGGGCCTATAGGATTTGGCGTGTCGAAACAGCTTTTACTAAAATATTTGGCTTAAATGATTGCTTCCTCGAAATCCGTCCGTTATTCGAGAGATCGAAACTTCAGGGATCGATCGATCTGACAAAAGTGACGCAAAAAAGCCCAGTACGTCAATTTGAACGTATTTCCGATTCAAATAAAAACATTTCCCATTGCGAATTGATTGAATTTTCACCAATTAGTAATTTCGAGACAGTTGAAAAAATGAGATTTGAAAAAAAAAAAAATTAATTTCTCTCGCATTTGAAAAATATTAATTCGACGCTGTATGAAAGTTGATGAAACGAAGGCACCCTATTACACCCACTTCTCCGATTTTCTTTCCCGTGAATTTGTTCGTACACTGAAAATCCTCGTTTCAAGGGCTATAGTCGAACGGTCATCATCGGCATCGGTGTCAACAGCGCGAAATTACCCGTAGAATCACAAAGCGTTCGCTTTACCCTTTCTTTATCCTCTACATACCCACACTGTAATAGAATATATACCATGCAACACAAATAACTGCAGAACACGTATATTAGTAGCGTACGTGTAGCAGAGAGACAACGGACAATTGCTGGATGGGGGGTGGGATGGTGCGCGCGGCCACCGTACCGATTAACTAATTGCGATTTTCAATTTGACGCTCGGCTGGTCGCGCGGAATGCTCCGGGTACAACAGCCGTGTATATGTATATATACATGTATACGGGACGCCTTCGTCAACGGCAAATTGATATTTTTATTCATTACTCGGTCGCTGGATTCCATTTGCATACATTCGCGGAACTTTTTATTTCCCACCTTCTTTCCTTTTTTTGTTCAATCAGATAAGAGCTCGCGGAACGAGATTTCCCGAGCGATGTGCTCCCTGGGAATCATTTTTTATCCTTCTGTCCGACGATTTTTTGCTCATACATGTCTTGGACCCGTTTGATTGGGTGGCATTTATAAGTAGTTTAAATTGTTTTTAACGCTTCAACGTAAAAAACAATTTTTTTTTTTTCTTTTTTTTTTTTTTTCTTCAAGATTAAAATTATACTTTTATCGATCACAAAATTTAATATAGGTGTCACATCCAGGGATTTGCACTATTAATTCGAGTTCATGAAAATAAAAAATTTTCCCTAACGAGCAGTTCACTGTATGAACCATTTTTTAATATTTTTTTTTTTACGTATAATGGGTACACTTTTTCTAGTTGACCGTGTAATTTTTTTTAAATACACATCCAAAGGGTTCAATAATCCAGGAAAAACGGCAAATTGGAAGAAAAAAATGTTAAAAAAATGTCGGTGGGAGAAAAGCACGCGAAAGGATCAAAAGATGGTGGTCGCGTAAAGAGGAGGAGGGTCGCAAATCAGGTGAGCTCTACAAATATACGAGCGCAAGCACAAAAGGACGAAAAAGACCTGCATATGGAGTGCGAAACGAGAGAGACGTACCAGATGCATATATAGGTACGTCTGTGTCGTCCGTGTAATGGACAGCGGTCAATTGTACCATCCGGCCGGTGGTGGGCGCGACTACGTGACGCGGCTGAAATTGAAGTTTTTGTTCCCAATATCAATTCCCCGGGCGCGAGCGCGTCCAATTAAAAGCACCGACCGCGTCCACCGGCAGCTCCTTCCATTCGCCACCCTTTGCTCTCGGATCCGCGCAAATATTGCACGTCCCCCATTTTGAGCGTTATTACGCTCGATTTAACGAGAAACGAGTGGATCCCCAGTTTTTTTCTTTTTTTCTTTTTTTTTAACGCTAGCTCCGACTCTGTGTCCGCGTGGTCATCGTTCTCCCCCGCGTTTTTTGGCCACTCGAGCGCCAATTTTATTATAACTGTGCATATATCGCCACCCGTGCGGTGGGGTGGATAATTTTTTTTTATTTCATTATACCATCACCTACTTGTAAGGCAGTACTTGGCCACATTTTTTAACAGAAAAAAATGGCGCCAAGGTTTTTTTAGAGGGTACAGTTGGAAAAAGCTTCAGGCAAAAGAGTGCGGCATATCAAAATTGTATATACTTACAGTTGGAAAAAAAAAAAAAAAAAAAAAAAAAAAAAAAATACAATTTACAGTAAAAAGGTGTCGAAAAAGTTGATAGCGTTAATAAAAAATTGGACTGTATCTAAATTCAATTGAATAAGCATAAAACTCGTCTCCCTCGCCTGGCGCTCGTTGGGAAAAGCTGCAGAACCGGAGTCCCATTACCGGGAGGAAATACCCTATACGTATATATACGTACACTTTTTTCTCTTTCGGGGGGGGGGGGGGAATTTTCGGCGAGCAGTGAGTTAAGCACCGCGCACTGCTGTATAGGTATATTGCCTATCAAGCGTTAGTTAGGAAGGTCATGGAAAGACACTCGGTCGAGCGCGAAATAAGAAAAGTCGAGGCTGCCGCCGCTGTGTATGTATATTTGTGCCAAATAAAGACTTACTTACTTATATGGTATGTGTAGGGGGGAGAGGGACGGAAATGGATTCGCGGCCAACTTTGCCGCCCGGTTTCGATTTCCCCTTCCGTCCCTTGCCTAATTCCGCTCTTTCTTTTTTTTTTTTTTTCTCACCATCAGGACTGTGTACTGAAATGAAACGATTTTGTAAATTATTTATTGGTTTTAGAAATCGTATATGATTCGTCCTGTTTTTGAATTTCAAATTTATTTCTGTGCGCTGTAGACTTGGAAAAAAAATTATACCTCACGGGCATTTCCATACACAATAGTTTATACACATATATATATATAATTATATTAGCCGACAGACGTAAAATCATTAAAATTAAATCAACCACCGCGCATTATTCGTTCGGCTCTTACTTGTGTGAGAATTAAGCATGCATAATTTCGTGTAAGTAATAAAATAATCTGTGTTCTGTTGAATGCGACGAAAAAGGATTGATTTTTTTTTTTTTTCTTCGATCCGATATCTATATGATTAACGAAAATCCAAACAGAAGAAAAGAAAACAGCGAGAAAGTGCGAAAAAAAAAAAAGAAAGTCGGATGCTCTCTCGCAGCGGCGCCTCTAACGAAAATGACTTCCTGCATGGAGTCCTCCGCGAAGCAGCGAGCGAGAGATGAATAGGTAAGTACAGACGAGGCAAGTAAAGAGAGAGGGAGAGAGGGATCAAGGAAAAGGCAAGCGGAAAAAGGGAAAACTGTCGAGGGGGTGTGGCACGCGCGCCTCGCGATTGCGTCCAAGTGGCCTCTCTCGCCTGAATGAAGGAGAAAAATAAGGGGGGGAGGGGGAAGAGACCAAAGAGAGACAGATAGAAGAAAGCAGCGACTCGAAGAGCGTCAAGACGCCCGAGACAGTTGTATATAAGGATAAAGCCGCTCGTGCTGAGTGCTTTTATTTGTCGCGAGCTTTCTCGCCGCCCCTTGGCAAGCTACTCTCTGCCGCCGCGCTCGGGCTGCGTGCCATTATTTCAAATCGATTCACTTTTGTTTGTTGACGCCATTAGGACCAGGAGAGCGACTCTCGCTCTTACTTCCCACCCCCCGCCCCCATTCTTACGTATATATACCTATACTACAGGTAGGGGCTGACAACTTTTCGTACATCTACGGAATTCCCGTAGCCGACCTTGTTTTCGATGTTTTTTTTTGGGGGGTAGAGGACATGTATTCGAGGTATGGGCGCTTAGTTTTTCGATTTTAAAAATAAGGCTTATAGCCATGAAAAAAGTGTACGTGTCGTTACAGAATAAGTAGTCATTTTTGTCACAATAGCACTATATCGCCGCTAGCCCCGGTTGGATATGGCACTTGTGTGGCAAACACTATTGTCTCTCAAGTTGAAATTCGCATTTATGCTGGGAAATACGATTTTTCAAGCTCTGGGCAGCTTAGAACTCGATAAAAAAAAAAAAGTCAGTGGATACCTATCTACGACTTCTACTCAATGATTTTGGCCACTTTTATAACACCCACCATTTATTGTAGATGTTTTTCGGGATTGGTGCAATGTATCTAATAAAAAAATTAAAAAAGGTACATTACATTTTGTAGGAATGATACAAATAAATTACATTCCTGTACATGGACATGCTCTTTTTCTCAAAATCAACCTACTGTCGCATTATTTTTTATTTACTTATTTGTTTATTTTTCATATCAAAGTTCCTCGGAATAGCTGGACGAAACATCAATAGGTATGTAGACTCGAAATCGAAAACGTGAAGATACGACACCAACATTTTTCGATTAAAGGAAATGTAAAAAATAAAAAAAAAATGGTACAGAAAACGTGGACGACAAATGTTGGTATTGAAAAACAAAATTACTGATTCGAAATTCGATTGGGTGTACTCATCGTCAAATGAAAAGTGAACCATTGATAGAAGACAACGTATACCTGTACACACATAGTACTATGTACATGTAGTTTCGTCACGTCCAATCGATCCGCAGTTGGCACAGCCGCTTGATTAGCTCAGCCGTATTGACATATCATTAGCCGATTGTTTGCTCGCGAAGCTACCGACTACGCGCTCTATCCCTTAAACTAGATAATTATTTTCTCCCTTTCCCCTCCAACCAAACGTAAGCATTTAAACTCTGCTCGTTGAAAAATAATAAAACGAAGTACGGTAAAAAATCACGATGATTTACGATGCTTAGAAAAAATATAATTTAAGATTAATTGTACAGCACATGCAAGTATATACATTACAATGATTGTGATTAAATTAGTGCGCACGGACGCGGATCTTCACTCGTTTGATCGCTCTCTGTATCCTGTACAGTACGTCCCCCGTTTTCTTGACTCGCTATTCCATCGGTTTTTGGAATCGCAAGCACGTCGTCGTCTGTCCTTTTACTAACGTTACTTCCTTCGCGGGAATCACTTTTTACACGAGTCACATCCTCACTTGCCGGGTAGCCTGTGCCATCATTACCACCATCACCCGGTTCCGAACAATCCAGTTTTGCTTCTTCATTTGAAACTATCGTACTAAGAACTGTGGCTAGTTCGTTTTCCTCGTCTGGCACTTCCTTGATTTCTTTTTTGATTTCATCAATCACTGATACTTGCTCAATGAGTCCTTTATTCGCTTGTTCACTTTTTAATACAGTATTTACATTTGATTCTTCAACCACCTCTGATAGTGTGTCGTTGCTGGTAGATACAGATTCTTTTTTTACCAACAAACTTTCACTCAAAAGAGACTCACTCTGGACTGGAGATTTAGGATAGCTAGTGCTGTTGGCACTATCTTTAGCAACACTTTCACTGTCTAGTACTTTAGGCTCAGTTTGTTCGTTCGTCGCTTCGTTTTTTTCTTTCAGCGGATTACTTTCAACTTTGACATCAAATTTTTCTGATTCCATCGCCACCTGTACCAATGAACTATTACTTACCGGTACACACTCTAGTTTTACTTTGATGTTTTCACTTTCACTCTGAACCAGAAATTTGGCAGAGCTTGTACTATTTGCACGATCCTCTGAAATATTCGTGATTTTTTTTCGGGGTGATTTTTTCTGCTTGGTTTTTTTTTCCGCTGCTTTGCGTTCCATTTTTTTCAAATCACGTTTTGCAGCTGCTGCGAGATTCAATTTTTCTGGATCTTTTGCCGTACTCACTGTAATTACATCATCTGTGGGTTGTGTTTTTATCACTGTATTTTTACTCGATGGTGACTTACCCCTTACTGTAGGGCTAGAAAAGATAGTGCTATCAATGCTATCCTCCACAATATTAGTAGCGGTTTCACTGACAAATACTTCTTTATTAGTTTTTTTCTGTGCTTCTTTGTATTTGTCCTTTGAAAAAATACTTTCTGCAGTAGCATTCGAATGTAACTTGTCCGATTTTTTTGCTATCTCTGTAAATTGATTTTCGCTCACA
This sequence comes from Copidosoma floridanum, assembly GCF_000648655.2. Next base: position 11,930 of record NW_019379710.1, read on the forward strand.
GATTTTTTTTCTATTGCAGTATTTGTACTTGAAAGTGACTCACTTAGTACTAAAGACTTAGAAGAGCCAGTGCTGTTCGTACTATCTTCGGAAATACCAATTATTTTTTCATTGGATTGGAGAGCCTTCAATGCCAAATACTCTTCGACAGAACCTGTAGGTTTCTGCATTTCATACTCGGAACTTGGCTGTAATACTTCATTATCTTTCATCTTTGGAGAATTGTTCATTTTACTCTGCCTCTGTCTTTCTCTTAATCTCTTACGTATTTCGGACTGTATTTTTGATTCTTTTATCACATTCTGAACGTCGTCTTGCTTAACATAGCGTGTTGCCCAGGTTTCCGAATGAGTCGATGAAGAAGCGGTTTTTTCTGTTGCCTTGATGTCAGAATTCGTTGTTTTTTCACTTTCCGGCTCATCATCGTTAGTTTCATTTTTTTCTATGATATCCATGTCATCAGGGTAATCGTCCAAGTTGATAATCTCCTCTATATCCAAGGATTTATCATCGTCCAGATCAATTTGTATGCTTTCCTCATTAGATTTTCCTATTTTTTCTACTTCAGTCTCTCTTCTTGGTGATTCTTCGATCTCTATCGGCTCATCTGCAATAGTATTGACCTGGACATTTTGAATCTTGCTATTTTCATTCCTTGATCTAATCACTTTTTTATTCAAAGTTTCAGACTCCAAATCAAAAATATCATTATCTTTGCTCTTTCTTCTGGAACGTATGTGTAGGTTTTTCTTCACTTTTTTAATCTTGTTGAGAGTCACGTCTTCATTGGAATTATTTGCTTTTTGACTAGAAATTCCGACATCTTCTCCGTCATCAAGGATTTCTCCATCTTCAAGTTCTTCGTTAGGCTTATTTGATTGTTCTTGTTTATCATCTGCATTGTTTTCAGTAACACTCATTGGCAAACTGGAACTTTCTTTTCGATTTTCTACCTTTTTACTAACGATATCTTTATCTTTTATTTTACTAGTGCTCGCTTCATTCGTCTTGTCTTTTTCTTTGTTAGCACTAGTATCTTGATTAATGCTCGCATTTTTGGTTGCATCTGCATATGGATTTTTATTCGGTTGCTCTTGGACATTTTCACTTTCAGATCGTCTTTCAGTCGCTAACTTTTTATTAACACGCTTAGAGTGGTCCTCATTTTCGCTTTCACTGGAAAGTAACTCGATAGTGGGAGCTGGCTGAATAACTACAAAAACATCTTCATCATCTCCGTGCTTAATGAGGACATCAATTTTTTCTAGTTGCTCTTTTAGATTGACTTGTCTAGCCTTGGCACTTTGGTCGGATGACGTTCCAGGTTCCGCGTTAGTCTTAGGTGCATCTACTTTGCTAGAGACACCTGCTTCTTTTCTGATCAAAGCTCTGATGGCTCTTGCTCTCATTTCCAGCTCTAAAAGATCTAAAAGACTTTCACCTTCTTTTTCTTTTGCTTTCGGTTTATCTTCCGTTTTTATCTTTTCTGTTTTTATTTTTTCTGTTTTGATTTTAACTTGTGATTTACCATCCGTTTCCGGTTTTCCCTTAACTTTCGTTCTCAATTTGGATTTCTTTGTGGCATCTTGATTTTTTTGCACTGAAACTTTTTTCTTTGGCTTCTTAGAATCTTTTTTATTCTTTGACTTTACTCCTTCAACTTTCACACTAGGTTCATCTTCGCTTATCCACTCTGTATCAGAAATAATCTCAAGAGAAGGACCTAGGTAAATGATGATACAAAAATATAACTCTGTACATTCTTTCTTGGGTTGTAAACAAATAAATGAACAATATTTACCTGAGTCATCTGACTCGTCCGTTTCTGAAGATTCCAACATTGGTTTATCATTTATACAACACATGATCCTCTTTTTTGACATGCCCGTCAATTCAGCAGCACACCACTCTTGCAGTTCATCAAGATCCATTTTCTAGAAAAATAACATGAATATTATATGCATATTAACAAAAAAAAATTACATTGACAATTGTACATAGGCAAGTATTTACCTTCATGATTTGTGGTAGCATCATACGGATCTTTTCTGCTTTGACAGATTTGAAAAGTTGCGCAGCAAGTTCCGTTCTATTAGTTAGATATTCGCCTATGGGTTTTAAATCCTTGGCATCCGTTTCTTCGTCGGACGAAGAACTCATGGATGACGTGCTGGTAGAGCTGCTGTAGGACTCCTTAAATGAGACATTCAACATTTGAAATAACCTTAACATTAAGTACACGCAGCAAACCTCAAAGTATCCCCAATTTTTTTTTGGCCAGAAGAAAAAGCGATGAAGAGTCTTTTTTAGCAAAAAAAAAAAAAAAAAAAAAAACAATGACAATCAAACAAACCTCGCTGGAAAGCCTAGGCCTCTTGGTTTTACTCTTGCTGTCCGACATTTTCTCCGGCATCTCCAACTTCAGCTCAAGGATAAAACAACAATCACACCACTCGAGATAACTACAAACTCGCTCATAAATTAAATTAAAAACAATTCTAAACAAGATTTGTTATGTATAGCAACGAGTGTGTCGTTTGGCGGACCATAACAGCTGATTACAAAGTTTGTCGGGCTGCGCCACTTTTGCGCGCGCCGCCTTGACGCCTCTTGTGTACATATATAAATATACATTTGCATTGCAATTGCAATCCGCAAATCCGCATCTGCATTCCGCAGCGGGAGCAGAAGAGAGAGAGAGAGGAGTGACAGACGACGAGAATAAGCAGCAGCAAAACAAAAAAAAAAAAATAAACAAAAGGTGTGTTACAAGTTTTGTATTAATTTGTTAGTTTGTGAGGCAGTGTGCTTGTGCTTATATACGTGAAGTCCTGTGTAGACTGCAAAAGAGCCTTTTGCGGGCTCGCGCAACACAATTAAAACAGAGGAGGCCAAGCAAGAAAAGATAAAGTCTCTCCGCGCGCCACTGCGCTCGGTTCCCTAGCAAATATACTTATTGCAACACATCACAATCTTACTCTGTTACTTATCTCGTTGAATGAGAAATATCGTTCGACTATGCCATGTGTAATGTTGAGTCTGGACAGAAAGTACGAACGAAATTAGAAGGAGAGAGGTGGATTATTTGAGTGTATAGGTGCAGAAATGTCATGTTGGCCTAACACCTGGCCACAGCTGCAGCCGCCTACAGTGCCTACCTGTCTCTCTTTCTCAACTCCTTTTCTTTGGCAACCTGTACATGCCTTCTCCAGACGACGTCTTTCTACACTTAAAGTATTACCAATAGCATTTAAATGAAAAAATACAGTATTTAACGATTTTTCAGTTGATTCTAACTATAAGCAGATATTAATTGGTAATGGGTTAGCACGTCACTGGTGTTACTGAATTTGATAAGCCTCGCTGTGTGAACTATAGTTGTTACTTTCACATGTATGCAATGTGATAGGAAGTAGTTCTAATGTCAAGAAGGCACGAGACAGCTCAAGCAACATTCCTATTATTATTAAAAAAAGCTAGTATTTGTAATAGAGAGTACTTGATTTGGTAAACAATCAAAAACCAAAATGTTGGGAAGATTCAAAACAGCGTTAATGAGCGCAGTTAGTACTAGTGAATATGGATTACAGTATGCTAACGATGTAGATAATGAATCTGTCACAGACCTGATAAACTCCAACTTGCCAATTGCAGTCGAAACCAAGCCTTACAGCAGACCAAGTTTTTTGGGTCTCACAACTGACGAAACTCAGGTAATTTTTATGATTGTCATGATGGAGATATAAAATAACAATGAAAAAAAAAAAAACGCGTAAATTTTTTAGGTGAGTGCTGATCACAAGGTGAGGCCAATCATTGTTCCCAGAGATCTCAGTAGATTACCATGGTGTGCGGGTTATGCCGAATGCATAAATGCTGGCAAAAGCACATGGAATGAGGACCAAGCAACTGCAATGAGAGGAGACTTAAAATTACTAGATACCAATATAAGTTTACCCTATGTTATGTTTTCAATGTTTGATGGCCATGCTGGCTATCAAGTGGCACTAACTGCCAGACTACACCTTCACAGAATAATTTTGGTGCGTTTTGTACAAATTGCTCTCAAGAGTATCATTAATTAAAATTTTTCATTAATATTTTAGGAAAGGTTAATGGCAATACCAGGCGAAGTTTTAATGTTGGAAGGTAACAAAGGTCAAGAATTAGTGATAGGAGCGATTGAACTCGCTTACAGGCAAATGGATCAAATGGTTGAACAGCAAGCACAAAGAGGTGGAGGTGGATGCACATCTTTGACAGTATTGTTTTTAAATGGCAAACTTTACGCGGCTGGAGCTGGAGATTCTAGGTTTGTAATTGCTGTGAGAAAGTATTAGAGCTTTAATTGATAAATTTGGTAAAATGCAAATTTTTCAGAACAATTCTTGTTTTGGGAGAAAGGGAATCGGCACTAACGAGAGATCATACGCCTGACTCTGAGTCAAATCGCGTGCGAGCTCTTGGATACTTAAAAGGAACAGAACTTTTAAAGGGTCAATTTACACCTTTAGAGTTTAAAAAAAGACCATTACAGAGGGATATTGGCTCTTTGGTTTTGTACAGAGAACCGTACATGACAGGATGGGCATACAAAGTCTTGGCTCAACCTGACTTGAGGCTGCCTCTGATATCTGGCCAAGGAAAAAGGGTAAAGTGATCTCAAGAGCTTGAAAATACATCTGTTTTGACGGTCAATAATTATTTAATGCACTTTTAGAGTAGAGTAATGGGTACAATAGGAGTGACTAGAGGTTTTGGAGACCATGGCTTGAAAGCGGCCAACACAGGAGTCAGTATAAAACCATTTTTATCATCGCAACCGGAAGTTCAATCATTAGACTTGGAATCATGTGACCTTAACGAAAGGGATTGTATTCTTATGGCAACCGATGGCCTTTGGGATGTAGTTTCCGATAAAACAGCTGCAAATATTCTTAGAAGAACTGTGGCACCTGACGACCCGTCTTTGGAGTATAGGTAAAAAATCATACTTTTCAAAACAAGTAAAAAATTGTGGTTTTATAAAAAGTTGAAAAATTAAATTTAAGATTGACAATGGCGGCCCAAGAACTGGTTCAAGCTGCGAGGGGCAGACTAGTGGGACGCATGTGGCGACTAAAGTCCGAAATCCAAGAGAACGGTGAGGACGACATGATGTCGATGGCATCAGTCGATGATATAAGCGTGATGGTTGTGCCCCTTTATCCTTATCTGTGTGAGCATAGACAGTGGGTAAAAATGCAGCAGCAAGAAAGACGACGCTCGGTAAATTCGTTGCAGTTATCGAATAATGAAACCTAGTGCGTTAATCTTTTTTTGTAGCCCTTCGCTTTGAAGGTGGACATAAAAAAAAGACGATACTTGATCAAATACTTGGTAGAAAGATTCATCTTTTTTATTGCATTTTCATTTAACTGCGTATAAAATAAAGAAATAAAAATTTTCACTTAGAAACTAAGTCTAATATTTACAAATCTTATGTGCAGGATCACTGAATAGCTTTAAAGATGGAAACAAGTCTTTTTTCTACCAGGAATTTGTATGCACTAAATATATACGTATTCGTTAACATTTTTTTTAAATAGAGCAGAGTATTGGACTGCTAATCACACATTTTTTGAATTAAATTTCTAATAAGTATTTGTTTCATTCAAACAATTAAGACATTCCAGTTTACTAGTAACATCAGAGCATTTCATAGTCAAGTACGCTTTACAGTTTTATGTTTATAATTCAAGTTGTATAAATAATTTCTTTATGCATTTAGACATACCTACAGTATATTTTTATCTTTAAAGTAAATTATTTCAATACCAAATTTATCTTCACTTACTATAACATATTGTAAATACAATGGAAAATATTTTGATTAGTTGAAGATTGTAAAATAAATAGCTTACAGCATTAAATTTGTAATAATAAATTTATACATATGTCATGCAATGTTTTTTGTTATCTTTCATCATGCAAGAACCATCAGGTTACATTAGAATAATAAATTTATTACAAAATTATTATATATTAAATGATACTGATATTGTCTACCATACTTACCCAATGGTTGTTGCAATTTCTCTCCTAACTTCTTATTATTTTTTTTTCTATCTCAAGAAAAAGTAACAATCCCATATTTGAATACTTTATATCTGCATCATATTTAATTTGTTGTGTGGACTACAGGTCTCAATTTTTGAAACTGCGATGGTAAAACTGTCAAAATACGAAAATGTATGGAAAGATGAACGTAATTACAAAACGCCATCATGTATTACGAATGTATATTACATTATATTTATATATATTACACACCATTACATATTTTGCACACATTCTAATCCATTATATATTACATACCATTCAAAAACTCAGTTTTTCATATCTTATTCTCAATTAAATTAAATATATATATAACAAAAGTAATATCATCGTATAAAGTCATAAAACTAGTCTTTATCATCAAAAAATAGCAACTTAATGCAATAACATTGCAAGCGAAGTTCTTATTTTAATGTTATAAATATTGTCACTAAAATGAGCATAAAGTTTGTTTACAATTGGTTTTTCAAGGCACAGGTGCCTTTTTTTTCTATGGTACATATTTCATTTAAGGTTGCACTTTATATTCTATGCATGTATGTATATAAATATACTTATAAAAATTGGGAATGCAAGTAGCACAGCATAAATTCCAATACAAGACAAAACTATGAAAAACGTAAAATAATAATAGCCCTAAAGTACTAGGAAATAATTTAAATGACTTAAAAGACAATCATTATTAAATCCTGTTGTTGCATTGATAACTTATGGCATTTCGTTGTATTAATGTAATAAAGCTTCTGCGTGATGTAGTTTATACATGTATCAAATAAATAAGATATAATTAAGGACATTGATAAACATACATCTGAATCTGACAGCATTTAAGGAAGCTAAAAATTTCAAAAAATTGCAATAATAAGCTACTTAAAGTCCATTAAAAAGTATATTACAAAAGCAAACAACCTTTTATATTCTAAAATCACGCAGGAATTTGATTAGTAATAAAAAATCTATTGATTAATCTCAATCACCGCCGAAGCAACTTTGTCTCAAAATATTCTTAAAACTTTTCTGTCCGAAATTTTTACACGTAAAATATACAGATTTTTTTTTATGGCAGAATATTTTTTTTTCTCTAAAGGAACTGAGTTGCAAACAAATTAACGTACATTATACATATACAGGGTTATAATTTTTGAAATGGTTAATATTAAAATGTTACTTTAAAACCAACGCGATATATCTGTACTATTCAGGTGTTTCGAGAAATACTTTAATACTATACTTTATGAATTTCCCTGATTAGCCTTGAGTGAGTGACATAGTTTTAAAAATAAAAATTAATTGAAAAATGTCTCAAAATACTTATAATTTGAGTTTAACCTCATTTTAATCGACTAGGGGCCACTCGGAAATAAATTGGGCACAAATTTTTCTTTTTTCATATAAAGAAAAAATAATCAAATTTTAAATCTCATTGACGCACGAGATGTCACTCCTTAATTTAACGAAATTTGAACGTCCTGTATCTTTATTACATTTGATTGATTTTAAAACATTTTTTCAAGTCAAACCCGAATTGTGAAAGAAATGGCAACAATAAAAAAATTAAACATTTCAAAAATAAAATTTCTAATGTCAAGGGTAATGGAGTCATATAAGTAAAAACTACGTAACTAAATTTTTACAAAATCCAATAAAACAACTGCAGATCGCGACCTCATATGCATATCATTTATACACACTTGCAACGTGACTCGTTGGAGCAGTTTTTAATCGTAGGGTCCAACCGGGTGATAACGATTTGGTAAGGTTTTGCTCATCCAGCGTCAAAGAAAGCTATATGCATTCTGAACAGCCCGATTTGCCGTAGCCTGTTGCTCACCTGTGATATTACTTTGATGTTGCAACTGTTGCTGTTGTACTTGTAGTTGCTGTTGTTCAATTCTCTCGAGCGATTCGGTCCGAAGTCTTATTGAACCAGCAAAAGTTTGTACCTAGTTTACAATCACTCAATTATAAATTATGCTAATAAAAAATATATTTTATTTATTGGTTAGTTTTTGAAGTTTAATAACTGTTTTGAGTTGGATGTTTAAGATGTGCAGATGACCAAAAGTTTTGAGTTAACCCATTAACGCCAAAAAAGCATAAGAACGTTGTAATGATAAAATATTGTTTCAACAAGTTTTGAAAATTAACAAAAATAATCTAGAGCTTCAACAAGGTTTATAAAATATTGGCTAGGTTTTAAAAAATAAAATAAAATAAAACAAAGTAAGGAAGATAAAAATTAAATACAATCAACCCATTTTCTACTTTTGAGATGCTGCTTGAGAAACAGCTTATTTTATGGAAAAAAATGTGTCTTTAAGGCATTAATGGATCAATGTAAATTATTTACCAACTCAACTTTTCGTTTAAAATTTCTGGATCTATGCAAGTCATTTTTCATCATCTACTTCTAATTACTTTGATGAATTTTATAATTTGATTAATGTAGAATCGTTGACGACCAGAAATTTTATTTCATGTATTAAGGGTTAATATGTATCCATCCCCCAGTCATTAAAATGTAATTGTTATTTTTCATAATAATTGGGATTGTGAGTAAATAAATTGCCATTATTTCTTAATATAAAATTATTTCAAGACTAAAGCAGTTTGATTATCTAATAAAGAAAAATAAAAACAAATTAAAGGTAATGAAAATTTGACAAACGAAGTTTTGAAGTAAAATTAATTATTGTGAAGAAGCAACTTATTTAACTCTTAACTGTTAATTATATATGTAAGACGTAAAATTATTTTTAGTTGCATCGAGCCAAGGTATGAAAAATATTAGAAAATTATATGTGTATATGTATATAATATACATATGTAGAAACTTAAAATTATTATTAGTTGTTTTTTTTTGTGAGACTTGTGCAAGGATAAAACATATCTCACGGATGTCACCTTAGCGTTTTTTTATCTACTCACTGTTTATGTAAAAACCACGACATCAGACTGTGGGAAAATTAAATAGACAGACACAGAAGCGTGCACTGGCTGTCTCGTACGGTATCGGTGCTCACTCCTGAGGAGTAAGATTCTCACTGTAGACTCTTACTTCTCTAGGCTCCGGCAATGGTACCACTCTGCGCTCTTGTTGCATCGTCGCGTCCGATGATTGTGACGAAGAATTGAGGGTAGTGGTAGGAAGGACTGGTTGACCGTGCACCACGAGGTTCGCCACCACGTACTCAGTGAGCTTGACATCGGCCGTTCCACCCGTCTCCAAAGGTATTGGATGCTGGCGGAAATGCTCTAACATGTCGTGAATCGTGCTGAAACTGAGATGCTGAACTCGGCAACCCTGGTCGTTCAACGTCATCCTCAGATGCTAAAATGCAAAGAAATCTCATAAAAGAACTAGCTTTAGGTAAAATCGACACTTTTTCAATAGCTAATATTTGCATTACCTTGGCTTTCCCTTGGAAGTTGAATGTCAAAACGTATTCTCCTTTTCGCGTTTCGCTCTGTCGTACTAAAAACGTGCCGTGGCCGTCAGTGCCGTTGTGTAAGACCAACATCGTAGCATCGGTTCTTGGAAGTGTTCCATGAAACCACGGATACTCTCGGAGACTACTTGAAAGATCTACAAAAGATTCTACCTCGTTGCCTGCAACTAAAAGTTAAAATTCCGAATTTTTAGCAAAATTGGTTAAAAAATGGTAGTATTTTGCGTGTATGCAGCATTTTACTCGAGCTTACTCTGTTCGATTTCTTGTTGCGATGAGCACAGCTCCAAGTTACTGCTACTTCTTGCCTTCAATCTCGGTGGCAATTCTGGTGGATTACTGCCGTGCTCATCCAAATGATCTGTGTTGGAACGGATACTTTTGCTCGCAGAATTAGCCCTAGTCCTGTCTTCATCGACGTGCATCGAGACGAGTCCGTGCATCAAACTCCCATCGTCAATTAGATCGCTTCCACTGCTCTCGCACTGCAATCCCTGGGGATCTCGTATGCAATATTTGATCGTCGCCAGCCACGACTTCATATCGACGGGATCCTTTGCCTCTATGATGAATTCCTTTTCCCCGGTTTTTAGAACAAAGGTGTTCTCTTTGTCGGGCATCTCGAGAGCCGTCGTCTCTCGCGTCTCCGATATACCCGAGCAAAATATGCCGTAGCGTGGCTTAGATTTCGAGGAGTAAAAGAACTCGAGCATGTAGCCCGCACTGGCTCGGACCAGGGACAGCCTGCACTTTTCAAACTGTTGGGATCCATCTGTGTTGTCGGTGTTATTTAATGAGATGTTTGTGTTCTCGGCATTATCGGCGTTTTCGACAACCATCGCATTCACGTATCCTTCTTTTCTACATTCGACGACGATTTTCGAAAGTTTGGTTTTTGAATGCTTGTCGACCTTGCGATTTTCTACGTGAGCTCGCTCGGTATCGTCGCTTTGCTGCTTAAGAAAGAACGCCTTACTTTTTTTCAGACCCTTGAAAGACAAGCGCCGGAAGAAAGGTTTGTGCGTGGGTTTCGGCGATGTTTTTTCACCATTTTGCTGCAAATGATTGCCAAACTCCTCATTAGAAGAGGCTCTCACGGATATCCTGTTGTTTTGGCTGATTGCATTGCTTATGCGGTTGTTGGATGCTGTTAGCCTCAGATTTTGGCTCGATGGCGATCTAAAAATCAGCGAACAATAAAATCAGTTCAGTTTAACAAAAATTAAAGGAAAAAAAAAAAAAAAAATGAAAACTTCAATTACATTTGTTTAAACATCAGTTTAATCGACTGCAACATTGTAAACTCTGTATAAAATTACTTTTTAAGAACTCATCAGGTCGGCATTCACACACCACAAAATCAGCTCAATGATTCAAATTGTGTTTAAATTGATTTGTAAAAAATTTAGCTACCAATTATTTCAATTATGTTAAAATCTGCAGAATGAAATTGAATATGAGATCTTGAACCACAATAGTTATTATACCGTGTGTAGCCATAACAAGCCCACAATGATGTGCATTTGTATTATATCATGCTTGAAAACGGAATAATTGGTAAGTGAGCTACAAGTGAATTTAATGGCTTCTAATATGAGACGTTACTTGAGTGAGACAGATTGATAATGCTACACAATTGAAAAAACCGACACAGAAAAGTGAACGCAATTATTATTGATTCCCTATTCATACCGCGTTAATTTCGAATTTTGGTACTACTTATTGACAATTAACCATAAAATTTTCGATTGGGAAAAATTCATCACCGTAATTGAGCAACTGAAATTTTTGGAACTGTGTGAGGGAAGACATATAAGTACTTACAAAAATGGAAATAAACGCAAAAAATGTGAAAATGAAATCAGCATGTTGAGCAGATCATAAAAATACCCAGAGTAGTAAGATGAGGTTTAACAGGTGATCTAACTATACAACAAGTACATGTACGAATCCATTACCTGACCGAACGCTTGCTGTACTCCACTTCGAAGTGATCGCAGAATCTCTCAAAGAACTTCCTCAAAAAGTCTTTGTACGAGAGATTGGTCCTGGCGATCTCGGTGAGCTCGACGTTGACGTACGTGCAGAACGCCCGGGCGAACTCTTGAGCGGCGTACCTTGCCTGCCTATCGCAAAACTCGGCCCAGTCCTCGCTGTTGCCGGCGGCTGCGGTGCCCGTAGGCGAGCTCGCGGCCGCGGCGCCGTTGCTCATCCTGTGCTGAAGATTTTCTACGGCTACTCCCCCGTGGCGTGATCAGCAGGAGGCGATCAACAGTATGGTAGCACCAATGGGGGTGAGTATGAAGGGCCTCCAGAGCCCAGCTACTAAAGGTAAAGGCATGGCTGGGATAACCTGCGCCCACGCAGCCTCTTTCTCTCCCTCCCGATGATGATGATGATGATCAGCTAGTGTTACTTGTGCAGTGATGGGGAGCGGCCGGTCGTCTTCCTCGACGTCCTTGTTTGCGTCGAAATCCGAACATGCGACGAGCTGTGCCGTGCCGCACAAGCTCTCACTCACTGCGCGGGACACTGCTAAGCGACGATCCACTCTCCCCGCTCCCTTTCTTCGTTCGGATTTTATCTTCACGAGAGAGTCTCCGCGCCGAGCACTCGGAGAGGTCCGAAATACATGTATAGACATATATGTGTGTATATAGTTGCAGAGCAGCTGATTCTCTTTTTTTAGCTATCTGGCAACTCTGCAATTCTGCATGATGTCTCTCTCGAGAGTCTCGAGTACTCATCTCTGGAGTCAGGTTATAAGTGTATGTAGTATTGGCGCGTGCTTATAATAAATACAAATACATGACTAAGTATTATTGCCTACTGAATAAACCCCGCATCAAAATATCAAAAACACTTCAAATCCATGCAGCAATATATGCCTCATAAGTATACATTGCAGCTCTTTAATTAAACAATCTGCCAATTTGTACAAAGTTGGCTTTATTCTTCGGAGAAGTCCCAGGAGAGCCCATTACAGCAACCAGTTAACTTACACCCATAGCGAGTTTCCTGCATATACTTTGCCGATGTCGTTCAATTCGTTTTCAAAAATTTAATTTTTTTCCATTTCTTTTCATATACTTCATCTTACTTACATGGTTTTTTTAGGTATAGTATAGTCTACATAATATACCTGCATGCATATATATATATATATATATATGCATCATCTGCGTGCAGTGTGCATGGTATATAATATAGCGTCTTATTTGTTTGCGACATGTAGCAGACGCCCGATTTGTTTACTATTCTCCGTGATGACCCACGTGACCACGCTCTTGACGATGTATATACGTATATATAGGGATATATATATATATATATATATATAATTTACTATCATGCATAACGTTTTAAAAACAATTGAGGAAGTGCATCGAGTATATTTAAAAATAGATTATAATTAATGTGCAAGATCTAAAAATTGCTGTTTCGCTATGCGAGATCTGTGCAAGGTTGAACTTTATCGTGCTATATAACTATGTGTGTTAATTTATTTGCAAGAGTTTGTAATTTTTTTACAAAACAAACAATTTTTTTTGATCCATGCGCCAGGTTTGCAGAACAAAAGAAAATAATGTGGACTTTGAATCGATCCTCCCACTCGTTCGCAAACGAGTTTTTTTTTTTCAAAATTATAACTTTGGAAATTTTCTAATTGTTGATTACTATATACTTATTAAAGTTTATTACGCTGTGGCAGATATGTATTTTCTGCGCATTAACAACACTTTCTGCATCTGACTGTGATCAAAGAAAAAAGTAACCGAAAAAAAAATAAACAAAAGTTTAGTGAACAAAACTCTGCGTTTTTGATTGTAAAGCATTATTCAATAACCTATAAGAAAAAAAAATTTTCAATTATTTTTTCAAAATACATTGTGTCCATGTAAGAATAATATATCAAAAGTAGAAATGTTGTGGTTGTAGTTTTTAATGATACCTGGTGCCCATCTACCAGAGCAATGCAAATTTTAACGCGTGTGTCCTTTAGGTAATTGCTTTGGTCGGGTATGATCATGCACCAAGTGTGCGAATGCCGTTTTTCCTATATTATACCAAGAGCCGAAAAAAACGTTCCAAGATCACGAAAAGAAGATCGCAGAGACAACATGTACCTATAATACTCTATTTAATCGCATCCGTAGTATGATATCGTAGAGAAAAATATTTCAAGTATACAGCACGAAAAAGTTGAAGTTGAAACCCAAATTATTTTCATTTTAATTAATATTCTTGATCATCATGCGTTAATCACTTAAAAATTAATTATTTCTTTCTTGAAAAAGAGAGAAAAAAAGTCACTCTCGAAAAAATGCTGTTATTCAGTACATTTTTTGGCTCGACTAGTGTTTAATTATTACATAAAAAAGTTTAATTTTTTTTAGTCCTTATACATTTTTATACACAATATTTTTTAATTCTGCAGTCAAATCACACACTTTCTTCCTAAAAGCGAAAAACAAAATTTTAAATATATATACGTGATTTTGATATCTACAGCGTTCATTAGACTAATTTTAAGTTATTTTATTTATTTAAACTTAAACCATGATGGTGTTTCAGAGAAACAGCTAGAACATACTCGAAGCCTCCCTATCCCCGAATTCCGTAATTCCGTGCGTACAACCCGCAACCCAACTATTTGTACATACACTTGTACATGTATGGTGATTCCATTTGTATAGAAAAAGCGAGAGTCAGCTATCTTTGGACATTGCTTGGTAAATATTGGAATATAACAAAGTGTTGAGTTAAACGAGTTTAATTCCCTATTACCTATTACCTTCGAGGCTCGATCGCGACCACCTATACATATATATATATATCGTTGTCAGTAGCAGAATCGTCAGATTCATCAGTTCTTCAGTTATTTAGCTGATGTTGAGTTGGTTATGCGAATACCGAGTTCGCTGTTCTTATGAAGTATTTCTTCTCGCGTAAAAAACTTGTGTTAAAAAGTTATCGATACGTGTGATACGGTATAATTTTGTCAAGAGAGAAAAGTTCTAACAGTGCTTTTTAAAATCCGAGAGATATAAGAAGATCCAGGCGATACTTCTGAGAAACGCAGCAACATCATCGTAGCTCGTTTCATCGCCCCAGGTTCTGTATCAGCTTTTAGCCTGGCGACCAACAGAGGAAATCTGTTTCCTGGTGCTGTGCCTTCCGTACCAGTAAGTCTACAACATGTTGCTTATGCCTACTTATAACCTAGCTCTCTCATGTAATACTTGATTTGCGTGGTCTGTTTGGTGTGTGGGGCTTGAAACATCAACTGCTTCATGTCCCTTAACTTGTTAATTATCTTTCTCGTATCCTTGTTTTCGTTCAAGTTTTTTACTTTGTCTTTGCACGTTTTCACTCACTTGGATGATTCCCCTTTGATTATGGGGGATGCACATTAAGAGCAGGCAGGAAAGATCCAAGAGACAAAAGTCAACATTTGTGAATGTTGACGTGTTCTTTTATTATTTAAGAATCACAATTGCTATTGGCTCCATTGAAAATCCACAACAGAAAAAGAAAATCTTTTTAACTTTAAAATGAGGTGAATTAAAGATAAACAAATAAAAGTAACAAAGTATCGTTGGATTGTCTCTTGGTTTTTCTTGCATTGCCTACTTCAGCTTACTTTTACTCAGTTCCTATTGGAACACAGAGTACCATGGGCGGAGCACACCTGCACACCCCCCAGTCTGTATTCCAACACCAGAACAATAGCAGTTTGCATAATGAGGCTCAATGGCTGGGAATGCCGCAAGTACCTCCAATGTCAATGCCTTGGGTTATTTCGTCTTCTCAACAACCAGATTTAGTATACTTCACTGGCCGTCAAAAACCATGTGCAATAGGTGATCGGTCTTTTAAAAGAAAACTAGAGGCACCAGATCTTGTTGAAATGTAAGTTTGTTCCCTAACTATTTCAAGTATAGTCTATTGGAAGAAAATTTTGAGTAAATAACATTATCTGTGGATTACTTTAAGGAGACCTACTAAGCAATTGATTACCGAAGAAAATATGGCCCAACACTTACAAGAATTGCATATAAGTAGCAGTGTCGATACAAACAAAGTTGAACCAACAACAATTCAAAATGTACTCAAACAGTCGAATTTTTTAGATGTAGACTTGAAAAACTCCTTGGATTCAAATAATAGCCATAGTGAACCTAGACTAGTAATATCTGATGAGGTCAAAAGACTGCAAAACGAACCTATTCTACCATCAAGTTTACTAACACAATCTATATCAAAATTGTAAGTAGCCATGGTTGATTCTCTTGAATAATCTACAAAAAATTAATCCTGAAAGTAAAACTGGATAAGATTTTCTCTTTCAGGGAGCGGCCCTCCATGGCTTTAGTTCTTTGGACCCCAAGCAAGCATTTAGGCTTTTTTCCAAGTAATACACCATCACCGATTCCGTCCGACGATAACAACAACAGTAATAATAACGGCATGAATTCTTCCAATGTCAACAATAATACCATTAGCAGCAGTAACAACAACAGTAACGAAAGCATTTTCGACTTTGATCGAACAATAGAAGTCAATGCTGGTAATCCAACGTTGGAGCCCATGGATTTTTAATTTATATGAACGCTCATTTTTCATCTTTTTCGTTTTTCATAATGAACATGAGCAAAAAAAAAAAAAAACTACCTAACTGCCTTTTGAAAAATTATTTGTGATAATTTGAAAAGGTCATAAGTGGATTGATTAATTTCAAGAAAAATTTCTCTAACATTGTATATAATATAGATAACTAGATAGTATATTTGAATGATTGTCGATTAAGAATAAACGAAACGCGTGGTTTTAATAAGGGCTTATAAATCATGATAATCTCCATGAATAATGACTTTTCTAAGCTACAGATATAATTTTTGTACATACAATGTATTGTCCTTATTATCACGAGATATAAAAAGTGTATGCATGAAGTATTGTATTAAAATTTTTTATGGAACCTATTTTTGGTGTTTTTATTGTTAAGAGAATAAAAATCTTTTTCCTCAATTTATTAAGGGTTATTATTAAACATATGTTATTGTTTGACTTAACATTTCTACTATATGTTTTCAATACAAACAATGATTTGTAAGAATACACAAAAAAATGTTGAATGAATATTTTGAAGTAATGATGAAGCATTGATACATTGATTTTCTGGCGTTGATTGTTATTTAAAACATATTTAGATCAAGCTTAAATATAAGTAATAATTTGTGCTTAATAATAGAGTAAATATTATATGTGTATGTATTTTGTTTGTTAAATATTTCTTTAACTGCTAAGCTGTGAGACTAAAATAATATTCACTAATCTATCGCTCCTATATTTCCACGTACAACGCGATTTGATGAAAAAATTTTCTTGGTTTAAGTGGTATGATGTAAGAGGATGAGCTCCTTTCGTTAAGTATTTGTAACTTTTGAAATACTTGTTAAAGCAAAAAATTAATTTACAATTCGATCCTATGGAAAAAAGAAGTTATTGTGCTAGCGCCGCAGCCTTTGACGTGCATCCCTCTGTTATTTGCTTTTTAAATTCTTCCGCATCCTCTATGGGCTCGCCGTTGATGGCCATGGCTACTTTGTTGTTGTCCAAAATCGTTACGTGGTTCCCCTCTACGTAGTGAATTTCTATCTTCTCCCTCGTTATCTGTATAGGAATTGATTTTATTTGTATAGTACTTATTTTACGTGTCCAAGATACCCGTGGGTATAATATACTTATAAAATCGAAAAGTAGCGAATTGAATAATGTACCTTGCAAAGATCATAATCCTCGGGCGCAGTTCGCAAAGTTGGCGCCGTGGGTTTGAGTAGGACAATCGGCGTTTTTAAGAGCGGCAGCTGGGACGCGTCGTAACTCTGGACCGCGAGCAGCCGCTTGTACACCGCGGTACAGATGCCGGCTTGGCTTTCCCTGGAAATTTCCATTGTCGCGTTTGCGGACAAGCCCTTGAGGAAGGCTTGCAGCTTCTCCTCCCAACTCGAGCACTTTTCTAGTTGCACGACCAGCTATGATGATGATGATGATGATGTAAAAGATTATAATTACAGCAATTATATTACTCATCAGGTATACATAGAAACGACAAATTTAGGTACCTCGGGACTCGCAGCGGGTACTATCAGATCCATGATGCCGAGCAAAATGTTACTCTGAAGTTCTTCGTTACTGTTTGAGGCCAGCTGTTGGCTCTGGATGAGTTTCATGAGCTCCGGCGCGCCGTCGATGAGTACGAGCCGGCCGTGCAGTCCCTCTGCCTCGAGCCTCCTCGCGAGCTCGATCGCAATCAGGGAACCGAACGAGTAACCCACCAGCAAAAAGTCCCGACGATTCTTGTTCCTCTTCAGTATGTGCTGCGAAAATGACAAGTTACCAAGAAATGAGTGTCCGCAGATGCAGGATGATGCAAGAAAAAACATGTGCACACCGGCAAAAGTTTGTCAGCCATGCTGGTGATGGAGTCCTGGGCTACGTCCTCGGTGCCGAGTTGCAGGCAGATCGCGGGTGCCTTGATTTTTGGCGCAAGCTCGTAAAAGATCGTGCCGATGCCCTCGATACCGGGCACCAGGTACACCTCCCCCCGGTCGGATTCCCCCTTGCTGGACAGCCTGAGACAAGTTTCGGGATTGATCTCGACGTTACCTACGGTCCGCACGAGGAGCTTCATCCCCGTGACTACTTCGGCCGAGCCCGCGTCCGCGGCCCGTTTCTTCCCGTCGTTCGTCTCCTTGGCCGACATCTCCTGCAGTTTAGCAAAGTTCAAGCCCCGAATGTCCTGAGCCGTGAGGAAGAGCTCGAACTCGCGCTCGAGGGTCTGCTTGATCTCCACGGCCATCATCGAGTCCATCCCCAGCTCGGCCAGCGACGTCTGCGGGCTTATCGTCTTGAGGTCCTTCAAGCCTTCGAGTCCCCACATTTATTTCACCATTATTATCATCATCGCCATTGTTGTAATATGTTTTTTTCTTTTTTTTTTTTTTTTTTTTTTTTTTTTTTTTTTTCCTTCATTTATCGTCAAACTCACCCATTATGTTGAGGATGGTGTCAACGATGTTTGCTTTGGCCCCCGAGCCCGCTTTCTTCTCGGCCACCACCATACTCGAGACAATCGCGGCTTTTTGGCGCAGGAAGCCGTCGAGTTCGTGCAAGCACGAGGATATCCTCTGCTGGAGGGTCCCGCCTATGACTAATTCCTTGTTGTCCTCTTGCATGTCGGCGACGAGACCGACGTCGCCCACCGCGCCCCACTGAACGGCCAGTCCGGGCAGGCCCTCGGACGCGCGTCTCTCGCAGATTCGCTCCATCACCTGTACAAGTCACGTCATGAATATCATGGCTCATCAAGGTTGTGTATGATTATTGTAATCATTGTATTCTCACGGAGTTGGACATCCCGTAGTTTGATTGGCCGGCGTTGCCCCTGCCGCAAGATACCGACGAAAAGACGACAAAGTGCCTGAGCTCGGGGCAGAGTTTTCTGGTGAGCAGGTCCAGGTGCTTGGTCGACCAGGCCTTTGACTTGAAGGACTCCTCGAATGACTCGGGGGTCTGATTGTCCCAGAGCGCGTCCCTCAGCACCACCGCCAAGTTGAATATGCCGTCCACGGGTGCCAGCTTTGACGCCGTTTCGATAATTGCTTGGCAATCCTCGCGCTTCGATGCGTCCTTGCCCGACACTACGACCACCTTCGTGCCGTAGCTCTCCCAAGTCTTGATGCGCATCTTTTGATATCCGTTTCTGACACCCACGCGCGACGTGATGACCAGGTACTTGGCTCCTCGCAGTACCAACCAGTCGGCTGTGCTTGCACCGATACATCGTCATGAGTTTTGTGAGTCAACATATTGAAAATGAATACGAATAATCTGGGCTCTGACGTACCCAACTCGAGACCGAAACCACCGAGACCACCGAGTAGGATGTAGCTACGATTTTCGAGACAGTGAAAGCGCGGCACCGCCATTATGAGCTTATTGGGTGGCTCCTTTTCGTCCCTGACTTTGATGAGTACCTTGCCCATATGCTTTCCAGCGGCCATGTACCGGAAAGCCGCTTCCACTTGATCTCTTGGGAACACCGTCCTGTTTTTTTTTTTTTTTTTGTTTTTTTTTTAGACACGTAAATTAATTTTTCATAAGACATTACGTACACGATCGATTTTAATCGCTCACCTGACCAGAGGCTTGATGGCGCCGTTGGTCAAGCCCTTGCTCATAACTTCCTTGAGCATGATTTTCGATTCATCATCGGCTGTGAAGAGGTTGTCCAGCATGATACCGTGGAAACTGATCTCGTTGAGGAAACAGTCCATGCCCAGGGGGTTGTTGGCCGCCAAATCGAACTTGCCGATTTCCAAAAAGCGTCCACCCCAAGCCAGGCAGTTCACCGACGCCAGAAGCTTTTCCTCCGCGAGACTGTTGAGAACGATGTCCACGCCTTGGCCATCCGTCTGCTCGGCTATCATCTGCTCGAAGCTGGTGTCGCGGGAGTTGCCGATGTGGTTGTCCGGAATCTGGGGGAAGTGCTCGCGGATGAACCTCCTCTTCTCCGGGGTACCCACGGTCGTGAAAACCTCGCAGCCCTCGTACAGGGCCAGGTGTATGGCCGCCTGGCCCACGCCACCGGTACCCGCGTGGATCAGCACCTTGTCGCCCTTTTTCATTTGGCCTGCAGTGTGCGTCACACGATCGTTTCACTTTTACTTTCAGGATAATAGAACACAATTACGTATGGGGCACGGCAACGTACCGCTGATGTAGAGCGCGTAGTAGCAAGTGCCGTACACGCAGGGAACTGTCGCCGCGTCCTCGAACGACCAGTCTTTCGGAATTTCCCAGGACAAGAGAAAATCGGCCAGACAGATGTTGGTCATGGCTCGATTCTCGATAAGGCCCATGATTCGCTTGCCCTTAGTCGTCGTGCCGCAATACTCGAATCCTAGGACGCACTCTTGCGCCTGTCTCGTCTTTGCCACTACTTCCACGGCCAGTTTGCCAGTGGCCAGCATGATGTCTCTTTATCCCGTGGAAGCACCCGTATCGGTGTTGATTATTGATCGTGGCATGTGAAGAGAGTGCGCGGTCAAGCGGTGCTCATTTTAGTGGGGGGAGAAAAAAGAAAAGGTGAGATATCTTACCGGAAATTGATGGAGGAAAATATGACGTTGATGAGGTTCTCGCTGTCGAAGCCGACCTGTATCGGGCCCTCGTACCAAGTGAGCGAGGTGAGATCACCTCGAGTGGCCTGGTTGGCGGTGATGTGTCGCACCGGGTGCAGGCCCAACGGGGGCAACGGTAGATGCCTGTAGCTACCCCAGACGCCGTTCTCCCGCAACACGCACACCGCCAAGTCCTTTTGCAGTTCCGCCGCGTACAGAGGCTCCTGGAGCGAGAACTTGGGCGCCTTCGAGTCTTGGATGAGGATGCCCCGGACTATCTCACCACCTGGTTCCTTTCTCATGCAGTTCACGAATCCAATGAGACCTGTTGAGCAAAAAGTTTCGTCCCGATTAAAAAAAAAAAAAAAAAAAAAAAAAAAAAAAAAAAAGGAACGCGTGGTCTGAATGGCAGTGCAGTCGGGTCGTACCGTTTTCGAAATCCCCCTGGCCGACGAAGACGATCCTCGCAGTGCCGGGAGACTCCTCCTCCAAAATGTCCTTCATGGTGTTTTTCATCTCGTCAACCCAGTCGAACTTGTCGTTGACGATGGGTATGACGATCGTCTTCTTTGGTAGCTTGCCGCGCTTCCTCACGAGGACGCACAGCTCCTTGCCGCACCTCTTTTCCATAACGACCTCGAGGCCCTTGCTCTGGACGGCCTTGACCACATCCTTGGTCTCGGGGTTTTCACGAAACAGCAGAAAACCACCCTCTTCCGTGGCTGCGAGGAGCAACTCGAGGTTTTGGGCGCGACCGGGCGACAAAAGTCCGTGGCCTACGCACAGGAGGGCGCTGGCGTCGGGAGTTATCTTTTTCAAGTCGCCGACCGTGACACCGGCCGGCAGAGTCCCGTTCTCGATGGACACGTTGGTGCCAAAGATGCCAACCTCCGCTTGTATGAGCGGCATGTCGCCCAGCGCCTCGAATATATGGGGCGATAATAGACTGCCGGTCTGGGGCACGTGGTCGGCCTCCTCTAACAGCTCTATCGTCTTTATTTTGATGCCCAAGTGGTTTTCCAAGCCGATGTGCGTGGCGAGGCGTACCATATCTCGGATCGACGTCTCGGCTCTGTCCGCGTTCGCGACGAACTTGTACTCCTCAAGGACCGGCTCGCCGGCCGGCTTTCTGCGCGGGATCGCGCTGGCTTTCAGGCCACGAATTTCTATGCCTCCGGAGACGATGACGTCGAGAGGTTTGTTGACGTAAACGGGAATTTCTGGGCATCGGGGAACAAAGCAAACAAACTCCGATGCATCAAAGGTGGACAAAAAGCGCAACGGCGCGTGTTACTATATATTTTTTGCTTCGTCTCACCTTTAACTTCGTCTTGCAACGTACGGATGTAGTCGAGGTGGCTCTTGGCGTCGATGGTCATCTTCATCATGCCCGTGGGTACGAAGAGGCCGCGCGTGTCACTGCCAAGTATCTGCATCTGCAGCATGTTGTCCATGAAGGCGACCCAGTTGTTGTGCCAAGAGATTCGGCCCTTCGTTCCGTCGATGGTGGAGCCGGTGATGGCGCGAAAGTATCCACTGTAGTGGTAGCCCCGGAGTCTCAGCTCCTTGTAGATGTCGCGGGACGACAATTCCTCCGGGTCGTCTTTGTCGGTGGTCATCAGTTTCGGTGTCACTTTTTTGTCCTTCGAGGTGTCTATGACCCGCACGAAGCCCGTCACCACTGCCACGCCGCCCTCGACGACCTCGAACCTCCCCGTGCCTATAAATAATTTTACACTCGCTCGTACACGTGCATCTGTACGTAAATTTCCGATTTTTGCCCCTAAAATATATACCTACAATCGTTTTGAGGGGAAAAACATACTTACCCTTATTTTTCAAATTGAAAAGTACCGCGTGTCATTTTTAAAGTTGGACATACCTATTGGTTCCCACAAAATTTATTAATTATACGAGAAAGTGTATTATTTTGGAATTTGAGCGAAAGCCGATTTTTATTTTACACTTGTTTATCCTACAATAGTTGTAGTTATCCGAAAAAAAAAGGGGGAGGAGAGTCAAGACGTCTTCATGCTTTTGAAAAAATTCCAAACGTGAAGTAAATTATATGGGATAATCCATTTCGTGGGAATGCCTTTCGATTCTTCGAGACTAAACTTGGAAGTAGATTTGGCCCCAGGTGGGGGGTACCCTACCTATTAATTTTCAGTCTTGAACAATTGTCACGCAAGAATAATTAATTCCAGACACAACGAGTCAATGATTGTCGTGGGCACATGAGACGCGCAAGACGGGCGGTTGTTAAAGTTGAGGTATTTGCAAGCCTGACCTTTTTGGACCATAAGAGTGAACTCGACGTTGGCCTCTTTGCTGACGGTCGTGGCCCTGAGGAACTTGACGTCCTCGAAGACGACCGAAACTTCGGTGAAGAGCTCACCGCGCATCATGCCGACGGTCTCCCAAATGAGGGCCAAGTATCCCGTGGCCGGGAACAAGTTGCGCCCGTCAATGATGTGGCCACTCACGAATTCAAAGTCCTCGTCCGTGAGTATGACGTTGACCACCCGCTCGCCCGATGTTATCTTCTCCTGCAGCCTGTACGACGTCACGTACCAGTCCTCGGAGTGCTCCCACTTGACGAGGGGCGATATCATCGGCGTCGACCGGCTCACCGGATAAGCCACAGCCGGATACAGCTTGTCTGAGCACAAGTCATCGATAAACCAACCTTCGTCTCATATCCGCCCCAAAGTTATGTATATGGGTATACATGTGTGCGAGTATATATACTCTGGCTTACCCAATTGGGGCTGGAGTCCGCAGTTGTACATTTTGCCGAGCGCCTGGAGTAGCACCTGGACGTTGTCCTCGTGGCCCCGTTGGGTCAGGGGTATGTTGGCGACCGTCGGGGCGAGCGATCGCCGGAGGATCGCCTGGAGGAGGCCGTGGGGCGCTATCTCGATGGCGATGGCGTCCTTAGGGATCAAGACGGAGGTTTCCTCGAAGAGGACGGGACTGAGCAAGTTGTTGGTGTGGTACTCCGCGGAGGATAGCCGAGCCGCGGCCGTGTCCCATTGGCTGCGGGGCACCGAGGTGCTCAGCCACTTGGAGCTGCGCGGCCTCGCCGATGGCAGGATTTTTTGAAGGTAGGCGAGCAACTTGGGACCCATTGGCGCTATGTAGCTACTGTGGTACGGGATGTTGCTGCACGCCACCTCCCGCGCGAATATGTTCTTTGCCTATCACTCGTTCACAACGCTTTTTATACTTTGCTTTGTTTGCTCATATGTACATATATATATATATTTTTTTTTATTGCGTTTAGGTACGATATATATGTTTGTTTTTTGGTAAACATTGTTGCAAAAATACAACAGAGGTAGAACATTGACTTTTTCGTCCAAAGGGCCCTACCTGTTGTATTGTACATTGTTTGGTATACCCCCCGTTTAATTTATTTGAAAATATTTGAAACACATTTTTCTTTTTTAATTTCAACGCGACTTTTGTAACGACTCGCCAAACGGCGGATTCCAATCATTTTCATGACCTTTATTTATTGTAAAAAAAAAAAAAAAAAAAAAAAAAAAAAAAAAAAAAAAAAAAAAAAA
>NW_019379710.1:44562-94387 GCF_000648655.2 Copidosoma floridanum
ATCAAAAAAAAGCTTTTTTTTCTTTTTTGTCCAAATTTCTGTTATGTAAAAATTACAATTATAAATTCAAAAAAATTTTGATAATTACACGGCACAATAATTAAAAAAAAAAAAAATCATTTTTGCCATATTTTTAGTTGAAAGAGTTGGCAAAACCATTACCTAGACGCGGAGCATTATTTGCGTTAAATGCGCAATGAGCATCTTCACGACACAGGGGGAATCGTGCTCTTGCAATCTTACATACAGCTCGATTTACATGCCCAACTTACTTAATTATTCTTTCAGAGTGAGAGTAAGTTTAGTATACGCTCCGCGCTCGTTTGCTACGTGGAAGCTCGGTATACCCACTGCCCTCGTTTTATTGCTCTTTTCGTATGTTGCATACTACGGGGTAAAATTTATTGATGCTCCCTTTTTAACGACTGTTATGTTAGTATTAAAAAACAAATGTCTACAATCGCGCTTGATGTTGTTGAAAATAAGCTCAAATCATTGCATCTGTGAAATATTGATTGAAATCCAGGGTTATCAGGTTTTTCCGAATGACGTATTCTTTTTGATACACAAAACTCTGCTTCTATTGCGGGACTCCACTCGATTATCTCTCTTAAAACTAGTAGGCACGAGAAAATATGTTTGCGCTTACATTGTCAGTGAAGGTTTGTACTATTTACAGCCAAACAAACGTAAAAGCAGCCTATTGCGTAATAAAACATGATAACTTGAAGATTTATATGATTTTTCATCAACACTAACTGGTAGTGCAACTTTGGACTGTTTAGCTTTACCAGTCCAATTTTTTTTGTTTCGATCGAACCGAAAATGGAGTCTTGATATATGCTTCATTGTGGTGTTTTGTAACAGTAGTAGAAAATAGGTATTTTGTTCACTGTTTTACGCACATCGTGGCAACGTCACGCACTCGTATCTCGTATCCTTCGTTCTATCGAGGTCTTCAGCCATCCTTGCGAGCTTCATTATCGCTACTCGCGTGGGAAACTGTCTTTTCTGTACTAGTCACGTAAATAACTAAGGCAATACTCATACCATACGTTAGCATATACAAACATTAATCAAGTTTTGTTAAAAATGTATAAGAATGAGGCGTCACGCGCCACATATTAAGGCCCCATAGTCGATAAGCTCCGTTTCTCGTTTGTTTTCTTTGGGACCAGTCTATACCTTTCCGTAAATTCGTGCAGCCGCATTTCAGTTTACTCTCATATATGTTTTTTATTTTACTTAACATTATTTTCCAACTCTTCGGGTCTCCAACATAAAAACAAATAGATATTGCGAGATTAGTTGCAAAAGTTATCCAATAAGTTTGAATGTATTCCAATTTAATTTTCAGTATGATTTCACGACTCCACTACGTAACGAAGTAACATAATTAACAAAAAAAAAAAAAAAAGAACTATTGTGGAATAAAATCAGGAAATAATTTGATTGCCAGGGGCTCTTTGGTGGGTACAGACAGGCAAAGCGCGTGACTGTGTAACACCACACATAGTACACTCACTTATGGCTATGTCTATGTAATAGGGAGTGGACAGCCAGTGATTCGCCCCGCCCACAATTGTTACCACGCCGCGGCTGCCAAAAGTATATGAGTGTGGGCGGGCTCTGTGACGCGAGAGTATATAGAGTAACGTCAAGGTATTTGAAAAAGAGTTTCTTGAGCTGAAGAATTTGTTTTTATTTATTATTTCCATTGTATTCGCATCATTTTCATTTTTGAATGTGAACATTGTGAATTATTTAAATCATGTACGGTCACAAGTAATAAATGATACACTGCACTCAAATTAAAACAATTGTGAGATTTTACTCAAGTTGGCTTTATTCAAATGAAATGATTATTCACATTTATAATGCGCAATTGGAACCTTCAAGTTTAAAAGTGTTTGGTTGCACTTGGGTGTGCGTAATATATGGCGGTTATAGTATGTAACACAAGTAAAAGGAAATCCGCGTGTTTAATCATACACATATGATTATTGATCATTTACACACTACAAACTAGGGATTAGTTAATTAAACGTTAAGAGAAATACATTGGTGGAAAATTTGAACGTGCAAAGTTCCAACATCGGGCGACGAATGTACACTATATATTTCCATCATTGTTCTGATGATCAAGTGGGCGTTATTATTTTTCATAGCTTTTTACTTTTTCCTAATATTTCGGCCTTGAATGCATTCGTGTCCTCAACGTCGCATCCATTGATTACGCTCGCAATCCTCTCATTGTCCAGCATTGTCACGTGATTACCCGGCACGGTGTACACGCTCACTTTGCTCTTCGTTACCTGAAACGTCGTTTAATAATCAAATTCAACATGTACCAATGATTCCCTCGAACGCATCATTTGCACCCGCCAAATAATAATCATCATCATCATCGCGTTATACCTGAGATAGACCGTAATCATCAGCGTCGTACTGAATACTAGGAATCGTTGGCTTCAACAGAGTGATCGGCGCTCTGATCGGCGACATGTTTGACGTGCTGTAGGTTTGCAGAGCAATTATCCGGTTGTACAGGGACTTGCAGAGATTTCGGAAGTTCTCGTCCGACATGTTGAGCCTCGAGGGTGGGTAAATCTGCACTAGAGCCTCCACCTTTTCCTCCCACTTTTGGCACTTTTCTAGTGCCGTTTTTAACTGAAAATCCATCATTTTTATGTTACGTGTTGAAGAATTGTAAATGAAAAGAAAAAAAAAAAAAAAAAAAATGCATTTAGGTACGTTAGAAGCGTGGGCCGGAGACAGAACAAGGATGATGTCCAGTATGGCTTTGGTTTGCAACTCTTGGTCGCTGTTGTTGTGCGTGTAGCACTTTTGCATGAGTTTGACCGGCTCCGGGGCACCGTCAATCAGGATCAATTGCCCGGCGAGGCCTCGCTCCTCCAGTCGTCTCGCCAACTCTATCGCCAACAGACTCCCGTAGGAGTAACCCACCAGAGTGAAGTCCTGGCGATTTTTGCTCCTCTCCAGCACGTGCTACGACCAAAAAGTTTATATTTTTTTTTTTACCATCATTTGGGATTGACAATCAAGGTCGATATATATATATATGTAGGTGTACGCGAGCTCACCGGCAACAACAGGTCACTCATGCAGGCGATGCTCTGGCAATCGTTGTTGATCTCCAGTTGCAGACAAGTGGCGGGCGCCCGAATTTTCGAGGCCAAGCTCATGAACACGGAAGCAAAACCCTCGACACCGGGTATCAGGAAGATCTCGCTCCTGTCCGACTCCTCCTTAGTCAGTAGCCTGACGCACGTCTCGAGGCTGACGTTGCCGTCGCCGAGTAGACGCGACGCTGGCCTCAGGTTTACCTGCTGCTCCGCGTCGGGCCCCACCTCGCCCGAGGTCGTGTTTAACTGCTGTTGCTGGGCGTTCTCCGCCTCCACGGTCATCTCCTGCAATTTGGCAAAGTTCAAGCCCCGAATGTCCTGGGCCGTGAGGAAAACGTCGAACTCGCGCTCGAGGGTCTGCTTGATCTCCACGGACATCATCGAGTCCATCCCCAGCTCGGCCAGCGAGGCGTTCGGACTCACGCCCTTCAAGTCCTTGAGACCTGTTGGTAAAACGCGAGCGCACGCAATAAAATACTACTGATGAATGGGGGGGGGGGGGGTGGGAAAAACGCCTTACCCATGATGTTGAGAACCGTGTCGGTGATGCTGAGGACGCCGGATCCGCTGGTCTTCTTCTCGGCCACCACCATGCTGGACACGACGGCTCGTTTCTGCTGCATCAGCCCGTCGAGCTCGTGCAGGCAAGAGAATATGCCCTGCTGGAGGGTCCCGCCGATGACCAATTCCTTGTGGTCCATCTGCATCTCCGCGACGAGACCCACGTCGCCCACGGCGCCCCATTGGACCGCAAGTGCCGGGTAGCCCTCGGACGCGCGTCTCTCGCAGATTCGCTCCATCACCTGTACAAGTCACGTCATGAATATCATGGCTCATCAAGGTTGTGTATGATTATTGTAATCATTGTATTCTCACGGAGTTGGACATCCCGTAGTTTGATTGGCCGGCGTTGCCCCTTCCGCAAGATACCGACGAAAAGACGACAAAGTGCCTGAGCCCGGGGCACAGCTTGCGCGAAAGCGCGTCCAAATTTTTGGTTGCCCAAGCCTTTGTCCGCAACGACTCCCGGAAGGATTCTTGCGTCTGGCTCTCCCACAGCGAGTCGTTGAGCACGACCGCCAAATTAAATATCCCGTCCACAGGGCCAAGGCCAGCGGCGGTCTCCAGGATGGACTGGCAATCCTTCGGCACGGAGGCGTCCTTCCCGGCTACCACGCTCACCCGGACCCCGTAACTCTTCCATATCTCGATGCGCATCGTTTGAAAGCCATTTTTTATCCCGCTTCGGGACGTCAGGACTAAATTCCTTGCTCCTCGCAAGACCAACCAGTCAGCTGTGGAAAAAAACAGTTTCCATAGCTTTTGCTCGTGTGACACTGTATACATGATACATTATACGGGGTGTACGTACCTAGTTCGAGGCCAAATCCGCCGAGGCCACCTAAAATTACGTAGCTCCGATCGGCGAGGCAGTAGTAACGCGGATAGGCCGATATCGGTGTATCTATTGGCTCCTTTTCCTCCCTTACTTTGATGATTACCTTGCCCATGTGTTTACCAGCCGCCATGTACCGGAAAGCCGTCTCTACGTGGTCTTTCGGGAAGACGGTCCTTCGGAGACGCCATCATTAGATGTGTGTTGTAAACTACAAAATGAATGGCGCAACATAGTTGGGATTATTACCTGACCAGTGGTTTGATCGCGCCATTCTTGAGCCCCGGGGCCATGAGCATCTGCAACTCTCGCTTGGCCCGGCTGTCCGCGGTCATGACGCGATCCAGGTGTATGCCCTTGAAGCTGATTTCGCGCAGGAAACACTCCATGCCCAGGGGATTGTCGGCCGACAGGTCGAACTTGCCGATTTCCAAAAAGCGTCCACCCCAAGCCAGGCAGTTCACCGACGCCAGAAGCTTTTCCTCCGCGAGACTGTTGAGAACGATGTCCACGCCTTGGCCATCCGTCTGCTCGGCTATCATCTGCTCGAAGCTGGTGTCGCGGGAGTTGCCGATGTGGTTGTCCGGAATCTGGGGGAAGTGCTCGCGGATGAACTTTCTCTTCTCCGGGGTGCCCACGGTCGTGAAAACCTCGCAGCCCTCGTACAGGGCCAGGTGTATGGCCGCCTGGCCCACGCCACCGGTACCCGCGTGGATCAGCACCTTGTCGCCCTTTTTCATTTGGCCTGTTGACGCGACAGCGACCACGTTAGGTATGGTTTGACTCCTGGTGGTACACCTGGTTGTACTTACCATTTTGGTAAAGGGCGTAGTAACAGGTCGCGTAGACGCAGGGGACGGTAGCCGCGTCCTCGAGGGTCCAGTTGTCGGGGATTTGCCACATGAGGTCGGGATCTCCGACGCACAAATTGGCCAGTCCTCGGCTCTCCATCATGCCCATGACGCGCCTACCCGAGCTGTCGATACCGCTGTACTCGATGCCGATGACGCTCTCCGCGCTCAGCCTCGTCTTGGCTACGACTTCCACGGCTAGTTTCCCCGTTGCCAGCATCACATCCCTAACACGAGTAAATTAAAATATCATTGGATACAGTTGATCCACCTAATGAAATGTCAATATTAACTGAGTTGGGCACAATCAAAAAGTGAGTTTTCAATAACACCTGGTATTTTGGAGAAGAAAAAAAAAAAATGTGTGTACGAGTGTTTTTCGATTCCCAACTCCGATAATACAAACTGTATGTGTGTTATTGCGGTTACGTTCGTACTTGAAATTGACGCTGGAGTAGTAAATGCCGACGATGTTCTTGGCTTCCTTGTTCGTTTGCACGTGGCCTTCTTGCCAAATTAATGAGCTCAAGTCACCACGAACCGCCTGATTGACCCATCCATAGCGAACTGGCTTTGGTTCGACCGGTGGCAGGGCCACGTGCCGATAAGTTCCCCAGGCCCCGTTTTCGCGGAGGACGTTTATCACCAAGTCCTTCTTCACCTGGCTGGCGAACAGGGGATCTTGTAAATCGAATTTCGGAGCCCTCGGATCTTGAACGAGGACTGCGCGAACTACTTCGCCACCTGGCTCGAGCTTCAGGCAGTTGATCAAGCCCATGAGACCTTAGGAAGTAACGATACCGTTGTAGGAAGGAAAAGAAAAGTACTCCGGAGAGTAAGTTTGTTCGAGCTCGTACCGTTTTCAAAGTTCCCCTGGCCAACGAGGAGGACTCGCGAGTTTGCGGTATTTTCGTTCTTCAGGGCCTCAGCCATGACCTTGCGCATGTCGTCGACCCAGTCGAGCTTCTCGTTGTTGACGTGCACAACGTAAATTTGGGCTCGCAACTTTTCCTGCCTTCTCAGAAGAACGAACACGTGACTTTCGTGCCTCTTGGCCAGAACAACGGTCAAGTCCCTGCTCTGAGCAAGCTGGTCCAACTTACTGGCGTCGCTTGCGTTTTCACGAGTCAGTACGAATCCGTTTGGCTTGACCTCACGGAGCAACAAACCCAAATTGTCCGCCAATGTGTCGGTCAAGAGCCGATGGCCAACGACCATGAGAGAATTCGCGTCCGCGCTGGCCTTTTTCGGATCGACTATGGAAATACTCGGGGGCAGGGCAAACTCCTCGCTGAACTTGCTCTTGGTACTGAGAATGATGGTTTCCGCCTGGATGAGCGGCATGTCTTCCAGGGACTCGACAATCAAGGGCGATATGACGTCTTTCGGGGAGATTTTGTCGGGCTCCGAGATGAGTTCCACGGTCTTGACTTTGATGCCCATGTGATTCTCCACTGCGATTTGAGAGACGACCTTGGCGACCTCCCTCAGGCTAGCTTCGCCGGCGTCGACGAACGGCACAAACTTGTACTCCTCGAGGATCGGCTTGCCGGCCGGCTTCCTACGTGGGATGGCACTCGACTTTAGACCACGTATCTCCACGCCACCGGACACTATGGTGTCGTTCAGTTTGTCGACGTACACCGGAAACTCTGCAGAAGATCATTAACATGTGTACGCATTGGTATCGTATATATATATATATGTATTATCATGCGTCAAAGGAAAAATCAATTACTTTTGCCCTGCTCGCCGAACTTGATCTGGCTGAGGTGGGCGCTGGTGTCGATGATGAGTTTTTTGATGCCCGTCGGGACAAAAAGGCCGCGCGTGTCGGTGCCCAGTATCTTTATCTGCAGCATGTTGTCCATGAAGGCGACCCAGTCGTTGCACCACTCGATCTGGCCCTTCAAGCCGTTGGCCGTTGAGCTTCTCATGCTGCAAAACACGCCCGTGTAATGATAGCCACGAATCCTGAGCTCCTTGTAGATGTCGCGGGACGACATGACCTCTGGCTCGTTACTCGGGGCCCTGGTCGTCTTGATCTTCTCCGCGGCCGGAGTCGTGGTTGAGCGCACGAACCCCGTCACGACCGCCGCGCCACCCTCGACCACCTCGAATCTACCGGTTCCTGGATTCATCGTTGTTAATTTGCCGCTTTTAAAGATTACCGTTATCTAATGTTATGTTCTCTCACCTTTTTGCACCATCAGAGTGAACTCGACCTCCCCGGATTTGGGTAACTGCGTGGCCCTGAGGAACTTGACGTCCTCAAAGACCACCGACATCTCGATGTAGAGTTCGCCCTGCATCATCCCGAGGGTCTGCCAGATCAGCCACAGGTAACCCGTGGCCGGGAACAAGTTGCGCCCATCTATCACGTGGCCAGCCATAGACTCGTAGTCACTATCCGTCAGGGCTACCTTGACGATCCTCTCGCCGGAGGTGTTGTTCTGTTGTGACTTGTAGTTGGTGACGTACCAGTCCTCGGAGTGCTCCCACTGGATAAGCGGCGATATCATCGGCGTCGACCGGCTCACCGGATAAGCCACAGCCGGATACAGGTTGGCTGCAATTCATCGTCATCGCCCCGTTCAAACACACTCAACGAATAGGAGAAATAATAGCAAAATAATGTTGTTCTTCTCGTACCCAATTGGGGCTGGAGTCCGCAGTTGTACATTTTTCCGAGCGCCTGGAGTAGCACCTGGACGTTGTCCTCGTGGCCCCGTTGGGTCAGGGGTATGTTGGCGACCGTCGGGGCGAGCGATCGCCGGAGGATCGCCTGGAGGAGGCCGTGGGGCGCTATCTCGATGGCGATGGCGTCCTTAGGGATGAAGACCGAGGCCTCCTCGAAGAGGACCGAGCCCAGGAGGTTGTTGGTGTGGTACTCCGCCGAGGAGTAGCGAGCCTCCGGACTGTCCCACTTGTCGACCGGCACCGAGGTGCTCAGCCACTTGGAGCTGCGCTGCTTTGGAGACGGCACCAATTTTTGGAGGGTTGCCAGCAACCTCGGCCCCGCCGGAGCCACGTAACGACTGTGGTACGGGATGTTGCTGCACGCCACCTCCCGCGCGAATATGTTCTTTGCCTGAAACATCGTTACGCTGTAGTGCGACAACCGATCTCCGAGTTTTTTCATTTTTTTGTTTTTGTTTTTTTCATCCCCGGTCTCACCTGGAGCTCGGCAACGAAAGCCTTCATGGACTCTGCTGGCCCACTGATGGTCGCGCTGTCGGCCGCGTTGTGGCAGGCAATCTCGATGTCCGACGGGCAAATGGGTTTCAAATTTTTGTAGCCGAGGCCTACAGCCGCCATCGAGCCGTGGATGACTTTTGTCTCGATGGAGATGAGGCCGCGCGAGTAAGCCGCGAGGATCATCTGCTCGGCGGTGAAGCAACCGTCCGCGTAGGCGCAGCCCAACTCGCCCACCGAGTGGCCGATTATGTTGTCCGGTTCGATGCCGAGCGAGCGGAGAACGTCTACTAAACCGATCTATAAATACGTTTTTTGTAAGCAGCTCTCAGTGAAATTTCATGCTTTTGGCACGATTTTAGTCAATTGTTTTTCAAGCACTTTTGCGCGTGTATAAATGGTTTTTCTTCTTTTTTTTTTTTTTTTTTTTTTTTTTTTTTGCCATCCACTGCGTATAATATTGCAGTGTTAACCATTGTAATGATAATTGTTGAAAATATAATTACTTGGACAGCGGCGATGCCGACGAATGAATGGAGAATATTGTCGAAGGCCTTTTTGTCCTTGTTCGAAATGACGTGGAAAATATCGATGCCGAGTGGTTTCAGGGCCGCATCGCATTTTTCAATGGCCTGGGCAAACACGGGTATTCTCAGTAGAGCCTCACCTGCGAGCAAGCAAAAGGTCAATCGTATTATATACGTAATGCGCGTTGCGCAACTCTGCAAATGAAATATTTACGATTTACGGGACAAAGTGGAGGAAAAGATCGAGGAACATGATGAACGACAAATCGAGGAGGTGGCGCGTATTAGATGGAAACGTACCCATTCCCGGCCACTGCGACCCCATGCCGGAGAAGACGAACCAAACCGGCCTCTTGGTCCCGGAAACCTGTTTGATCTCCCTAGTCGGGAAATTAGCGACTCCATGAGCCGGCAGGAGCGTATAGCCCCGGTACAGATGATTGGTAATGTCGTCCGAGTGTATATCGTGCAGCAGCCTCAGGTACTCGACGTCGACGGGCTTGCTCTCCAGCTGCAAACGAAACGTCGATATCATTGTGCAACAACCTTTTTTTGTGGCAAGTTTTGATGGTCGTTCGCGTATGAATGATAAATCCCTTACGTCGGTCAGTATGGCGCTGACTGCGTCTTCCGTTCGCCCGGACACAACCGCCAATCGAGGCAGGTCGTCGTTGGGCTGGCCCCCGTTGACCTTTTGCTTCGAGTTCCTCTTGAGCAGTACATGGGCGTTGGCCCCACCGAAACCAAACGAATTCACGCCGGCGAATTCACCCTTCCACGGCGTGGCATCCGTGACGACTTTAATCCTTCCCTCGCTGATCGAACCGATCTCCTCCTTGGCCCTGTTGAAGTTTATGTTCGGGGGGATGACCCCCGACTCCATCGCCAGCAGGACCTGAATAATTTGTAGTTGTTGGATCGACCGCGATGGGATGAAAAAAGAAGAACAAAAAAAATCATCGGGGCCTGACCTTGGCGATGGAGACGAGGCCACTGGCGGGCTCGCTGTGGCCGAGGTTCGACTTGACGGAGCCGATGAGGAGCGGGTCCGTGGAATCGCGAGCGTCTCCCGCGAACACCGAGTCGATGGCGTTGACCTCCTCGGGATCGCCGACTCGCGTCCCCGTGCCGTGGGCCTCGATGTAACTGACCAGCGACGGGGGAATGCCGCACTCGAGGTAAAACTCCTTGAGCAGGACGCCCTGCATGTGGCTCGAGGGAAAGGTCACGCCCTGCTCCTTGAAACCGTCGCAGTTGATCTTGCCGTGGACGACCGTTGCGTAAACTCGCTTCGCGTCCTTGGCCTTTTGCAGGAATATCACCGCTATGGACTCGCTGCGCACGTACCCGTTGGCCTCCTCGTCGAAGGTCTTGCAACGACCGTCCACCGACAACACGCCTAATCGCTTACGTGAGCACATTTCTCGTTTCCATCTTGTCTCATCTCATGCAACAAGTGTACGCGATACCCACCTAATTTGAAAAATTGCATCGACACGTAGGGATGGAGGCACAGATTGGCCCCCCCGACAATCGCCGCGTCGCACAGGCCCTCGCGTATCGCTCTGTACGCGTGCTCCAGGGCAAAGAGGCTCGAGCTGCAGGCCGTGTCTACGGTGTAACTGGGCCCGGTGATGCCCAAAAAGTACGAGATGCGGTTCGACAGCATGGACCGGGCGCAGCCGGTTATCCCGAACCCGTTGACCTACGCCCAACCGGACAATCGAGTGAAATGAATATACGTCACAGGTGGACATCGGTCGTTGGGCAGTAGGCCTACCTGTAGTTTGTCGTAGAACCAGGTTTTCTCCGACTCGGAGAAACAGGCGCCTATGAAGACGCCGGTCTTGGAGCCTCGTAGGGTGCGCGGGTTGACCCCGGCATCGACCACAGCCTCGTACGCGTGCTCCAGCAGCATCCGGCACATAGGGTCCATCGTGTGGGCCTGCTTGAAGTGCACCCCAAAGAATAGGGAGTCGAACTTTTCGATCTTGTTTATTTTGCCCGTTCGTTGAGGGATTTCTGGGTGGTCTGTGGTTTTTTTTTTTTTTTTTAATAAGAGTCTTACGCGAAAGGAGGACTAAAATAAGGAGGACTCACCCAACTTCCAGCGCCGGTCGTCATCGGTTATGAGATCGTTTTTCGACATGAGATTGTGGTAGAGTTGTTTCATGTTGTTTGACTCTGGAAACCGGCCGGCAATGCCGCTTATGACGATATCCTCCTCCGGGGGTTGTTGGGCCAACTTCCGGGGACGAACGTCCGGGTCTGCAGTGGCGCTCGTCGACTGCATGGTCTAGTTTTCCAATACTTGCTCGTTGGTCCAAAAGTCTGGTGTGTTGTGCTTGTCGTTCCCTTCTAATGGAAATAATGGCACCAAATGTCACTCAAAGTCCAATTGTCAACGCACACTGTTAACCTACGGTGAGCACGAGTCTATGAAACTACTACTGCGGCCACTGGTGGGCAGGACACCACTGGCTTTCTCCGTGGCCCAGAGTGATGGAGAAAAAAAAAAAAAACAACAACAACAACAACAATCGTGGAAAAAAAAAACAGATGCCACGGAGAATGAGAGTATTTGAATGGTCAGGGTCTTTTATAACCGCGACATCATTCCGGCCGAGCGTTACCCCCACTTGTCAATCAAAAATTGAAATTTAATCGTCGGTAGAGGCCACGCGCGTATACACACACGTACAAACGGACGTACACTTGCCCAAACGTGCATTCATTTGTGCGTTTACTTATAAATTTTTGAGCGGAAACTAAAGTATCTAGTTGACGAAAAAGGTCTCGTCGATTTGGTTTCGAGATACCAACCGTTAGCGTCAGTTTGACTTTAACGCGTATACCTACTCAAATACTTTATAAGCATTTTTCTTTTTTTTTTTTCTTCGTTTTTCATTCAAGTACTTGTTACCTGTCAATCACGCATTTGTATAAATAAATTTGTTAAGGACGAAATTTGTACGTACATTGCCCAAGCAGTGGCGGAGGGTAAAAAAAAAAAAAAAAAAAAAGCGCGTGTTGCCGTAGTGCTGTGGTATTTGCGACTATTTGCGAACAGCCGACGGCGAATCCCGTGTCAT
Organism: Copidosoma floridanum; assembly: GCF_000648655.2. The sequence continues at coordinate 56,770 of NW_019379710.1, forward strand.
GGAAAAAAAAGGTGGATGGATCGACGGAGACAATGAAAAACATTCGGTTTTTTCAATTTTTACATGTTTAACGAATGTAAATTTATATTTTTCAAGATTTTTTTCCTGAGAACTACCCTATTTGACTTTGTAATGTCACTTGCGCAACGGCAGTGTAAGGTGGTTGTCGAAACGTGAAAGACGTTTTTCGAATTTTTAAAACAATGTTGGAAGCCACGATGAAGACGCGACGTAAGGTGATTGCGCATGAAATACTCTGACGTACCCTATAATGTACTTTACCTTATCGGGATTATCTATACGGAATTCGTATTCTCGCTGACCGATTTGATTTTCTACGCAATTAACACACAACAAAGGAAAGAATATCAACGTATAATAGTGGCGCTTTTCTTTCGTTTCAACAAAACGAAAACTCGATAGTTTGAAAAAAAAAAAAAAAAAAACCAACGTGTAACAAGCGTATAGTGATGTGACCGTTTCGAGAAAGAAAAGTAATGTACACTTAAAACGATAATATGAATTTATTGCTCGAAGGCAAATAGATGTAAGGCTCGAACGGCGCGATAGGCTGGATCGTACGACAAAAAATGGTTGACTGAATCTTTTCGCACACTTATAGAAATCGGTCACTTTTTCGCAGAACAATGGAAAATATGCAAAGCAAACGGTGCGCGCACGAATTTTTCCAACAAACAACGTTTACGGCTATACTCCACCGCCTACCGATGTCGCGCTTCGCCAGATCAAAGGTCTGACAAAATTTCGAATATGTATACCTTGAATGTTTTCTATGTGCACACTCTACCTGGCAATTTCAAACGCTAAACTCCGTGTAGGGATTTACACTTTGGTATATAATGTAATGATAGTAGACAAAGTATGTCATGTGGAATAATAACATGAGCATGAGTACTTGCGATGGGTAATTAGACCACAATTATTTGCTATGTTTTTTCTTTGCGGGATATCGGTGACACACTTTTTCTTTTCTTTTTTTTTTTTTTTTTTCAAACTTTCATGAGCCACTATAGTGTTGGACTGTATACGTGTATATGTCGTACGTACCTTGATAATATTTTTCTATCGCGGTAAACACCAGTATATGTATAGATGCGAAAAACGAGCGCTAACTGTAGGAAAGTACGAAGCGATGCGAAAATTTGAAAAAAAAAACTTTTTATGCGGATGCTGCTCGTGTCGAACATGCTTATATAGACTTTTGGGGTGAATTTTTCAATTTTTTCTATTCGAGCCATTGTAATTTCAAATGGACTTACGTAAATCCAGCTTGCCTTCTGCTTTCCATGTTAAATCATAAAATTTGCATTATTCATGAAAAAAAAAAAAAAAAGAAAAAAAACAGAATTTACGAAAAATCCCGTAACTGGGAAGCCATACGAGAATACGTGGCATACTGTTGCACTTGCATTTACTTATACACTTATTGTTTTACTCGGTATAAATTGAATTTAAAATCACCGAGCTGGGAACAAAACCCGGAACACGGTTTTCGTTACTTTTATTTATTAATTCAAGAGCTTCGGGGGGATCCTAGTCTGTTTTCTCAATTTTTTTAAATTAAACAGTTTATAAAAATTTCTTTAATAATCATTGCAAACTATCACAAGTTGCAAAAAAGTAATCGTAAAATTTCAACAAAATACAAACAGTTGGAAACATTTTAACGAGCTAGTGTATGATGTACTTTAGTAAAATGACACAAATACTGAGGATTTTTTGTGGTAAATTATAATATACAATCAAATTATCAAAAAAGAGAATTTATTGAGTTACTTAAAATTTTATGATTTTACAATTTACTTCTGCATGTAATAATAAATATGATGAAAAGTCTTTCGATTTTTATAAAAATCACGTAATGCATATTTTAATTTACATATGTTAAATTTATTCTACATTTATTATGTAATTCTTAAAACTATTAGATAAATTTGCAGTACTTAATTTACGAGCATATATTTCTGCAACAGAAAATGCTGCTGAAAATGCATTGTACTATATTATTATAGCCACTTACAAAAGTTATGGCAAGAATTTTCGTGACTTTTTTATATTTATAAATTAGTAATATCAAATTACCAAAGTCATGGGATAAATCTTACGAGGGCTACTTATCAAGTCTTTTAGTTATTTAATAATAATTACACATCTACCTCACATTATTGTATGATAAATTTCTTTTTTAAGCTGTGTTTGTATCTACAAGTTATGTATAAATATGATATATATTATCGGATGTACAATTTTCCAAACTTTTTCAATAAGAACTCATTTGTGTAAAATACAAAGATAACTAAATATAGTATTGATGTTTTTTTTCTTCCTTTTTTCAGTAAACATAAGTACTTTAATAACTGAGTATTACGGTTTGATCAGTCAATTCTATTCGGAAATAAAACAAGCTGATGAAATACAAAATACGGCTTGCGTTTCGCTGCAGCGCTTGATTTACAATAAGTTGCATTAAATCATTAAGCCATGTATAGAATTCAATTTGTCATGCCATCTTCAGTGATCGTATGAATTTGCAAAGTGTACTTTTTTTCCTTGACCATCAAGTACGTCTATTAAACTTGGAGTTAGACTGAATTCAGATGAGCTGTCATCATCGTTTTGCGAACTGAAATCAAACCAAAATATTGACTCGGGGAAAAAAGTGGCCAGTTTATTTGAAAAATAAATTTTTACCATGAATTTAAACTTGTGAGACTGCTGCATTGGCTCTGCAAGTTTGCGGGTCCTTCAATTTTCAAAACTTCCAGGATAGAATTTACCGAGGATACATAAACTCCTCGAGGTCCTGCTAATCCCAAATATCTTGGATTATTTAATTCTATCAACTGTTTCTCTGGATTCGCTGAAGACGATCTGTAGGAATCGGCGTCGAGCTTGATAATTTCGACCGATGAGAAGTGAATGATAAAGAGATATGGTTTACGGTAAGCTGAAAGCAAAATTGTAAATGATTAGAATTAAATTAAATATTAAAAAAAAAAAAACTATTTGTCCGTAAAACATCCTGCGTATTTGAATATAACTACGAAACAATATAGTTTAAAGAAAATCCTTTAAAAAAGTAAAATAATGAATAGACAAGAAAGACACTGAAAATGCAAGTAAATTTCCATACCAAATGCGAAAGGTAGATGACTCCACGATGGGTCAATGCTCCGGGTTCTCTGTCCATTTTCATTAACGAAAACTCCAAACTCATTGTAGCAAAGTAAAAGTTCAATGTTATGGGAACTGCTTGAAATATTTAATACATGAATCGGAAAAATGCCTAGTTTGGCCACACTGCTTAGAGCTGCTTTTACTGAATTGTCATCGTCTTCCGGAAAATCTGGAAATATTCAGTTGTTAATGATAATTTTTTTTTTAATTTACTATGGGGTTGCAGCACATGTATGACAAAAAAAAATTTTTTTTAACTAATAAAGACGCTTAGCAGTGCTATAATCGATGGATATTTAGTAAAGTTCTTACCGTCAATAGAGTAGTTATTGACATCGATTTGGAAAAATTTGTGACAACCAACAATCAGTAGATTTCGTGCAAATAAGGCACAGCTGCATGGCTCTTGTGTCTCTAGTTCTCTGAGAGTTATAAATTCTCCAGAATCTTCGTTTGTTATCCACTTGAGTAAACTGAAATTTCACACAGTGAAAAAAAAAAAAAAAAATTTTCCACCCAAGAAAAAAAAAGATTAACAGACTTACATTACGTGACTGGCTGTGGCTGCGCAAAGCATTTCTCCTTGGATTTGGTACAAGTGACAGCTGTCGGATCCTGTAAGCACTGCTTTCGTGTTGATGGCTGGTCTAGAGCACTCGGCAGCCAAGGCATTACTTTTGAGCTGTCGTAGATCACAAGAAACGAGTTGACGGTCCTCACCAGCTATCATCATAGCAAGACCCACATGCGGATGCAACGTCAGCTGGTAGACTTTTTTAACGCCTCGTATAGCCGTTAAACAACGAGATCGACCAACTTGATAAGAAAATAGACCTTCCTCAGCACCGAACAATATCACATTCTCGTCTTCCAACTCTACAGCAGTATTTATATCCAACTAAAATAATATCAAGTTAATCAACAAATGTAAAATTTATGTAAGAAAAAAAAAAGTTGCGAATCTTATCAAAGCTTTTTTACTTGATGTTTCTCTAGTTTCAGCACTGTATGAACGATCTCGGTCTTTGATAATTTACTCGAATACATTTTTAACGCCTGGAGCCACTTTTTCTTATCCAATTGACTAAGTGCCATTATATCCAGCCTAGACGTTGGCCAGCATGTCGAAGGTGACTTAGATTCTATCCTAAGTATGAAAGGCAAATCGGACTTGGCAGTTCCAGGCACGTCGGCCTGGTGAACCGTCTCGCTAACAATGAAGCCGTCTTTTTCTGCAAGATCCAGCCGATTGATTGGCATCATTCCCGGACTAGGCTGATGTTCATAGGTACACAGACAAGAGCCATCTAATTTCAGGTACTTGCGTTCCCAAGAAGCTTTGGCACGACCTGGCAATTTCACCCAGCCCTCCATCAAGGTAGAGTTTTCCGGGGGCTTGATCCCGCCCCCAGTGTCTCTTTCGGGAATCATATCTGGCTCGTCGATTGCCAAGGTTTGTACACTACCACCCAAACTTGACAAGCTCTCCGAGCTAGATCTTAAATTTCTGCCAAGTTGTCTCGCGAATCCTCCAGGAAGGCCACAGTTGGCCGGCACCGACGTTGAACACTTGACGTGCGTCATGATTTGGCATTCGTTGCAAATTGTCGCTCTCTTACCGAATTGTATCGACTCCATGCATGCCGCGCACTTTCCAGGCCTCATCGGCAAGCTTATATTGAACCTGTGCGGTATGTTGTGCCGCATTCGTTGCATGGAAGCCTGTCTCGCCATAACTTCGTCAGACACGTCTGTGTGCAGCTTTTCTGGTGATGCATGATTCGACACAGGAGTCGGACTTATTGCCCGCGAGGCTTTAACGACAAGCAGTTGCTCCGTCAACGTTTTAACTTTGGCCCGCTCTTGTTCCAATTGATTTTCTAGCTCGCGGTAACCAACGGGCAAGGCGTTAGGGTTTACTGGTGGTATGTTTTCTTTCTGCTTGGAACCAAAAATCTTGTTACACACATTCTTCTTGCGCTTACTACTTTCCTCAAGCTTTAATTGCAAATAGTCGATAAGTTTGGTCTGTTGTTGGCAAGTACTGCCTGCTTTCATCTCGCGTTCTTGGTAGAACTGACGCATTTCGGTAAGCACCTCCTCTAATTCAGCAACTCTTTCTCTCAAGTCTTGATTCTGATCCACGCTGTCTTGTAAGTCGATGTTTAGTGATTCATTCTCCTCCTTTAGCTGATGCACTCGTGTGAGATGCTGCGTACTTTCCTCCTTTACAATTCGTGCTTCAGCTTTGGATATTTCAAGATTTCGCCTCATTTCTGATAACTCGCACTCTAATTTTTCGCATCTCTGCTGTAATTCTGCAACCTTGGGACAAAATATAGTGATTAATAAGTTAATCGGGACATATACTAAAAAAAAAAAAAAAAAAAAAAAAATTTGTTGGCTTCTGTTTTACCTGTTTGTTCAACTGCTGAGTCATTTTCCTGTACTGGTCGCACTGGCTGACCAAGTCGTTCCTCTCTTCCTCGATGTCACTAGTTTCTGATTCGAGGCGCTCGATCGCTCGTTCTGCCACTAATCGCATCGTTTTCTCTTCGTTGAAAGCCACCTTTGCCTCGCGCAGTTTTGTCTCAATTGTTTCCAGGTCTTTCTGGAGTTTCATTTTTTCCTGTACCAATGTATTCTCACGCGTTTCATGGTTGCTTGTAAGCTTCTCGTAGTCGTTGAGTTGTTCCTCGAGAACGGTGCAGGTTTCTTTCAAAAGGTCTATGTTCACTTGGTACCCATTCGCTTGTTGTTGTATCCTTTCGAGCTTCACTTCAAGTTCATTATTTTCTTCATTGAGTTTAGCAAGCCTCGTGGATAGCCGCTCATTTTCGCTCTGGATGGAATCCGTGCGACTTTCATTACCACGCAACTGTTTGCGAGTAAAATCGAGTTCACGGCGTAGTGATGCACTGGAGCTTTGTAGTTCCTCTATCTGCTTATTAGCCTGAGTTAAAGCCTGAATAAACAAGAAAATGCAATTCATTTTATAAACAAAGTATTAAGGATATTGAAATTTTAAAACATCGAAAAAAACTCACCCTCTGAGCTGAATCAGCTTGAAGCTTGTTTCGTGATGCCTCTTTTGATGCATCAGCCAATGAAACTTTCAAAGACTCCAGCTCTTTTTCAGCTTTTTTAAGTTTTTCATCATCTTCTTTGATCCTGTTGTTCAATCTTTCTGAAACTCTTTGTTTCTCTTCCTGCAATTTTTTTATCTTCTCTTCAGCCGCCTTTGCCTCCCTTACAGCTATTCTTTTATCCAAATTTGCTTCCGACAGTTCCCTTTCCTTTTTAAAAAAGTTTATCTGAGCCTGTTTGGCATTTTGACGTTCAGTTGACAAATTTTCTTTGCAACTCTTGAGCTGCTGCTCTAAGCTTTCGATTTGCTGCACGAGACCAGATATCTTTACAGTATCTTCAATTGTTGAGCCCGAGCGACGATTTAGGGACGAACGATTCTGTCCACTTTTAAGAGTCGCATTTTCAGCTTCCAACTTGACTACGCTTTTCTCAAAGCGTCGCACCAACTCTTCCAGATCGCCAACTTTTTTACCTTGTTCCTCTAAAATTCGTGCATACGATTATTTCGTTAATAAATTCAACACCACTAGAGATTATAAATAAAATTTGTACAAACCTTCTTTTTTTAGAGTATTTTTCAATCGTTCTTCTAACGCATCTTTATCTTGTGTAGCTTTTTCCAGATTCGCAGCAAGAGCTTCGTTTACTTCCAAATTTATTGCTGTCTCATTCAAATCTGATTTGGTAGTCTAAAAACGAGAAAGAAAGATTATAAAATAAAATCGAATTATTGAAACATAAAAAATGCTTACCTCCAATTGTCTCTTCAACTGATCATTTTCTATTTTAAGTCTATCCACTTGCTCTTGAAGCGTAACAGCAAATTGTTCCGCGTTGTTTGCACTTTCCAACTGCTTAGCTTTTTCGTGCAACTGATTTTTCAGTGTCTCTATTTCAGCATCTCTCGCTGGGATTGTTGCTTTTAAACTTCTAAGCTGCTCTTGACAGTCTTTCAATTCATTTTGAGCCAATTCCATTCCCATGTTGAGTCTGGATTGTCGACAATGATTGGAATCTTGCTCATTCCTCAGTTTGGATTCCAATTCAATGTTTTTTGCAGTTTCCAACTCTAACTTGGATCTAAGCTCTGCTATTTGATTGTGTGCTCTTGCAGATATCTGTTCAAGCTTATTTTCAACTCCAACTGCACTTTGACGGTTTAATTCTCGCATTTTGGAGAGAGACTCTTTGTATTGTACCTGAAATGCAATCAAATCAAGAAAAACGTTTTTTACACGTTCGTGAGACACAAAAATTTTCTTTACCTGAAAGACTCTTAACTTATGAAGTTCTGCATTGGCAGTTTCAAGTTCACACTCCATTCGCTGTAGCCTAGAACTCATTTCGTTGTTACTCGTACACAATTCTGTGATGCGTACAGTTTGAGATTCAATGTGTTTATTCAGTTGAGCAACTTTGTCTTTCTCTGCATTCTCCCACTTTTTCTTTGCACTTTTTATCAAATTTAAGGCTCTTGTTTCTAATTCTCTTCTCTCTTGACGCTCCAGGTCTACATGGATACATAAATCATTAACATTTACGTGACTTAAAATCAAATTTTTTCAAATTGTGAAAAAAACAATTGTAATTTCATAGCATACCCAGAGTACGTTTGATTCCAGCTAATTCTGATTTAGTTGTGACAAGTTCCCTCTCAAATTTATCTCTTTCTCTGGAGGTTATTTCTAATCTCTTTGTTGTTTCCTCCAGTTGATTTTCCAGATTGGACGTCATCCTGTAATTTGATTCTGTTTTGTCCTGCAAGGCAAGCAACTTTTTCTTCTGTTCTCTAATTTCCTTCAATTCTTTTCTCTTGTTCTCCATTTGCAATTCCATCTCAATGTTATCAAGTAACGCATTAGTCTAATTGATGAGAAGAAAAACAAAAATTTTATACAAACACTTTATCGAACAAATACATTGAATTCTTGAAATATTTCATTGACTGGCCAGTAACAAAAAACTCATCAATGAATTAAAAATAATAATTAACTGTTGCACTCGGTTGGAAAAAAAGCACAGTTAAATTTACAGTTGGGCAAGGTATATACATGAAAATAAAAAATTTCGTCATAAAACATACTGCTCGGTAACTTTGTAAATGTTTTTATTACGAAATTGAGAGTCATGAAACTTTGGACAACATCATGGCCTAAAACCCGGCGAGTATCCCTCGCATGGAAAAAGTATATATTTTTAGTTCCCACGAACGAAATAAATATTTGATGAAGTACTTGTTAAGCACATACTCAAATTGTAATTCACAACGAGTAAAAAGCTGGCAGTGGTAAACAAAAAAAAAAAAGAAGATACGGCATCAGTAGATTTGATAAACGAGGCGTAAACAAAGCCCTCACAGCCAAATAATGAAAGCGCTAACCTCGAATTGCCGAAGACAAGACATTTTTTCTTTGCTGACGATGAATCGCAAGCCGCTGCGGCACACGCGACTTTTGCAATTGAGTTTCTCTTCCAAGCGTATTCGTTTGGTGTGTCCACCCTCTCTCTTGTGATGCGTAGTAACTTGTGTATTTAAATAACAGCCGCAACAACAACAAACATCGACAGTATCACACCCACAATAGATGCAGGTGGTGCCGGCGACGAATTAAATGATAATTAAAGTTCTTTACAACACACTACGATTATCAATGATTTAAACACCCCCTCATCGCTGTAACGTACTTACTCTGCGCGCATGTAGATTATAATTCCATGCATGTGTACATGGAACGAAAATTTCCAACGGTTATTTCGCGCGTCAGTAGAGGTCAGAGGGGTGTACAACTGTACAACACCATGCAGCTGGTGGTGTGCAGCAATGGAATATACTTACTAAGTATACTTATATGTGTACTTGTGCGCGGTTTGTTTTTTCAAATCCTCACGGATGGGGAGGCGAACTCGTGCGCCGATTGGACGAAGCCAAACAGTTTTCTTCCATGTCTCCGGTCACGTGATATCAACGATCGAAAGCGCGCTATTTTTGAAATGAAAAAAGGTGAGAGTTTTTTTTTTTTTTTTTTTTTTTTTTTTTTCTCCTCGAATTCTTATGCTTAACTTTCAGCATATGAATAAGTAATGTATAGAAATATGATTATAATTTTTGGTTGACATTGAATACGCAAGTGTAGATACTTTTTNTTTTTTTTTTTTTTTTTTTTTTTTTTTTTTTTTTTTTTTAATTAACCAACAACAATCTGTATGTATTGATAAAAGGGTTTGTACGGACAAAGCGATTCTTTGGAAATCTTATTTTACTTTCGTCGAATTTTAGTTACCAACTTTGTACGCACTTACAAAAATAGTTTGACCTGGATGTTGAAAATAAAAATAAAAAAAATGGCAAAAGTATAATGATCGCTCGATCGTATTCTTCCTAAAATTTCGGAATGAGGTTGTTCTTTGCAAAACATTCCATGACTTTGCCTCCGGTCTCGCAAGCGTCTGCGCCAGCTGGAAACAAACGCAATGAAAATATGATCGGATGAGCAGTAAAGAAAAAAAAGAACCCTATAGCTTACCCAGTTTCCTGCACTCCTTGACCTTGTCGTTTGTACTCGGCTTGTCCTGGTCGATGGTACCATCCTCCTTCATCTACACAAATTCAGGAAATAACCACCAACACCTATAGTTATACCTATACACTCACCCCTAAAGCTAAGAGCCAAGACCGCACTTACCACTCCATTTTTCTTGAGAACGCAGGCCGAGAAACAATCGAGCTCACGAGTCGGTGTAAAGTCTTTGCCATCCTTGATGTCATCCAATAGTTCTGTAGAAAGAAAAAAAAAAAAAACAAACAACCAACCAAGTAACACAACGTAGCGATGGCTCATCCCTCTCGTGCAGGTATCATTGTGAAAAAAAAAAAGGAAAGAATTTCAACACTCTGATCTTGAAATGGCTTACTCTTATCGACTTTGGACTCTGTTATGCATTCCTCTACTTCGTCTCGTATCTTCTTCCTCTGCTCGTCCGTCAAATTTTTCTCCTCCAAATGATGGTGATGCTACTTTGGCAAGGCAAATTGTGTCAATCGAACGGAATAACAAGCAAATGCGAGAAATATAATGATGCAACAAGACCAAGTACTAGTACTGACCGAGTAGACGCAAACGACGCTGGCAAACAAAATGAGAACGAGCAAGCCCTTCATGCTGACCATTCTATGGAGTACAGTTGAGGATTCAAGTGTTTGTTCAATAACACAAATCAATGTCCGAGCGAGCATACTTAGCCGGGCTTTATATACCGCGGATTTGTTTACGCATTTCTAATCACGAGAGCTGTACAGAAATCATCCATCACCAGCTCTGCGAATAGATTATCAGTTGAAAGTTACAATTTTCCTCGCACCGACTTTGCTTACGCAACCGCCCCGCGTATACATGAAATACGAATGTGTCTACAGTATACCTATATAATACAAAGGCATGCACGGATATATATATATATACTATATTTTTGCGAACACGGCAATTGGAAAAAAAAACAATGGGGTTTACTACCTATCCTCGATGAAAGTACGAGGAGGAGGTTTGACTCGTCCAAGGTGACGAAAATATATCTTCGATACTATGTGCATACAAATTGATTCCATTAGTTTATAGTAAGTCAGTAATGTAAGAGGAAAGCTTGTCCGATGAGATTCCGTGTATTTTTTTCCCCTTTTGTGCTTCGCCCCCGATAGTATTTAAACTATTATTGTCATACAAAACAAAGTTGCCCGAGTGGAGTTATCAAATGGCAGGATGTAGCTTTTTTTTTTTTTTTTTTTTTTTTGTTTTCTCTCGCCTGGTAACTATATATACACCGTAAAATGAAAAACACGTCGTCGATATTCTAACGATTCCCCGGAGATGTGAGATATGAGTATAAAAGACACACACACACACCCTCGCGGGAGTACAGATGATTTACTGTATTATGTGAGTGTATGTACACTCGTACATTGTACACAGGACCGTCAAGTGGTCGAGAGTGTCCGCGGAGAGCATCGATCAGATGAAGTGCCCGACCGGGAGAGAAGGAAAGTCCCGTTAAAAGAAATCGCGATTCGTCGCGAGCGGCAAACGAGTCGCTCGTACGGGCTTGGGGAGTAACGAAAAAAAAAAAAAAAAACCCATCACCGTCGAAACCTGCGCGCATACATGACTCGAGGGTTGTATGTACAGCAGGTTGTGTGTGTGTATAGTGTGCCTATATATACACCTGATAAGTATACAGTTGAGTACAGCAGCAGCGGAGAAAATGGAAAAGCGCGCCGTTTTTGGCAGTTCCAAGGCACCGGGGAGTGAGTCTGCTTTTTTTCTCTCTCCTCTGTGGCGACCTGCTAACTGTTATAAACCATCTCTCACTTGCCGCCTGTTGTTGCTGGCGTGTGTCTTTGAGGCGATCGAAGCCAGAGAAATTGGTTCCGACGCCGCATGATTTACCGGCCGGCAGTAGCGGGAGAAACTCTGGAGCGATGATGAACCACACAACACACATTGGCCTTTTTTTTTTTTTTTCTCTTTTTTCTCGTCACGCACTGCACCTTCCGTGCCGATCTTTCAATCAACACTTTTTGTGGCGCAGTGGCGATCGGTAATTGACCGATTTTTTTCTTTCCTTCCTCATCTCGGAGCGTGTCAAATTCTGCTATAAACGAAAATTTCATTCTTTTCAATGTCTCGAGAATATGAACAAAAAACATCTGTGCAACGTGACAAGATGTTGTCTCTTCGAAAAGTTTACAACAGTCACCAGCTTGGATCGTTACGTAAATTAAATGGTCTCTGCCGCGGTTAAACGATTATTTTAAGTAAAGCCTCTCTCGCTTGTTTGTTTTGTTTTGCGATTGTACGAAAGGTCGAGGGGGGGGAATAATTCAATCGTCGCGCAACGCAATCCCAGCAACTACACTTTAATCGGCAATTTGCTAATCTCGACAGAGAGAGAGAGAGAGGAGGGGGGAACGCGTTTTTTGCCGCGTCCTCGCTTCTACATGCTGCGCGATGTGCGTGTCTTTTGTACTCAATTAAAACGCGCGACTGGAAAATCCCTGGTTTTTGTGGGATCGGATTTACGCCTCGATAAAGCATTCCAGAATCGGTAAGAAAAAAAAAAAAAAAAAAAAAAAAAAGAAAACCCATGCGGTTATTTTTGGAATTTGTTTCATGAGAGACGCAAATGAATCTCCCCCTCTCTTGTTCTCGTTTTGCAAATCGCGCTCTGGGTCACACACACGCCACGCGAGCACTTTACATCGCGTTAGAAGAAAAGAGAAAAAAAAAAAAAAAAATGAAGAGAATCACACATTGTCCCGACTTTCTCTTGCAAATTAAGCCGTACACGCACACTCGCTCCCAATATAGGCACACACATGCTCGCAAACAATGTGGAAATGAAGCCTGAGACGTCATGTATCGTAATTATACCCATGAAGTTGTTGCGTTTTCATGCATCGAACCCATCATACCCACGTATACAACCTCTTGCAGCTACATAAATATACTATTATAATGTAAGCGAGTACGCGCACTCACGTATATATAATATACTTACGGGTCAGGGAGTGCAACTCCTTGTGGCGTTGATGCCTTACACTATATATATATTATGTAGTAGGTGTGAGTAATACTCATATTTATATACTTGTGTATTTCCTGTGAGCTCCTATTGTCTATACTCTTTTTCGGGAAAAACTCACGATTTAAGGAAATGTTTTCCCATGAGCGCGCCTAGTTGGGTATTTGGTCGTACGCAAGCTTCGTCATGCGTGCGCGTTATTGCGTAACCTGACCCGCAACCGCGAGTTGGAAAAAAAAAAAAAAACACGTCGCTATATATGCACTTTCCGCAATTCCTTTTCCGTCTCTGCAACGACGTCGCCTTACTCGTAAGTACTTGTACAGCCACAAGTACACTTATTCGCGTATTGTGTACGATAATATTGAGTAGACCCGAAATGCGCTGATCCCTCACTTTTTTGCGCGCACAATCTCGAAACGATAAGTATATATTCAGATATAGTATACTACTATCGACACCATCTCAAATGGAACGAATAACGAATAAAAAAAAAAAAATGTAGACGCATGGGTGTACCTATACGTACACTCGATTAGCGAAGCGACTTTCTCGATTCGAGCTATTTTGTATTATGAGCCACTCAATTGAAAACGCTAAACATCGCTTGTCCTGATTATTTTATTGGACGATTACCTACACAACGTAAAAGTTACAACTCCGATCAACGTACCTGTAGTAATATGGCACGTTTATTAATCACGTGCTACAGCCGTGGGACTTTCCGGTATCCATATACTCCTTGACTATATTGGTTGTACATGTTGCGGGACCAGAGCTTCTCATCAATAACGGAAGGAAATCGTGTGAATTCGATTAATGTATAATTATACTCTCGCGTGCACATCAGGCACGCCGGTAAACCTGCCTACAACTTTGGTATAGGTATAGAATATTTACTCGGTCTAATAACCATCGGTCTACCTGTAAAAACGAAAAAAAGTTTGGGCTATCATTTAAGCTTGAAGTTATTCCGAATTTCAAGTAACGCCATGGCTCTGCGGTTGTTGTGGTGGTAAATGACGGCCAGAGCCTATATGCCAATGAAAGTGAAAAGATGCCCTGCCGTTCTTGCAACTTATCATTAGCAAAAGCCTATATGTAACGCAGCGCTTAATCGTGTGGTTATCGTATCTTCATAATCATCTACGCCGTAATATTCCATATGGGCTGATCGATGCTTTTTACCTTTTTTTCATCGAGGTTACCTTGGTCCATCTCCAAGAGGGATTTTTTTTTATCGAGACCTACACTTCTGCTACAATTTTTGTCAAACTCCTATTAGCTATGCACGCATTCACATTTTACGTGTGCCTCTCTTGCCATTTTTCCGTCCAACGTATTATTACTCTATAAATTCAAGCCCGAGAAATCAATTGAAATCTTAAAAACGGCCACCAGTCAATACATACTCCACAGAGTTACTGTTCGTAATCCATTTTGAATTTAACATGTGTTGGGACATTTATATGTATATAGTTTGTCCAAGCACGAATCAGTTGCTGCGGTTACACTCCATCAAACTGTACCTACGTGCTCTCTTCTCACGCTCCTATCCCCATATAGGGATTCGATTGTTATTGCGCACAGATGCTAGCGTGGCTTATCAGCGAGAGATGAGCAAACTAGGGGGGAGAAATGCACCTGTGACACACGTGGATACCCACCGATTATATCTATGACCTGCAGGTCATATAAGCTTCGACGGAGCTTCATTCATTTTGCTTTTCATCGAACTCCTCCAACGAACGACTGTCCAGGTTGGATTTACTATAAAGGTACATACAAGTCAACACATATAGGTGTACACACGTATGATCCAACAGCAGTCGTAGTTGACGAATGAAAAAAAGTACTTAGCGGCGCCGTCGCGCATACGCCAATGTACGGGCGGGAAGTCCGTATACAATATAATGTATAGGATCCGCGTAGAGGCGATTTTCTCCTCCCCCGACCTGATGTTTGTACTCTGGCGCGCGGGAGATAACGAGAGTCGTCTCTTTGCTCCCGGCAAATAAGTAAGACTTGGGGCAACTGCAACGAGGTGCGTCAACGTCAAACGCCGCGGGAGGGAAAACCATTGGGGAGAAGAAAAGAAAAAGCAGTGGACTAGTTTTCGCTGCCGCGAATGGGAGTCTCTTTCTCTTCCTTTCCGCCGTCAGTTCTCGAATCGACGCGCGCCAGGGTATACATCCGCCTGACATTTTCCGCGTCGAAGGAAGAGCCATGCCACTCGTTGATGCCTCCTCTGTTCGCGGCCCGGGCCCAAAAAGTATTATTTGTTTTTGTGGAACAACGGCGTGAACATCCCCCCCCCCTTGCTTGCCTGGAATGCACCGACTCTTGGCATGATCAAGTTTTACAGGGAGGTGAGCGTCATCTCATAACTTTGCCATCTTTTCAGGCCACTTAACATATTTCATTCGGGTTTAGACCACGCAAATTTATACCGATACTTAATTTGCTTCTCCTCTTATCTCGCGCGTTCTCATTACAACGTCCGTATAATACCTACCGCATCGCGGTGGAAAATTTTTTTTTTTTTTTTTTTTTTTTTTTTTGCTCATCCTCATACACATGCAAGGTGGAACGTTGACTTTGGTCGTTATTGCCATTCCAACCGGATTGTCGAATATTTTTAGGGGGCCCGAGGAAACAAGACCATAAATACATACATAAATAAAAAGAGGTTATTACCATTAGTATAATGATACGTCCCAACTGTTTCTTTGTTTTTGCTATTAAAAATACAACGTTGCCGTTATTATCTTTGCACATTAGTGGCTTGGCGTGTGAGTTCTGTTTTTTCGGACCCTCCTGCTTGGAGTCAATTTTTACTTATTTTGCCGGTTCATGATGATATGGTTGCTGCAGCATTGAAAATTACGTGTTCAATCAACACCCGCTGATACAAGCATATTTACTTGCTCGTACCCATAACTGTACATCATCATTATGTAGGTATACCCATACTCCCGCTTGTACCTACTAGCTGTAAAATCATCAAACTGTATACGTACCTACATTGAAAGTCAACCTGTTCGTAATTACACGTATATGTATAGGTGTATACACTTCTTACGGGTAATGAGTGTACGCGTGTGCTGTCAATGAACCAAATGCAAATGGGTTGCGCTGCGGATTATCCTTGGGTAACTGCGTGTAGCATAGTAATGGCGTATTTTCAATTACAATTTGAGAAATTGGGCGCTTTTACCGGAAATCGTTCAAACTTTGGAATGATAAAATAGAAAATACTCGAGGAGCCGCGCGCGCGCACGCGCCACACGACGTAATTGCCCGTTAATTGGCGCGCCGCGCTACTCCCCAGTATATAAGTACACCTATGCAATAAAAGAAAAATTGAACGACCTTGATTTCCTTGCTGCACCAGGAAATTTCGAAAAAACCGTTGGAATTCCAAAATCGTATAATAAAAGAAGGCCATAACATTTAGAATTATATATCATAAATAGGCTGCTGTGTCCGCGTTACTTTTTGCTACGTCATGTCTGTATACTACCATATTTATGTAAGGACTCTTAGCTTCATTATCCGTTTTTTGGATGAAAGTTTTTCATGCTCGTACTTGCTTACTTCGTACATGTACAAAGTGCACTTGCACTTGCACTTCTCAATAGCACACAAGCATCAGTATAAATACGTGTGTATGTATTACCTATGTATCCTCTATATTTTTTTTTCTTTTTTTTTTTTTAGAAATCAACACGCACGCACAAGGCTCCCTCAATATAATAATTCTACGATAAGCGATAGGGTCGAACCCCATTTGCCAGAGCGCACATACTCATTTGAAGTTTGTTTTACTCGTCAGGGAAGAAAAAGATGCACGTAAAAAAAAAAAATAACAAGTTGCTATAAAAGGCTATATAAGGCCAATAGTTTTCCATGGTTAACGTTTTTTGCCTTTTTTAAAAATTATTTCGTACATTTTTGGTGGATCGAACGGTGCGGAAATTCTCTCGTTTTAATTTTCAACGAATTGTCTTTGAAAACGTAAATTTCACTCCCTCTCAAAAAAAAAAAAAAAAATAACGCAGTACTTATTTACCACATATTTACACTTTACTCGTGCTTCATTTGCTTTTGCACCTGATTTTATTCATCATAACATCCACATGAGTAACAGTATTCATTATATTGCCTCGTGCTGACTTTCATCCATCATGACATAAAACTTCCACGGGTGTGAAACAATTATCGAAAGATTTGACTTGAGCCGAAAGAGTGGGAACCCCAGCTCCAAATGTAGGTCTCTGAATACGTTTTGACCCAAGCCCCAGGTGATGAAAAATGAAAAAAAAAAAAATGGCCAAATACCGCTCCGCGCACTTCTTACACGTTGCGTGAGAGATTCTGCCGGAGAAAAGAAACGTAGGTATGGACGCAAACAATTGACAAGGCGTACACGTATGGAAAATGTATTTATACAGCGCGCCTCGATGACATCAGTAGACACACGTGGTTGAAAATGTTGACGTACACTACCAGCTGAGACTGTAATGTTGGTGATTAGTGACAGTTGAGCTCAAATGACCTACATGGGTCAAAAAAGTTCTCTCTTAACGGTGCTGGAGGGAGATTCAGCATCCGTGGCTCGGGAGATTTCGAAATCTCGAGCAATCGTGAAATTGATTCAGGCAGAAGTTGGAAAATGCGTGGCATGAATTGAACAAAAGAAGAGGAAAAAAAAAACAGTGAGAGCATTATCGGAGGAGTGTACACGAGGTGGGAGAGTATGGTTGTGTGTACATAACGGAGAGCGAGAGAAAGAGTGACAGAAAGAAAGGATTCGAGGCTTGGAAAAAAGAGAGAGGGGTCACAGAGCCTCGCGGCGAAAGGCCAATGCAGTCCTTACTTACTTACTTACTTCATACTTACTTTGCCTCTTCGCTTGGACCTCATCCTTTTCTTTCATGGCCACTAACTTTCAAATCATTTTGACAGTCAAAATATCCCTCTACTCGGTCAAATACATCACTTAAAATCACCTTAAAGTTATGCCATTGCTCAAAACTCAGGATTTTCCGCTAAAGAAATAGCGTAAAACATGAGCCCAGCAATCAACCTTTTTTTTCCCTTTGGGCCAGGAAGGGCAAGCAATTTCGAGTAATTTTGATCAAGCTCTCCTTCGGTGAAACCAGTAGAGGAGAGGAGCTAAAAAGGCACGCCGGCAATAATCCTTAATTAATTAAGCTCGAAAACAAGCGAGTGCCAATATTCTCTCTCTCTTTCGTCCTACCAAGTAGGTATTGTGCCAATTGAATGAAACATTTTTTTCAATCTCTGATGTATTTGTTGCACGTGTCTGTCTCGTTGTTATTTATATGCCACTGCAGTCACATATTATTTATACAGCTCTTCAAGTGCCTTTGAATATACATATATTTAAAGATGGACAGAGAGAGATATTGGTCATGATAAATGGCTAGATGTATTTGCAAGAATCTCCGACACGGGTTTTTTTTGTTTCACACTTTCCGACTCAGTCCCATTTCTTGTATAGTTACGTAGTCATTACCACCATCGAAGAAGAAAAAAAAAAAAAAAAAAAAATATACATATACTGAATTTAGTGAAAATAATACTTAGCTCATCACTCTTGATAAGTTTGTCATTCGGGCACTGTATATAATGACGGTGCACCAGTTTATAGGTACTTTTTACCGATGTGAGAGATTGTAACGAAATATCAGCAGTCGGGATCGGCGAAAGTGTGACATTGTACCCATCGACAAATCCAGGATGGAATAGACATCTCCGAGAGGGCAAAGAGTCGTAAAAGAAGGAGGAGGTGCAGCATTTCTCAAGTTCGTGTAAAAAAATGGCAAAAAAAATCAAGGAGCTATATGATAGCTTATAGTCAACAAAAATCGAGAACCGGCGTGGCGAAGCGCTCACGTGTGTGTACACATGGGTATTGTATGAGCGAGTGATCGGCATTAGAGCAATAATAATGCAGCTCTCAACAAAACCCTTTCTCTCTCATCTCGACTCCCTCGATCGTGCATACATGTGTGCATTGTCGTTTTTGCTCATGTAATGTATATACACTTACAATGCGGTATACCGTGTACAAGCCGACATATACCTACAATTGTAGCTGCGGTTAATCGGTATTCGGTATGTATAGATGAATGGGTGTAGGTATATATATATTAAGGTCAATATACTCATCCTACACCAACACACCCATATTAAGTTTAGACAGGGCGCACACATATGACACTGCGACGCGGCGCGAAAAACCAAAAGAGAAAGATCTTTGGCCGCAGCAGCACACACATTGTAATATTATAGGTAGGTACATAATATATTATCCTTTCTCCTTCGATCGAGGCTCGCCTCGTGATGTTGCTGCTGATGTGTATACTTGTAAATAATGCTATATAGCTTATATAGAAAAAAAAAAGTCGGGATGAGAGTTGTAGGTACATCAAGTATTGTATATAATACACGTACGTATGTACTCGAGGAGCGCAAAATGTAATAAGCAATGCGCGAGATGAAAAGTAGGTACATATTTATAACGTATACGTATACGTATATGGGTAAACAGCTAAGTCGAGCTTATGATGTACAAAGACGAGCTAGACACTGGAAGATGTCTACAGGGAGGAGGGAAACCGGTAAGAGAGAGAGAGAGAGAAAGAGCAAAAATCGGCTCAGGGATAGACGCTTCTCCATTTCCCTCTCGTACCCAAAGAGACTCCGTACATAATATACAAGTTGTCGGTATAATTGTATTATATTTATGGTAATTATCCATACAAATACCGGTATACATATCTATGTATATGTAAGAAAGGTATGTATGCGTGTACTATATTACGTGTTGGAGAACGAAGTGTAATATAGGCCCATCATGATAGAGTCACAGAGGTGATGATCAATATACGTACGTACTTATATACGTATTAATTTATAATGGGTGACATCTATACAACATAGTGTCCACCTGTCCCTTTTCCACCCGCGCTTTGAGCTCTCGAAGGCGAGCCGGGACCCAAGCGTGTATATAATAGCTCTGCACCTTCTCTTCTCGGGGAGCTTATGAGGTGTATATACACGTACACCTACATATATATCACCTGGGTGAACGCTCCCACTCGGTATATATAGCAGCAACAACAGCGGAGAGTATTAAGGTATATATATATACAATATAGGCCCACATATAGGTAGGTATACGTACAGAGAGGTCGTCCTCTGTGCCTGAACACCGCAACTCCTCTCCGAGAGCCTCTCCTCGTCCTCTCTCGCTCCGGTGTATACCATGCACGTGTGTGTGTGGTTGCCGCCATCGTATTCCTTTCAAACGCGGTTCCCTCTCTCTCGTTCCCCTGCCGATCCCACTCACCTGGTGGGTGAGTGCTACCGGTGTGTGCGTCCCTCCACTTGGAAGTCGTGGTGGTGTTGTTGCAGGGCTCCGCACATCGGGAGAAAGAGGCAACGAGAGAGAGAGAGAGAGAGCGG
The DNA here is from genome assembly GCF_000648655.2 of Copidosoma floridanum. Next base: position 77,128 of record NW_019379710.1, read on the forward strand.
AGTGTTCTCTGCCGTCATCAGGAGTCGTGGCGGCACATCGCTATAGCCTTATGCCGGAGTTCTCGGCAGTAAGTAGGTACAAGCTCCTCGGCGAGCCGACGACCGCCAGTCGCTCCTGCGCCTCCCACATCGCCCGTCCACTCGTACAGATTAGCGAACGCTGTGACGTTATACGTATACAAGTGTCTCCGCGCACCGCGGCTCCGAAAAGTGCCGAGTAAAATCGGTAAACGCAGCCGCTTACTTGTTGTTTTTATACTTTACCGATCATTGAGTGCATGCCGAGGCGTTCGTGGGTACCGGTCCAGCTGTTGGCTACGCTTGCATTTATCGTATATATAAAATACTTAGCCTGTACGCGTAGGCGCCATGTGCGACAGCGACTACGGCGTCGCTGGCTACGCGACTTGTGCAGCGGGTACGATGCTGGGTGCGCGCTACTTCGCGGATCGGTAACGCCTGCGTCGATAAATATACCTGCATACCTCGTATTTTGCCTTTTTTTTTCTCTTCCTCTCTCTCTCTCTCTCTCTCTGGCTGTCAAAACGAGAGAAAAGTGACGGGAGAGGCGCATATATACCTACCTACGCAACTGCCGATCCGCGCGTGTCAGTGTACATATGTGTGCGTGTACCGTATAGGTATATTGTATAGGTGCAATAAGGAGCTGCAGCCGTACTGTGTTGCGGTCTTGTATACCGTATATGCACAACAGCCCTGACTCGCGCGAAAGTTGAAGAGAAGAAGGAGGAGTGCAGCATCCGCGACTGCAGCTCCTTCGAGGCGAGCGCAGCTGTATATATATACCTTATACTGCAAAAGAATACCTATATATACGTATACTCTCTTACGAGCGGGGCAGCCACTGCACTTCGAGCTCGACGCTCTCGCCTGAACATATACGCGCACACTCGGTGAGTTTTCCCGATTTTTATATGTGCATTTAACATCCATTATACGTATTATATACTTTAGTACTGGGCATTATCAGCATATCGAGTAACTATGATAATGCGTACCTATGAGCTACTGATAACTGCGTGTTGACTCTAGTGTCGGATGATGTTTATCGGGAAATAAAAAACACGCCGCTGACCCGCGGCTGGCTTCGTTTACTCTGCTGTGGTGGCATCGAGGAGAAAAATATTTTCCGAGCTAAAAATAAAACTAAAATTGCAAACGATAGCTGTAGGGTTATTTTTTTTAAAGGGCAAATAATCCTTGTCAAGCATACACGATTTAAGCGAAAGAATTTGTATGGATGAAATTTTACGGAAGGGGAACTCAATGTTTACAGCAGGGGTGATTTACTCGTATTTTTTTTAGCATCCCCCACTAGGGAGAAAGATGGGCCGATTTTTACAGAAGAGCAACAGTTTCATGTACTCGTACAGAGAATTAGAGAAGCGGCGTATGATGTATAGGTATACCCTGTGGCGTATAATATTATGATGTACACATTTATAGGTACATGGATCATTCCGTCGATGCTTGCAATATTAAGAAGATCTTTATGTTTGAAAATTTTTTCTTTAAACCCTATATCTGATCAAAACTATTGATTTCATACTTTTTGGTTCGAAATGATAGAAACAAATTTTCTCGCGTTTTTAAATGAAAAATTCATAATTTTACATCGTTTCAAAGTTTTTTACTTAAAAAATATCGATCTTACATAAAAAAATTGGCTTAACTTAAAAAAAAAAAAATTCAAGTAATGGTCTCTGGACATTGAAAAATGTTTATAATGCGCGACTTGTGTAAAGATTGCATCGGTTATTTTAACTCGTAATTTGTTTGACAAGAAAAATTTCGTCAGTGACAGATTACATGGAGCTGGCATTGAAAGATTGGGTGGAAATATCCATTTGTTCACATACCGTAGGACTTGGACTACAAAAACAGTCCAATCATATAATATATACGCGCTGCACTTACAATCCACACTCCACAGCATGCGTACAAGCGCGTGTGTCTGTTGAGTACACATACTCGAGCAATTTACGCGTGACTTTCCAACTTACTTTTTTTCATGCATGTGATTGTAAAATTAACGTTTCTCCTTTCGAGTCCATCGGTTAACTGTTTTTACCCCACATCTTTTGTTTTTTTTTTCTCCCTCCCAAACGGTTGTTCCGACGTGCCCCGAGAGTTGCTTAACCGCCCCACACTCAAATTTACCAAAAATTATAGCAAAACACAATTACGCGTAAGTAGGCAGGCATCCTATATCAGTTAATACACAAACATGAGTCGCAATGTTTTTTCCTAAATGGAAAAAAAAAAAAAAAAAAAAAAAATGGAAAATACTTATGTGCGGTGGAAGTAGATCTTGAACTAGTTCTTTCCCTCTTTCTCCTTTCGGCGCTAGAATACATTGAGTTTAGCTCGTGAGTGGTACGCGTATATGCAGGAACCTGCGCGAGGCTGTTATGTGAAACGCGTAAATGGATCACCAAGTCGCGCCTTGACGCGTGGGTCGGCGTCAGGTGTGCAAAACGTTATAAATTATGCACGCTCGCGCTATTTTGGTCACCCTGCTTGTGGATTTACCATTTTCAGGCCGAAAATTCGGAATTCTACACACCTCATCCGACAAGAGAGCAACAAGACCCAAGCAATGAATTTCGTAACTTCCAACCGATTGTTTCTTTTCACTCCATTGTATATCCTTACGGGGCTTCAAAATTTGCATTATTTCACCGTAACCGCGACACGCACGCGCTAAACGGTTCGTACCCGAGCGGCGCCAAAATGTTTCCGAATTCCCCAAAGCGTCGCTCTTCACCGGAACAACTCTTCTCTCGCGTCAAATTGAAATAAACTTTTTTTTTTTTTTACACCGGCTCGTGTAGCGGTATACTCGCCCAATGGGCCTAAGAGATACCCCGTGGAAATGCGCGCGAGCTGAAAGGAAGGAAATAAAGAGATGGAGGAGGACTATATGGTATACAAGTATAGGCATTGTACTTATATATTATGGTTGTGGGAACGGGATGGGCGAGAAGGTGTGTGTATAGGTATATTATACATTTATATTCAGGTAGCGAGGTCAAGCGTACGTGTGGCGTGCGCCTACATTGTAATTACTGCTTATGTATTTAGGTACGCGCAAATAGAGTGGGTACAAAAAAAAGCTTGCCCCCTCCGGTTATTACAATCAAACCAGAGAGTGGCGTGTCTCTGTTGGTTGTGTTTGCCGGTGTATAGGTATACACCGACGTCATAAGGTTTTGCTCAAGGAAGTTTAAGCCATGAATGGCTGATAATCACATTTAGGCTCGTGAAAATTGATGGTACGGGCTTTACTGCTGTGCACTTGAGTGCCACAATGCCGAGCGTATGGCAAATAAGTCATTTGAGGCGCGTGGCTGTGGCACGCGGCATTGCAAAACTTTACGGAATACCTACTTTTTTTTTTTTTTTTTTTTTTTCTCTCATCCGCGCACGTATATAGCGTTGCAGTAAAGGGTTGCAACCCAACGTAATCAAACAATGAGAGAATACACCCAGGTGTACGTGTACTCGCCGTTAACTATGTATACGTAAAATCATGGCTGTAACACAGAGATTGCATTTATTTTTTACTGTGCGAATGAACGTAATGAAATTATAATGAAGCGGTGCGTTGGTTTTGGTTTCAGCAAGTGATGGCTCTGCGCGGCCGAGGGGCCAGCAAGGATGTCAAAAAGAGCTCGTACTACGTCTGGTACTTGGGGGCGAGGGAGGCCAAGGGGGTGGACGCGATGCCCGGTGCCATAGATTACCTCCTGGAGCGCGAGCGGCTGCAGGAGCCTTTCAAGGTCACGCTACAGGTGAGCAAAAGTATAACAAACTGCTCGTTTGTCTACAGTAAACATCACCCTTTTCTTTTCTTTTTCTTTTTTTTTCCCCTTCATTTTCCCCATTTCGTATAATTATTTGCTATGAGGAAGGAAAAGAAAGAAAAAAAAAAAAAAAAGAGAGAGAGAGGGAAGACAACTTTCGATTCCGGATTCTCCTGGTGTAACGCTGCCGCGTGCATTTAAATTCTTTCGCTCCTTTTCCGCGTCCGCGCGAGAGTCCATCGTCGCACGTTTGGCCAGTGAAAGCAGCATACATTAAAGGAAGAGAAGAAAAAAAAAAAAAAAGGTCCACCGCCACGTGCGAATTTATTGCCTTAGCCCAAATACCTTGGGATGGAGACGGGAAAAAGAAACTTGCTCGTCGCGGAGTGGATGTGTATAGGTATTTATTATTTCAAGCTGTTGGCAGGTGCACGCGAAGTGTATACACGTATAATATACCCACGGTGATTTTGGTTTTCTTTTACGTTTGCGTGTTATCGCGTGCGTTTTTTTCTTTCTTTTTTAGCGAGATAACGTGGAAAACCGTAAATAAGTGATATTGCTCCTTGCATTCTCGTTAACCCGGAATTTTCCCCGAGACTAGGTTATTTGTTTTTTCGCCCAATCAGATGGGTGAGTACATCGCGCTTTTCGATTTTCCACTCTTCTGAGCGAGCGTCATCTCTCTCCCAGTAGTTGCAAGACCAAGCGTCGATAATCACCCACGGGGATCTCGTCGCATTTGCGTTAACGCCTCTTTAACGGAGTGGCGGCATCGGTTTAAAAAAATATATATATAAAAAGAAAAAATCAAATATTGAAGTTAGTAGCTCGTAGAAATTTACAATTTCTTGAAAAGTGCCGGCACTCGACGAGGCAAATCTTTGACCTGAATAACTCGGCTCTGCCCATATGAGCTTTCTATGCAATATCATACCTAATAATGACTTTTTCCATAGGTGTCCCCTATTTAGTAACCCAAACGTTTCATGTTTTTACTTTTCTTTTTTTTTTTTTTTTTTTTTTCAAGACTCGTAACGTTTTGCCTAGGCTTTTTAAATAATCTGATTTCTAAATACCCATATACCCTACATCGAGCACTTGACTATGGAGAAACGGACGGCCGACAGACTCGATCCTCGATAATTGAGTTTGTGCGTGTGTTACGCGAGAAATTATCATAAAATGCTGTGACAAAACGATAACAAGTGACGTAAAAAAAAAAAAAAAAAAATGGGTGATCGGAAGGTGAAAGTGATTCAAGTTTATCGGTTGTATAACGCTCGTTTGACCGGTGTATATTAATATTTCAGTGATGAAATAAAAATAGCAGCCACTGCGAGCGGTGTGGACATAATAAACACTGCCATTGCGAATCGTTGCGATCGATGCAAACGCAGGCAGTAGAAACTCGCGTGTGTATATACGTAAGGTACCGATCTCGTGTACAAATGAAAATTAATGGCACCGTCAAACCGATCGGTCCTCTCGCAATGGTCGTGCAGCTCGTACACTCGATAAAAGTAACATCGGATGGCCAAAATCGTCTACAATCGGCCAATGAAAGCGAACATTTACCGGTATTATGTGGAGAAACGCGCCCGCGTTGGACTCCATTTCGAGCGCAGTCGATCGGAAATCGGTCCGCACACAAGTTATACCCACTCGGGCGTGCAAATGCAAATTACACGTGTAGTGTGGGCATGTATGCCCACGCGATCGGTCGATGCACCCGATTTCGAATTCTCGGGGAAAAAAGACGAGCCCCCAGGGGACAACTCTACTTTTTGCGCTGCAAATTTCTCCTCCCCCCCACCCCCTACGACGATGACTATGAAAAATAATCGCTCATTTCCAATGTCGCGCGTACAAATACATATACTTATCCAAACACGTGAATGTACAACAAGCGTTACTTTTTCTTTGATTTATCCTTTGAATTACACGGCCATCATCAGTCACTCGGCAAACAAATGGCATCCCAATCAACTGTAATTTAAAAGTCAAAACAGGTAGCGCGTTAGGTCTCACTAATAATATCCTTCTAACATAATGATGATGATGGTGATTACGTATACAATTGTGTTAGTAACTATTGAAACGCCTCGAAGGGATACCGTAAGCCTATTGATCCGTACGCGAAATTTTTTTGATACCACGGACCTATAGAAATTATAGTATAAAATCGGTACCTACACTCGCATCAGTCATACACTACATTTTATTTGCTCGGGCTTTCTCTTATTATTAAATAATTGCCGGTCAATTAACTCGTCGCTATATACTCGACGTGTACCCAACGGCGGTGTCACTTCTTATACTCCTCTTCCAAAGGTATTTCATTGTTAGCATCCAATCGCAAAATTGGAAAGTCGAGAATCGACGATTCCAAGTACGTATATATAGATATAGGTTGTACCGATATCTCGATGGATGAGATTGAACGACTATGTATGCGAGAGTCGGATGTACATCGGTATTATATTGGAGCTCGTGGACTCGATCTGCCGACTTGGATGATGATGAAAATACACCAAAATGTACAGTAGAGAAGCGAGGCCACATCTATACTCGGAACAACTGCGATCTTTTCTCGTTCGGCAAGGGAGTATCGAGAATCGAGGGTACCCACGTGTATATGTACCCAAGGATTGTATTATACGGAGAAACGTGTGCGATCGAGCGACGATACAAGCTTGCGATTAAAAATGATCCCGACTAACGAGCTCTCCTTTCTTTCGCCAAATACCTCCATCGGAGGAGATACCGATGCACAATGTACTGCCAATACTTGTATTTAGGTGGCTCTCTCGCGCAGTGGGCGACGTTCCACATGTATATAGGTAAAAGAAAAAATGGTCCCCGCCAGTTGTATAATATATACATGTATACTTGGTATTGGGTGCACATGGGAACGGAAGCGTGTGCACACGGTATAAATCGGTATGCTGCAGTTACGAAACGATGATCCGCGCTTGGCGATATGTATCGATGTCGCGAGGCGAAAGTCGTCGTCTCGGCTGTTGGCACGTACCTATATATACGCGTATATTATATTGGATATAGTGCTGTATACTATATCGGTAGAGAGAGAGTCCGCGTGGCGACGACAAGCTCTAAACGTCACGAACGCTCATACCGATCTCTTCTCCCAGTCTCTATTGGTTCGTACCGGTATTACATGTGTACATTACATACGAGTACCTGTATGCGGATGATGACAAAAGTACCAATATGATGTGGTGCGTCTGGGCCTATACACTCACGTATTTCGCATGGTGTGCTTCTATACGTGTAAAACCAATGCAGTCAACAAGTTACCTACTTACACATAATATACAATGCAACGACAAAAGAGAGACTGTTTGCCATATATCCCGATGTGGCTCGTTTGATCTCCTCCCCCCCGCTACTTGGTTGACATCGATGCCCCCCCCCCCTATCATAAATATGGCTCGGCGCCGCTGTTATTCCCATTCAAATTGGTCACGGCATACGTATGGCCACGCAACCGGAAAATTGCGACGTCGCGCTGTTCGAAAGCTCGCATGCTCATGTATATATATAAATATAAGTATCATGTACTCGCAGTGCAAATATTACGTACAGAATAATATATAATGTAACCTATGAGTTTAAGCGTACGACAATCGAGACGAGAGTGTCCTCCTATTAGGGATAGTTACCGTAGGAGCCTACATTATGCGAACTACGATGACAAAATGCATGCCGATCTTTTTTACCATCTATACGATAAATATATAGGTATTCACACCTATAGGTAACCATGCCTGCACAGCCTATATTAATATGTATATCTATAATAAATCACCGCGCACTCCTATACGTCAATTACATTACGAGCTTAATTGCAGCCACGCCGATTGTTTTTTTTCTTCTCGGCTGTAAATATGGGTCGGTATCCACCTATCATTATGCATCGCGTATAATATATATTGAGGTAATGGCTACGTCCAAATTGTGGCTTTTACATCATTAAATACGAAATTCTACAAATAGTACATCACCTATACCTACAAATTGATATACGAGTGCAGAATGCAATTATATATATAAAACTCCTTTTCCACTATGCGTAATGGAAGGGTGACTACTTATCAACGAGGGAATAAGATTATAGATGCTTGCAATATATTTTTTTCACTACGTGACAAAGTCAACTAAGGTTGCAAAACCTCGTGAAACCTGTTGCAGGGTGATGCTTAACGATTTTCAATCCTCCTCGTTTGATGTTTTTTGGTGAAAAGTTTTTTTTTTTTTTTGCCAAGTACTCACTCGTTCACTCACATTGCGGAAACACGTGAAAGTATCACCTTCGGATTCATGCGTGATTTACGAGTAATCAAAGTCTTTTGTGTAATACCTCCACACAAAGGATTGTTGTCACCGAGGACGGAATGGGGCATAGGATTTCATGCGCGGAAGATGCCACCTGAGGAATACTTAATTATAAGTACAGAGCGCTAATATAATTTACTCATATTATTCATGTACAGCTTTAGTATAGTATATATATTTACGCATTGCTTTGCTATACCATGTAGGGGTATAGATACGAAAGTACGCCCGAGAACGGTATTCTATACGGTCGCGTTTTGTCGAGCCATAGCCTGTACATATATATACTTACATACCTACCCGATGCAATGCGAACTAACGGTCGTTTCCGCATGTACATGGGTGTACGGGGTACACGTATGAGGAAATGAAAAAAAAAAAAAAAAAATGTGTGCGCGTGTGTATCACTACGACACGACGTGACTATCTGCCAAAGTGCCGAGAGTTGCCGATGTTGAGCTTATTGCTGCTTCCTCCACCACAGGTATATATATATACCCAATACTCCTTTTTGGAAATGTTTGAAGCGCTCAGTTACGGCCATCGTAATATCTGGTAGGAAAATCTTTGAACCCTTCGAACTCTCGAATATCATAACTCCATATCTTACTAACGACAGAGAGATAAGAGCTAATTAAAATGTAACGTAATATTTACTGGTCGCGATGGTGATTTTTTTAAAATTTTATATATACATATACTAGACACGCAAAATTATACTTTTCCCCTCGTTGCGTGCAAAAAGGACAATAGCAATATATTAATTTTTTATACATTGTCCCCATATTATGTACATACCCGAATGGCAATACTGTGGCGGCGATACTTATCTACAGAGGTGTGTTATACCGCGGGCAGATATTGTTACTCGAGATTCACGAGCCTGTCTACCGTATAATATAACGACAATTCGTTGTGCATCGGTTTATCTCCCTTGTGGCCCATAGGTGGTATACGTACACACAATAAATATAAGCATACCTAATGCGTAAACATGGGCCTATATATATATACACAATATAACGCGCATACCATCATGGGTGCGCGCGGTTGGACATTCTCTTTCACGGTGCGTCAAACGTTCTGGCTGACACGCAGGGCAATCAGCGATATACGCTATACGTTTGCATACAGTGTACCCGTGCACTCCTATAAACACCATAGCCAAGCCTATCGAGGCATTGTTCTCCTCTTCTTGCGTATATAAAGTAACATTTATTTACGAGTCCGCGTATTTTTACCGCACCTCGCCGGGGGATAAAATTTCCATCGATCCCTCCCGCATTACATCGGCTTCTTATTTCCACGTTTGTCGCGTTTGACGTTGGTTCAGGTAAATTTAATAACCTTCCACGTACAGGCTGCACATCCTTCGTTTCTTCGCGATAAGTGAAATTCGGGATATTCGTGCTTTCTAATGACACGGCCGCGTTTACCTGATATGTGTAGGTACTGCTCGAGCGCGAGGCAGAAGAGAAAATATTCAGCGTGAAAATTTTACGATTGCCAATATAATAATATAAAAACATAACGAGCCATCCCATGATCTCCCTTTGCCGTGCTTACTGCTTTTCATACCCTCATTTTTCATCATCGACTCAAAGGAGAGATGTGCCGTGTTTATTCCATATTATACCACGTGTATCATATATATTTCACCGTTGGCATTACGTAAAGGAGGAAGAGGCAACTTTCTTTTCAACTGTACATTAATTTTGCCATGTAAGTATATATACACGCATCCGTTTAGCCACGGCACATTTATATAAATATAGCCTTGACGAGAAAAGGCGGTGCTTTACACATTTGAAAGTCAATACGGATTAGATGCGCGAAAGTTACGTGGCCCCGCGGGCATACATACATCGATAATTAGTTTGATCTTTGCATACGCGTCGATACAAACATTTATTTTGTCGGGAGCTGCTGTTATGTTGCAAAAACAAGAGAAAAAGTTACGTGGCATAAAGGCATACATGATCGATGGATATGAAGTTTTATGTTTTTGTTCCAATCTCAATTCGAATTGCTTCATTTCTCTCGTGTTCATACCTATACAGTCATTGGTTTAAGAATCACTGGAACTCGATAATTCATCGAAAATAAAACCCCTCAGATATAGTATATACAATGTAGGCATGGGACAGTAGCTTCTCTTTTAGCAGTCCGCCATATATATACATATAAAATACTTACGTATAGACAAAGAGAGGGGTATTTTGCTGCACCGCTTGACCCAAATGTCGTGACTTAACGGGGAAGCCACGGAGAATCGTGATCCAAGGCGCGATCTATCCTTTCACCCTCGGAGCTACACCGGGTTACGCCGATGCGATCAACGATACCTACATACTTACCGTCCAATCGATAATCTTTGCTCTTGTTGACATTTATTTATTTTTATTTGAGAGAGAGAGAGAGAAAATTTGAAGATGAGAGGAAAAAAAAAAAAAGATATCTACCTATACGTACTCTGATTGTGCAGGTTAGCGGCAAAGGGCTAAAGATCATCCAGACGGTCCATCCGAGCGGCTCGACGAGGTCGGCGGTGAAGCACCTGGTGCCGGGTCACGCGCTACTGGCCGCGGTCCAGAGGGAAGACGTGGTCGCAGCGACGCTCCTGCTGCCGAACCCAGCGAGCAACAATCCCGTCCACGTGCACGCCTACAGGTAAGCGGCGAACAGTATTTATATATATCCCACGGTGGGTGCACATCGACTATTGTTCCATCGACGCGATGAGGCCATTCAAAAGTATATTCTCTTATCCGTGGCTCCTGGGAGTTTTGTTCGTCCGAAGCCCGTAAGCCCCGACCTCTTATAGGTACACCCGTTGCCGGTCGATCCTATACACCCGTGCCAATAACTGCTCTTAAAAATTACATTTGAAAAAAGTCAAAGCAATCAGTACGGGACATCATTGGGTCAGAGGGTGATGGAGTATCGCCGATCGTCTCGCTTGGCCTGGAAAAAAAAAGAAAACAGTAACGCCACTGCATGAGCCCACCTACTTATATATGCCTGTAAGCAAAATAGAAACAACGACGACGACGACGAAAGCAGCAGCTACATGTAGGAATACTAGTGTTAGTAGTGGTAAAGTAGTAGCGAGGAATAACGAGAGCAGCAGCAGGAGCGAAGGTATAACGGTATAATAAGCGCGCTAGGAACGAATGTAGTATATGCGCGCACAGAGTAGTTGCTGCGGCATTATATTCCGCGAGGCCGCTTTTACGTTTGGCTCGTGGGAGCCCGCACACTTGCAACCCAAGATGATGTATACATATATATAGGGATAGGGTATGGTGGTGGTGTGTCCCATTCATCGCGCGTTCTCGCGAGAACGTGGGTATATACATACAGTATACATATTATATACGTGAGCTTTACGGGGCGCGTGTAGGTACGCGGTCGTTACCCCTTTATATACCTCACCGCAAAAATTTATACTAATGGCCAATAATAATATATACGGTACACGCGACTCCATTTTTTCGGATAATTCATGGACACCGATCGCACCTACAATATAATACATTGAGTACATATACATATAGTCGCGGGGTTAATGATTAGGAATTATTTTGATCCTTCCTTCCGAGACGGGCCAATCACCGGTTTTTTTCGCGCATCTGTAGGTATGTATACATGTACAACTTACCTGTACCAAGCACCCGTGGGAGCATTTAAATTTCCTTATACTTCCCGTGTTTTAACGAGCTCTTCCGCTCGCGGGCTGAAGATCAATCGCGTCAAGTATACTTGGGTGTATCCGTTGCAGTTGAAAAAAAAAAAAAAAAAAAAAAAAATCTGTTTCAGATGCGACTCGGTGGAGACGGCCGAGCTGCTGGGTGGCCAGTTGAAGTTGCTGGCCTCGCAGTCGGACAGCCTGGCGCGGCTGAACTCGCTGGACACGAGGCTGCGCAGCAACCTGGGCAGCGACGGGCGCAGCACCCGCGAGAGCGAGTCCTCCGAGGGAAGCGGCGAGCTCAGGCACGCGCCCATCCAGACCACCAGCATCTACGAGTCCCTGGCGGCCGAGTTGCGCGCCAAACTCGGTGAGACAAACAAACATTCCAGTATATCGTTGTCGCACCCACGCACCCCACGAGGCTACTCATGCCCCACGTGCTTCATATTTTTTTTTTTTTTTTTTACATTACACACGCCATTGTGTTGTTTGCACTGCTTATGCTTGTACTACTCACGCGGAGAAAGGCCATTATTGGGTGTATTATCTTATCCGCAGCGGTTTCCGGGTTAAGTACATCCACATATTATACGCGAGCTTCGGTTTACCCTATCCATATACTAAAGGTGGAGCACTTAGATCTCGGTATATCCATACACGATAATTACTAGTGAGATATGCGCACACCAGGTATTCATACCTAATGTTCTCGACTTTCTCGCTCAGGAATATGTCATTAGTGTGTATATATTGGATTTACCTATAAGTACTTGCTCGCAAAAATTAGCACTAGCTACATTTTATTAGTATATGTTACATATGTATAATACACGTGACACCCCCGTGCAAGCATGGCGATGATAATAATAATAGATAGTATAGATTACAATTAATCGTGCAAAGATAAAATCGAATGCATTGGGTGAGATGTCAAATCATAAATAATGTCGCGTATACATGTACTTAATATGACCTACATAAAATACTGTCATGATGCTCAGCTCGTACACTTAAATATTATCAACTGATGTATATTCTCATGTTGGGTATACGGAGGCATATGGGAATCTTTGGATAAGGCGTCGGTGATAATAATGTTACGACTGTGTACGTTACGCGACAATGCGACAGGTACCTATATGTATATACATCCTACTTGTATACGTATGCATAAACATATCGCAACAAATATCTCCATCGGTGGAGAAAGAGCAATACTTTACGTATTTATAAACGCAAGTATGAAAAAAAAAAAAAAAACGAGTATGCATATATATACTTACCATTGCCTATACCTACACACGCGTGCTTTATAGGTAAATAACCTATATATACGTGTTATCTGTTCACATCCTACCAACACACTTTCCTGTAGCAATATACCCACCCCGCGGATGTATGACATGTCAGGCATGTACAAATGTGGGTTTATCGGTAGATATAAATAGATGTACAGTTATATGACTGCCACCGCGTACCGCATATTATACATGTTACAAGCGCGACAACAATATACCTAAGATACGTTGCATTACAATAACCCGCGAGGGTAAATTTCGCGCGCACGAACAAATATAATACACCTATATGGTATATATGTAGAAAGGACAATGTATATATATATAGGGATCAAGATAATATTGTATTTGACGTAAGCCCATCTATAAATATATTACAGGCAGGGGCAACGGGGATAGCGACAGCGGGCCCATACTCCTGCCGCCCCGTGACTACGACACCGTGCACCGGCAGCGCGGCAATCTCGCGGGTATAGAGCTGAGACGTTGCCTCAACCAGACGATCGTCGGCTCGAACGGGCTCTCGTCCCATCAGGGCCTCATAACGCCGATCGTCGAGCGCCCGGGGACCCGCAGCGCGGCCAGCAGCGGCATCGGCTCCGACAGTGCCGCCACCCCACCGCCTTACCCGGGGCACGGTGGTGCCACCAACAACAACAACAACCATCCCCTCGGCCCCAGGCCCACAAGGCCCACTCGGGACTCGTCGTCCGGTGAGTACACCTAATGGCTTCATCATTATCATATTGTCTTCCCGACCTTCAGGATATATATATATAATCGCCGATCGTCTCGCTTGGCCTGGAAAAAAAAAGAAAACAGTAACGCCACTGCATGAGCCCACCTACTTATATATGCCTGTAAGCAAAATAGAAACAACGACGACGACGACGAAAGCAGCAGCTACATGTAGGAATACTAGTGTTAGTAGTGGTAAAGTAGTAGCGAGGAATAACGAGAGCAGCAGCAGGAGCGAAGGTATAACGGTATAATAAGCGCGCTAGGAACGAATGTAGTATATGCGCGCACAGAGTAGTTGCTGCGGCATTATATTCCGCGAGGCCGCTTTTACGTTTGGCTCGTGGGAGCCCGCACACTTGCAACCCAAGATGATGTATACATATATATAGGGATAGGNAAAAAAAAAAAAAAAAAAAAAAGAATCGGATGGATTTCGCGACTTTCCTCTCTATACTTACCCATGCCTTCTTCTCCGCTTCTGTATACTACACACTTTTTTCACGCGAGTCGCTGGCTTACGTAATTGGCACGGCGACGCAGCCGTGTCTTTTTACCTTTCACCCGGGCTGCCCCCTTCCCCCGCGGATGATTTTCTCGTCCATACACGATAGCACGCTTTCTGTCAGCGCGAAAGATCGCCTCGATAAATCGGCCTCCCGCTCGCTTAGACAGCATCATCCAGATATACATATTACATATACCGATCGTGATCGGCAACAATCGTAGACTCAATTGGATACACCCCTGGCAAAGTGAGTGTGCGCTCGTGTAACCACCGGTGCCAAATCGGGCGTTCGATTGTTCCGCGTTCGTAACACCGATACGTAAACTACGGGGGAAAAATATTATATTCGGGAGCATCGAGGGGAAGCAGAGCCACGCGAATTATGATATCAACGGATCGCTTACTTATATACTTACCCGATGCGCACTCTCGTTTTGTGTTCTCGCTGCACGCGAGCTCGAGTCAAAGGAGGTGGAGCCGGAAAAAGAAAGAAAAAAATAAATCGTTACGGGGAAAAGATGCCTTATCTCTACGGGTGAAAGTCATCGCGGCTGCTATCGTCATTCGCCCGCTTGCACCGCCTACTACTACTATACACTATATAACCTACCATAAGTGCTTATACACACACGTATATATGCACGTGCCGTCGCGAGCGCGCACGTAATATCCGAGTAATCGCTTCGCGAACTGTGCAGTCGCGTGTGCTGTACAATATAAATGTATACACAGCCACACTCACCCACGTATACCTATACATGTAGTGTTCCCATCATAAGGCGTAAATATTATGGTGTGTGCAGTATATAGGGGCAACTGCTGCAGATGTGTGGATATGTGTGTATACAGGTACGTGTACTCTCGAAACGCGGAAGGAAAAGAAAACGGCATCGGGGATAAGGTGAACTAGGGAAGCTCGCGGGAAAAGTCGTCAGCATCGGCTCCAGCCGCGCCTACGGCGAGCTGTGTATGGCAATTAGCGCAGATCTTGATCCTTCCCTTTTCTCATTTCTCGGTGCAACAACCCAATGCCTATATATCCGGAGTATACGATGATTAAAACAATTGAGAAATCGACATCTAAAATAAAAAATTGTTTAATTGGTATACGCGACTCTCCTTGGGTGTACCTACTTTGTTTTAAAATTAATATCATCGTATAATACAAACGCAATATCATGACGAGGGACGCGCTTACATTGTGTTGATAAAAATTAATCGTTGCTTTCGACACGCTAATGAAGCGCTTTACCGTCGTAGATTTTGCCACCGTGTAGTCGCTACTTTGTACACTTACTTAACTAACGCGTAAACAGTGGGTTATTGCCCAGCTATAGGTATACATACCTACATACATATATATATGTATAAATTAAACCTTAGCACTTTTAATTTCAAAGCCCATATGTATATATGTATCCGTCACGAGGAGCCAGAGAGGAAGCTAGACCGAGCACGAAAATCGCGAGCCGCGCAATTTACAGTTAATAACGTTCGTCTGTGCAACCGGCTCCCGTTGCGATTGCTAATTACCTGGAAAAACAGCTGCTCCCCCAACAACAGCTCTTTGTGTAATTGGCGACGCTGCGGACGATCTTTCTATTCTTGCGTATATCAAATGCTATCACTACCATATAGCCGTGTATGTTCAACTTGGCTCGCGGGAGCCTTTCCTTTTGGTTCCTTCGGAAATCAGAACTATAAGAAAGCTCAAAATACTGCACCGGTATACCTATGTAGTGTTCGAAATAAGAACAATTGAATTTTTTTTTTTTTTTTTTTTTTTTTTTAATGCATCAGGATTCAGCATGTAAAAATGTTTGTAGACGGTTACGAATTCAAAACAGTTAAGTAAGTTTTAAAAATACCGAGACCCCTCTGCTGGGTTAATTGTAACAGTTAACCCAATAACCAGCATAAACATGGTGTTTTACCACCAAAGCCGTAAGATTTTACTTTTTGTGATTTTGTTTTAGTGAGAAAGAACACCAGCAACAAAGACACGGTGGAATATTGTTTTATTTTCAGTATAGGAAAAACACTGCGCTGGAAGCTGTTACGGCTACCGTTTCAGTAGTAAAAACCCCTCGTTCACAGTCACTCGGATTATTATCCGTATAATCATTCCACGAAAGACGTACACCTAGGGCAAAGTTGCTTCAGCATTTTTTAGTACGTATTTTTTTTTTTCTTTCTTTTTTTTCACCGCGATGCTCCAGCTAGATCTCAATAGTATTAAGGTTCAGCGCATCGCGGACACCGTATATATACGTACATCAAATCACTGTAAAGTGCAGTTGCTCCGACAATAAAATCACGTTGCGAAGAAAAATACAATGAATCGTCTCAACTCGGGAAAATCCCTTTATTTATACGTATAGATGTATATACAATTCATAAGCACTCGGGAGCGACACGCGACAGCTATCTACTCTTTGTTTTTTGTCTTTTCGGTTATTTTATCGCGAGAACATGTTTTTCAACTGACCCACATAAGTCGGCGCGTACACAGTTTAACCAAAGCTAAACTACACGACTGGCTGCCAACTAAATTTACAACGTATTTATGTTGCCTGTTGTATGTACGTAAATCGATACAATTAACGAGTGTCTACAACATAATATACATTTGCCGTGGTGCTGTAAAAGTTGAGCGAAAGTGCATTTTTTTTTTTTTTTTTTTTATATAAATTTTCTCATCCGTAACGCCACTCGCATGTATACGTATACGCACTCGCCTACACATAATAATTATACCTTCTATTATCGTAAGCATCTAAACGTGCGTTTGCATGAAAATGTTAATTTACAATGACGTTTACTTTGCTTTTTTTTTTTT